>CM034361.1:75280801-75721107 GCA_019925275.1 Mytilus edulis | reverse complement strand
ATTACCATTATGCAAAATTATTTAATAAATGGTTTTAGTTGTAGGGATATTTTGAAAACCCTTCCACATACATTTTAATGGAATGGCCCTGATGTGCATTGTTTTAATATATATATGTCATTTTCCAATCTGGAAGTAAGAGTTATTGTGCAGATATACCAGGACTACTTTATTATAATGTTTCACTAATCTAACAGGTTTGACGGACAACTGAAGGTGTAAGTTTACAGGGTCTCTAAATTGTTAACACTAAATGAAAATCTGTAATTGTGATACATTATGTGATTGTGTTTTGTGAACTTTTTGATTTTTCAAATCTGTATTATTTTCTGTTACCTATTTCTTTTCAAAATTCTGCAAATGACAAACGATATATTACTTACATAAATTTTAAATAAGTGAAAACAAAACTTATATTTGACTCATATTTACCTGTACATAATAATTAAAAAATTTTACTAATTTTTTTTTGTTAAAACGAATCTCACTTATTTTATTTTAGAAATATATTTTAAATTAAACTCAAATTAAAACACAATATAACACATGTGTTAGACCAATTTAAATAGTTGTCTTTAGTATCAAGGCCAGTTTTATCAAATGAGAATTTTTTTTTTAATTTGCAGTTTACTTTCTGAAGTATGGGAGATAACTTAGTTGTCTATAAATAAATCTGATTCATGCTTAAAATATATTATTCAAAAGTCCTAAGAAATTATTTGCCATTTTGTCTATTTTGAAGTCAACATTTATCATGTTTTATATTTTCTGATAATTTTTTTTAACCATTAAATCTTGCTTAAATATTCCAAACAATGAAGCATAACAACTGACCTGACTTTTCATTCCAAGAAAATAAATGCTTCCCAGTAGAGAAATCAAAATACCTGGCCATTATCAGTTGTACAATGGGAGATAACTCTGTTTTCTATAAATAAATCTGATGATTTTTTTCACCATTTGGTGCATGAAATTTTAAAAATTATTCAGTTCATCTAGAGATTTTCAGAATAAAATCCATTTATGGTGATTCCAACTTATTCCATGGGAGATAACCATTTCATTCTAAAAATAACCTATCTAAAAATAAAACTCAGGATTTTCCTTCCTGAAATGAAATGTCTTCCTTTTTATATTTCCCCTATTACATTTTGGTATACAATTACTTACCTGTTGTGTCAATGTTGTTTAGCTTTTTCAGTGCAAGGCAAATTGGTGTCTTTATTCTGTAAAAATAAAAACCATAATTATTAAATGAAAGCATAGGAAACTTCAAATTTTAAGACAATTATATATTCTTTCATTTTTAACAGTTCAATTTTAACATTTTTACCTTTCATATTCATGTTTTAATAACAATTTGGGTGAGATAAGGTATATGTGAGACTTTAATACATCAATGAGATAGCAATCCAACAACAACAAGTTCTTTTCAATCCTGTTAACAGTTACTCTATTGAGAATAAAATCAAACCACCAGAAAGTGTGTGAAAATTGAAAAATATTTCCATTCGTCTCTACCTCAGACAAGATTAATACAGATATTCAAAATCAAACCAAAGATCTGATTTTTAAGATTCTTAATAGATCACTTGTCAAGTGGACTCAGTGAAGCAATCTATGTATATTTATTTCTACTAACCTTAGATTCTTGCCTCTAATTTTCACTGTTGTAAACCTGTTATCAAATATAATATCATATGTTACTGTTTAATCACTATAAATTGAAACGAAAGGATATGTCGTTAATAACTTATGATGCAATATCAGTCCACTATAAATACAATTGACAAAATTAAAATGCAAATTATAAGCACTTTTGTTTGTTGTTCTTCATTTCAAAGTCACAGTGACGGCTTCATTATGGACTAGAATATTACACCTTACAACAAATTCAAGATTGCACATATCAAATTTTGAACAGAGTTGCTGATTAATGATGATCTCTTCACAGCTGTGCATTGATTTACAAAGCTGCATGACCCATTTAAACTGGCTTATCTATTATAAAAGCTACCTGCCTTGCAATTTTCGAAAAAATTCTTGCAAGTTCAGATTTGTTGCCAGGTAGTGTTCAATACATTTAATACTTTCTAAATAGACACAATTTGGGGCTTACAATTGTGCTCAGACAAGAATGATAAATTATGTGAGAATATTCTTTTTAGTGCATGTTCTGATAAAAAAAAAAGATTTTCAGTTTGAACAAGGTTTTATTGTGCTTTTTTAAAATGTAAAATGTATATATACTTTGATGAATAATTATAATGATTTGGAACAAGTCTGAATCTAAGATCCTTCTAACTAGAATTTTCACAAATTTAAGATTGACTTTGCCAAACTAAAACCCATATTTTTCAGTTGAGTTTAGTATGACTCCATTATCACTGAACTAGTATATATAATTGTTTAGGGCCAGCTGAAGGCCGTTCTTTGTGCCGGAGTTTCTCGCTGCCATTTAAGACCTATTGTGACCTTCTGCTGTTGTCTCTTTGACACATTCCCCATTTTCATTCTCAATTTTATTCTAAATGATATCTCACTTAAACTGCCAAAATGTGTGGGGAAATGTAATTGCTTGTTTGTTTAAGAATTGGTTATTTTATGTTTGTTTTGAAATTTAGTGACAGTTCCATTAATGGCATCCTTTTTAAGATATCAGTAAAATTCAAATGTGTAGAAAAGTATTTGACTTCTAGATATACATACCCATTGTGAACAAGATCATTTAACTTGGCACCTGTTTTTTCATTCAGTCCTATAAAATATAAAATCTCAAATCTAATATATAAGTAATTAGGTATCCACATGTTAAATGTCAAATATAACTAGTCCAATAATTATAACAAATGAGTGAAATGAGTATTAGAGTGAGTTAATTACATTTTCCTTCTTTGTTTGAAACAACTGTAATATTGCAGGTCTATAAATTAATTTGTTCTTCTTAAGACTATTTATTTTATTGATGGTTTTATTGATTGACAAATCAACACTTAACAATGACTAATACTTTAGCAAAAACAAATGTCTTTTTCTCAATGTCTTTTTGTTGTGTATTGAAATTAAGTGAAAAATGCCACCAAAAAATTGTAATTTATGAGGAATCTTAAAAAAAAGAACTTACATTCTGACAAAGTTTCTATGCAATTTTTAGACTATCAAATGATTTTCAAAAGTTAACTGTGTGTTGTTGTTTTAATTTTACAGTAAATGCAGTAAATTAGTTACATTCTGTCCATTAACCGGCGCAGGACGTTTGCACTTTTTTAAAAGACATTTGCCCTTTTTATTTTGGACACTTGCGCTTCAAATCATAGGACATTTGCGCTTTTGCAATATTTGGTATTTATCACTTCCCTCCTCTTTTATACCGGATTGGGACAGACAGGTTTGACCTTGCAGAGTAAAAGTCATATTTTTCTATATGGCTAAAAATCTGTTCATAGTACATTTCATAGTACATTCAGGTCATAGCACATTGATATATGTTTAAAAGCTTATATACAGCTAAAAGTAAACATTCTAAAGACATAAAAACATGTGCAGTCATCACAGGAAGTTTTCACTAAATATCTGAAGCCTAAGGAGTGAAAATATTTAGCTCTTGTTATCTGTTCTGACTGTTTTTTCACCCACATTTCAAATACAAAAATCAAGTTTCTCTTTCTCAGTTCTTGACTGGGGTGCCTGTTTATCAATATAACGAATCTTTATGTAATACACTGACTGTTATTCAATGACATTCTTCAAAAAGATAAACATAGCAGGATGATTTAAGTAAATCGTGATTCTATTGTCACACAATTTTCTGTCAGGTAGTCTGCAAATTTTGAACATCTAAGTTCACTTATACATTAAACAGTGTTCTAGGATTTTTTTGGCACCTTGACTTACCAAGGGTAAGATCAATAAAAAAATTACTTACCCGCCATAATAACTTTGAATATTGTAATTTACTGAACAAAGCTGGATTCGGATACGATTGAATTTTGTACAAAATTTAAAAAAAACGATTTCTTACTAAATTTGACAAATTTATATGTTATAGTTATTACTATGTCATTTATTAAGAGCTATAATAAATGCAACTGTAAGTTTATTTTCCTCCGATGACAAGAAAAAAAATCGTTTATGTCCCGATTTAAGCACCAGTTATCAATCCGGATTTTCCGATTTTACCGACACCGTGACCGACTTTTAGAATGATAGAAGAATGTGGTCTCTTTTGCGCTTGATTACACCTAGTAAACGAGTGCTTGAATAAAAGCGCCGATAGACATCGACAAAATCTTCGATCTTTTATCAAAGTTTTTTCTCGTGATTTAATAAAAATAAAAAGCAGATATGGGAAAATTGAAGAGGACCGGAAATTTCAAGAGTTTTTCGGCTTCCCCGAACTTGAAAATTTACTTACCACCGGGTGACAAAGGCTAAAAAATGACTTACCCCTTGTCCTAATCCACTTACCCCAGGTAACGGGTAATGGGAATCCTAGAACACTGTACATAGGTAAAAAGCGCAAATGTCCGATCACTTTAATATAGGTGAATCAAAATCTAAAAGCGCAAATGTCCTATCGTTTTACAGGTAAAAAAGCGCAAACGTCCTGTGCCCCCATCAACGCAGTAACTTTTTTAGCAAAGGCAATGTCTCATCAAAATTGACCAGTATATATATGCCAGTATTGACCAGGTATTTCCTGGTAGCCTGGTCAATTCTACTGCCAATCTTGATTTCTATGACATCCAATACTTTACCAATATCACCTGAATCTCTGGTATTTCAAAAATAATTTAGCACATGTATACCTTTGATCCTTTTCCTGAGAACTCCATAATTAATCAAACCATAAATTTCTTGAGATTCTTTTTTAACATCTACAACAAAAACAATTTCATATCAAAATAAAATTTACAGAAATATTTGTAAATTATCATAAAATAGGAAAAAGAAAACATGAAAACTCCTTTCATTTGAAATTTTCTATGACATTTCTCGAGCTAATAAAAGAAGGTTTAAAAATGCAATTTTCAACAAAAACAGCAATCATTCATTAATTAATATCAACATTGGGACATTCTTCATAAAAAATAAAGTTCAATTTTATTTTTTTGTAGTGGAATGCTTTTGTGTATTTGAGACCCAGACAATGAGTACAAATACAGCCTTGTTTGTGAGTTTTACATACCTTGAGTTAATGTGATAAACTTAGATATCTTATGCCAAGTTCTGTAATAAAAGTGGCGAACTTGATCTTTATTCTTAATAAGTGCTGGCGTGACTCCCTTCTTCTTACTCTTCTGTGCTATCAAGGTCTGAATTCCGTCAAAGTCCTTTCCAACCTAAGTTAAAAAGATTTTGTTTTAATTTATCAATATTTTTTTTCAAAATATAACTATCCTGTGCAGTTTTTAAAGGTTTTTTTCATTTTCAATTTTGAGTCTCTTTCTTCCCAGCAAAATTGGTCAGAAGTTACAGTGAAATGTTTCAAGGATTAGGTTTTTTTATGGAACCAAGTGCAGTGTAGTTTTTTTTTTTTTTATCGCATTTGAATGTACAAATGTATATCAATACAGCATACTGAAATGTTTATAATGAAGTTTTTCATGTGGTTGGATTTTTTTTATAGAATCAAGTTTCAGTGGGTTTTTTTTCTGTATTGCCTGTGAATATACATATCTATTCTGAAATGTTCATGACAATTTTTTTTTGGTGGTTTGATTTATTTATGGAACTAAGTTTCTGTGGAGGTTTTTTTTTCTGTAGAGCATGTAAATGTATATCTATAAACAAATTTTACAACATGCAATTAGCTAACTTTTTTATATTCACACTGATAATGAAAAGGCTGCAGGTTTATTTAATGCTTTTTAACTTAAAACACAATATATATAAGGTAACCTCAAACAATCCGTCAAAGAAAGCATCCTTGTCATCCACGCTCCAAAGTTCCCACTGACGTTTCTGTTTTGTCTCTGGAGTATTTGTTTTCGTCTCTTTAGCTAGAAAACAAAATTACTAAGCATGTTTTCAAGTTTTAATGACAATTCATGATTTAGAGAATAATATTAAAATGTTACATGAAATAAATGTTTTTTTTCATGGAAATTAATACGGAAGATGTACATGTATTATGTGTATGTTAAATTTCATATCAATCATGTCAGTATGCTTAATAATTTCCTTGTGCAGCTTTTGAGTAATAATTACATTGCGTATTGGTGTTAATAGATGCATGTGTAAGTAACTGTTTGCCTTAATGTATATACATATTGAAAGTGAAACTTAACATAAATCACAGTCTACTTGTAAACAAATAGTGACACCCGATACTAAGTGGTATCTTTTTTGTACATGTAGTAAGAAATCAAGTACTAGCGTTCATTTTTTTGTATTATCTAAACCGGATTATGCATGATAAAAATGTAATTCTTAATTCTATCACTTAAATAAAATAAAATATAAACATTTTTAATTTTATAAAATTGACCTCTTTGCGAAAATTCCTTTGTCATCATATTTATATGTATGGTACAATAAAATTCATGTTAGTGTTTGATATATTTAAATCAAATTAATACCAGGTTTCTTAGTAGGTGATGGAGGTGGACTTAGATCTCTTTTAGGCTTTCTGACAACTCTGGACCTTGTTACAGCACCACTACGTGGAACCTTTGGTGGAGTTTCTTGTGGTAGTTGAGAAGAATCTTGACGTCCTGTTTGTGGATGTTTACGATCGTTCGTATCGCTTTTCTGGTCTCCCTTGCTTTGTTTATCTTCTTTCACGGCATCTTTATTATCAGATGTCGTCCTAGTATTTAAATAACGTATAATTATTGCATAAAATCAATTAAAACAATATTTAATTGCAATATAAAAATTCAACATGGCTGCCAAAATTTCCACAAACATCGTAGAAGACACAATTTATAGCCTGCAGATTTCTGCTGTTTTCTTGCTCATAAAAGTTGCATTTAAAATTCTAGTTTGATAATTAATTATATTGATAGTTATTGTAAATATTGTCGTACATTTTAAACATATATCTTGTTAAAATAAACTGCAAATAAATAATAAAAACATCGATTATATGAAGTGGTAAATCGAACAAAATGGCGGTTTCTCTCATACTTACCGATTTTTTTCCTTCTCTTTTTCACTTGAATTCCCTCTCCCTGCTCAGTTTTCCGTCTTTTCGTCATAGGCATATGTATCTACCATGCACTGATGCAACTCAATAAAAGTTTCATAACAAAACAACGTCAAAATCATAACAAATACACTAATAAAGTAAATGGGTAAACGACCCTTCCTGAACAAAACAACTTTGAACTGTCAAGTCAGTCGGAGCCGGGTTATCAAAAAGTAAAGTCTTCACGCGCAAAAGTCGACCAAATTTTCTTTGCAAAGGAAAAAAAGCTTGATCCATACATTTTCGAGAATTGCAAAAGCTTTTTAGTCTCCAAGAATTATATTATAACTGCAATTTAACAAATTGTCCAGAAAATGATGTCATGTGACTTTTTTCGACCAGTTAAATTTCTTTTTGATATTTCTAAAAAATATTTTTGCTATAATGTTGCTTATCAAAAAGTCTAACCCAAAGAAAGAAATGCTGTCTTTCTTTATTATTTTGTTTGAAAAAGACTTGTTTTACGACTGTATAATTATCAGCATTTATTTGAAATTAAAGGATTTAGGAGAAATTTTTACAAATAAATAAAGTTTTTTTCCAAACTATTTAGTATCATAACATGCATAATACGTACCTCAGTTATATTGTGGATTTATAAATTGACAGCCTCAAAATCAGGATATGAACTAAGATAATTATACCAATATAAATCCAGAGGTAACATATAGCGTCAGCATATAGCTCTATTTCTTATTTTCATCTATATTATTTTTTTTTTTCGATATTTGGGAAATCTTTCATGAAGTTAGTAACCATATATACATGATATATATATGCATCCGCATACAGAACGTCAGCTATGATATATTCATAAAGCCGACGTAACAACTTCGTCAAGACTGTAAAAAGTCAGTCTTGTGAAGTGGATTTCAGCAAGAATACAGGAACCTATTTTTTTAAATTATAACTGAACTGGAACAATTTATGTATTATACCAATTCACTAAATATGTTCAGGTAGCAATTTGCGAAATGCGGGTTGCGGGAATTTCACGTTTTTCAAATATTTTTTTTTTACAATAGAAGGTTGCTGTATAGGGAAGCAGAGATGTGAATCCTAATATAATATTACAATATTATACATAACGTACTCATGGTACTGTTGCTCAGTAAAAATATTCAGGAGTATATTTATTTTTAGTTTCCTCTCTATCTGTTAAAACTGATGTTATGCAGTTCTTAGCTTTTTTGTATGCTTCAAAGGTTAATATGTTTTGTCTGACTAAAAAAATCAAAGTTAATCTAGACTTTAAAGTCAATTTAAATTGTCTCACTGTCTGGTGTAGACGCTGTGAAAAAAAGGGGGTGCAACTTCTTTCGACTTTTCCCGCTAAACTTAAACATGTTCACGATTCCTGAAAATTGGTTGGACAATAATTATGAGCCATAAAATTCGGTTGGAATTTTTTCTGCTGTCCAATCCCGAGCTATTTTAAAACATCTCTTCCACTTGGGCACTAACGATAAATAGAGTTACTTGATGTCATATAAATTGAGCAAAAGAGTTTTCATGTTGACTGCCAGAAAAACCACACATCAAAATTTCGTGTCAAATCAGTCCAATCTGTGATTAAGTTATACCAATTATTCAAATTAACCACCTCTAAACTTATATCGATAGAAAATGCTTACTTTGTAATTCTGGCGACATCGGAGATGAATTTCATTATATTTTTATGGTTCTGTATTCAATGATGATCGTAAACAGTTTTTGAGAAAAAAATATAGAAATCAACCAAATGCATTGAAATTTAATGAACTGATGAATAGTAAAAATCTTTCTGATCTTAATAACTTGTGCAAATATATAAGACTTGTAAATATTCATTTAGGCTCTCCTGGGTAATTCATGTACTTGATATCATTTAGTTTAATATGTATATCGTAATATATGATATGTACCTCCTCTTGCTTTCGTATAATTTTGTATGTTTGTACATATGAACTATGTAATTATTGTGTGTATCTCTATACCATTGTAATTTGGTTTGTTGAGAAATAAAGATATATAAAGATAGAAACATGTATATACAATTAAGAAGATGTGGTATGATTGCCTCTGGGCCAATGCTCCACCAGAAATCAAATGACATAGAAATTTGCACTGGGAGGTAAATAGTAAAAATTGGATCCTTACAGACGCTAATTGAGGGAGGGTGCCTGCCACCTCCTTTGTGGAAAATTATTTGGGTTGATTACATATAGGGAATCACTAATGAATTTTTAAAAGGGATCGGGGTCCCAAACCAGAATAAAAAGGGGCTTCAATTATATGTATTCAAATGCATTTGACTAGTCGTCAAAAAAGGGAGTTCCAACTCTCGGAACCACCGCTGGATCCGCCACTGCCCCTCTTAAGAAGTCAGTGGGCCCCCTTATGAAAATTTCTGAATCCACCACTGCTTAATCACAGAACAATTCACATATATAAAATAGTATAACAACTGTTATGTAAAGTTTATTTAACGAATGGGAATCATACATATGGAAAATATCTCTCTTTGTTCGATCATATCGATCTGAGGGAGCTACCAATTTATTTTTATGGAGGGATGGGGTTTAAATTAGGATGTAAAAAAATTTCCTTCAGTTTTTTAGCTTTAATATCTGTCCTGCCTCATTTTATTTTGCACTCCAATCGTTCCTGTCTTTTTTTATCAGTTTATCCTGACTTTTAATTTTACATTAATTGTAAAAATTGTCATCCTGCCTTTTTTGCCAACTTGCTCATCCTGCCTATTTTTTCTCCCTAAAAACTCCTTTGTCCTTCCTTTTTCAAATTCAATCCTTGCCCCCTCCCCTCCTCATAAAAATTAAGATCTCTTACACTATTCACATATTGTTTTACGTGCTCCATGATTCTGTGTAATTGATGGCTTATACCAATAAAACTATCTTGAAATCTTCGGCAACAAACTCGAAAATTGATTTGCTTCCGATAAACTATCATTGAAGCAAATATTTATATACGTTTTAGATTCGTATAATAAATGTTAAAACGTGCATATGGTTGACTTTTATTAATTGTTATTTGGATGGAGAGTTGTCTCATTAGCACTCATACAACATCTTCCTATATCTATATCTATGGTCATATGACGGATTAGTTAAGAATATATGCATGCATTTATTCAATAACTTCCTTTGAAGTTCACATTCCAATCTAAGAAAGTGGCGAAAGTTACAAGCGAGACAGTCAATCCAATAGATCGAAAATAGACAGACAACGCCATGGCTAAAAAAGAAAAAGACAAACGGACAAATAAAAGTGTACAACTAAAGACTAAGCAACATATATGAACCACACCAAAAACCGTGGAGGTGAACTCAGGTGTTCAGAAATGTCAGAAATGGTAAACAGCTAGGTCCTGCTCAACATGAGACACCCGTCGGCTAAAAGTGTACAACTAAAGACTAAGCAATATATATGAACCACACCAAAAACCGCGGAGGTGAACTCAGGTGTTCAGAAATGTCAGAAATGGTAAACAGCTAGGTCCTGCTCACCATGAGACACCCGTCGGCTAATTTTATTTGTGATCATTTAGTTGCAAATCTAATTCAAATACCGGCAAACTTACTTTTGAGTTATATTTCATCAACCAAATCTACAAATAAAAAAAACGGACTTAATTTCATCCAAAAATGACTAAAATAAACAAATTTCTGCAATCAACAACTAAGATGGTAATAATTTATATCTCATGGGAATACCACGAAAGTTATATGATATGTGTCACATTGGTTTATTTGTTTTTACTTGAAGATATGTTTACCTTTTCTTCGAAGTTTTGGTTACCATGGTTACGGGATACACTATTATTTGTAGTTTGAATGGTTCTCAGTAGGCGGATGGACGGACAGAACTCGTTAGGACAACCATTGAGAGAAATTAACTAATATATCTGATTTACCAGCTAATTCAATTTCAGTCATATTTTTTAAACGCTGTGTGAAACCCATGGCCGGGTCACCTATGTAATCTTTTTAAAGTACGACCATGAAACCACATTGTTTTTGGGTTTATTGGTACAGACGCATTTTGGAAAGGAGGGTTCCAATCCCCGAAACATCATGTAAAAGTAAAATATCAAAAATATTGATCTCCAAGGAAGATTCAAAACGAGCGGTTCCTTAATTTAATCTCACATGGCAATATCAAAAGCTAAAAAACACCATACGAATGGCAATCAACTGTCCTATTGAATATTTACATATCTGCATTAGTTCTTAATCAAAGAAGTTTTTGTGATAATGTATCTTCTCTTATAAACGTATTAGCAGATGTAAATCGTAAAAGCTAGGTTTGTGCATATAAATTATAGGGTCATTACAATGTTCTACTCGGATTATGCCGCATATTGGTTTCTCTTTGAGAATGTTGATTAGTAAACAAACTGATCATAAATGCCTAAACATTTTCTTGAAGTCACTGTATGTCCCCCCCCCCCCCCCCCCCCAAATTCCCAGGTAATCCTGGGAAATAATATTGATATTAATATATATAGCATAACAGATCATAAAAGTCCAATTAAAGTTTACTTTGATAACTTTAAAATCTGCAAATCAAATCAAATAGAACATGACCTTTACTCAAATTAATAAACATTAATTCATCGTAACTTCTCCTTATGTTATATTTCATCATATTAGCAATAACAATACCAAAATGAGATACAACATCGATTTCGTTTGACTAACCGGCAGCAAACGCTTAGATTGCCTATATCATAAGTTTTAATCGTGCTTTTATCATAGTTCTTGGTTTTTTTAATAGTATATTCAACTAAATAACTGTCTTCAAAGAAAAATCAATTCATGCTACGGAATCACATTACGATGCGGTCTGGAAATAATAAAATGGAAGATTTCTACAACCACATTTTAAATGTAAACAAACCCTCGTGTCATTGTTTTGATCATTTGATTCCCGCGAAAATAATAGGCGCAAATATAGATTCTGATTGGTCAATTGATCAGCGACAAATCTAATTTCATACGAGGTCACGCCTACTGAAATAGTCATGCTTAGACATGCAAACACAAAAAAAAATAGCATTTAGATGAAGATTTAAAAAGTAAATTTAAAGACAAATGCACCCAAATTGAAATAATTCACAGCAGCAATTTACAAATTCGTGTCTGCTCGAAGTTCTTCAGTCTAGCAAATATTTTTTTTCATATAAAAATAGTCCGTCTGAATGTGACAGAAGCTCATTTTCTGATCATTTTTTGAAGTGTCAGAAATTTGAATTCTGCAAAGCATCCACATTAAAACTGAGAAAAGTATTAAATAATAACAAGCCATTAAAACGCACTATTTTTCGTATTTGACCTTTATTTTTAGGTCATTCCTACGGTTACCTGGATGACATCATCGGTATGCGTGATTTCGAATCGCGCAACTCTTCACATCCGTCGGCACAGGAAAAGTCTTGAAAATAGCCAGCAACCACCGTTTACCATAAAATTCAAAATGACGACCACAGACTGTTACACAGGTTTGGAGATGGACAAAAGAGTAGTTCAAGGTGTGATTGCTCGATAGTTAAAACTCTTTGTTCAAGATCGAGCAAAGATTCAGGTCACGATGTACTCGACCGGCAAAAAATATTTACCCCCCTTTTTAAACAAACTTGTGAATTTGTAATTCACGTTGTATTTGGTCTGTATGAGTTTTAAATTTAAATAAAACAAGTTGACAGAGGTTTCGAGATCACTCTAATCATCTTTTTTAAGACAAATTAGCATCAAGCTTTAAAATGGTCTGAGGCTGAGCAAATCATGTCTGAGCAAAATTATCACAAATTACAATGACCAATTTTCTCAAAACATACATTCAGACACTTGGGATTTCTTTAAATCATGGGATAACAGTAACATTGAGTTCAATGTCTGACATATCAGTGGCTGAATCAATGACGAATTTGAAACAACTTGGGTCTTTGTGTCTGTCTATGTACTTCTGCAGGCACACACTTGCCACCAACATCAGCCTTCAAGATCCACAATTGCACGAGCCAGAAGCTCAATTTTTTATTTGGTGAAAAGCTTATTAGAGCTTATGTTGTTATATGAATCAAATAAAGTTTCCTTACTTATTTAGTTATGAAAATTTAGTTGGATTCTGTTGGCTTGTAGAGAAGAATTTTACAAGCCAAAAAGCAATTTTACGAGCCAATACACCTTATTGCTAATCCCGGCTGACCCGGCCGCTTGAACTTTTGACGTCAACAACAATCACTTTTCCATTGTGGCGTCAGATATTTTGTTTTATGACGTCAAAATTTTACGGGAACCTGTGTGATATCCAGTAATGGTGGACAAATAGCAATAAGGTGTATGCTGTAGGACTTGTGGTTAAGGGTGAAGACTGCAACATGTAAACAAAGTGAAAACTCTTCAGGAGTCATTGACTAGAGAACACATGTACTTATAGAAACCTGCAATTGTCAGATACAATTTGATGCCAATGGAACTCATTCTATTATGATGGAAAAATCATTATTTCACTAAATGTTTATTTTGATAGCGAAATCAACATTTGATTGGTTAGAACTTTCACACATGACGTCGAACAAAACTTCATATTCACCTCTGAGTCTTGTATTTCCCTCTGAAATGCTGGGACTAAATCATGGGACATTATGCGCGATTTATGTACATAACGTCTTTAACTTCTTATTTTTTAAATAGCTTTCGCAAATATCATTACCGTGTTCAAATTTATTTCAGACGTTAAAACAAAAAGATTAATTAAATAATTAATTTTCATCCGTAGTGTTTATCAACATGTATGACGTGTTTAGTAATACAAACAAGTGGATAATAAAAATGCCGGTATGCAAACTAATATTTAAGTTCAGATAGCATACAAAGCTTAGGCAGTGGAATAAAACATTCATTCCCCTTGGCCTCGGGGAAATAAATGTATGATATTACCTAACACAGATTATGTTACAATTTGTTGGCGTTGCTTACGAATATATTCACCATTCAAAAGTTATGTCTTTTATAAATTGAAAAAAGTAATAAGGCCATAATAAATAATAGGTTTGTTTGCCCAAACGCTACCTACCCAGAAAAAAGCTGCCTACTCAAATTCTTTTATTGTCCTGATTTGAAGAAGTTTTTTTTTAATCAAATAGGCATGAAGACTAATAAACATCTGATACTTCAATTTCTTTTTTTGTTAAAAAAAAAAGAAAATGCCTACCTACCTACCCACCTACAACCTATGGTAGGGTTTGGGCAAACCAAAATATTTTTAAGTGTGGCCTAGATTTATTGTAAATTTACTTGCTGAAAATCTGTGTCACATGCACACATTCTTTTATATTTATATCTTATTCATCCAACCTTGACTTCTTCACAAACATAACAGGTACACAAATAAATTTAGAAAACCCTGTCCAGCCTCATAGTTCTTGTTGTTAAAATAAGTACTAAAATGCAGTTTTCTGTTATAGGCAGGTTGTTGTCTCTTTTACTTACTACCTATTTCCATTCTCAATTTTATGTTAACCATATAGCACTTGCAAACACCATGTTGACATAGTAATAACAAAAAAATATGTGTATTGCTTTAAATTACTATAAAAGTCTAGAATACTTTTTTATATAAAATTACTTTATTAGATAAGGTAAACACTTACAATATTTCTTCATATAAATTCTGATTATCTTGAATGTTAATACATTTTAATGTACTATGAATGTTGATGGAGTTGTTATAATAATATTATTTTGTACATTCCAGAGTTTTGAGACCTCCAGGTGGTGGTTCCAGTGATATTTTCGGATCTGGTTCCGTAGGACACACCAAATCTGCTGCAGAAGAACAAAAGCAGAATTCTGCAAAAGCAGCTGCAGGTTCTAATATATTTGGTGGGCCAATGGACGACTCAGAAGATGGGTCTGGAGTCAAACATATCAACAGGAAAGCACAGCCATCAAGTCAGTCAACAATTTTTGGAGGTGCACCTTCAGCAAATGCATCTGATTTGAAGAAAAGAGATAAAGAGGGTAAAGCATAATATCAGATATATATTTACCATTTTTTTTTTTTTAAATTTGTTCAATTACTTTTTAAAATTTCAATTTTTCAACTACAGCATTTAGAAGTCATTTATATATGAAGACACATAAACAAATTGATGGGGCAATTAATGTGGATAAAACCAGTCAAAATTTATGAATGACTTCAAATGTGAAAACTTGCACATACAATTTTTTATTAGAAAATTATGAATTATTCATTATATGTAAATTAATGATGTCTTGTTTAATGTTGAGCTCACACTGTTTTTTGTATGAATATGTTTAGTACTTTAATATCAATATTTTTACTGTTTCACAGGTTCTCAAAATACCAGCAACAGTTTTATCACCAGCAAAAATATAGAATAATTTCTTTAAGTAAATCTAAAGATAGGCTGTCATTGTCAACATCAAATATATACAACAAATATGAAGGAAAATTAATAAGGTGTAGGGATGGGAGTCACTAATTAATTAGATATGGGTGTTTTCATTTTCTTAATATTTTGTTATGATTATAATTAAATATTCTATTTAATGTGAAGTCAGGGTCTTAAAAAAGTGCATGCCTCCCCCTGCCCCCTTTTTATGTGCTTAATTCTGGGACAGCCCTAAGGGTAATAAGATGTTTTTCATGTCGTGTTTGAAATAAAACCCGACTACAAATCTTGAATGAAGACTCTTGATATAGTAAATATCTGTGTGCTTGTTTTGTGAACTGTACAGTTTTGGAAAATGAAACATCTTGCATCATGGTCTTTCTTGATTTGAATATATAAGTTCTTGAAAAGGACTCCATGTCCAATCACAAGATTTTTGTTGATTTTATACGGCATTGTAGACTACATTTGAATATGAGATTCATGCCTCCTGGGTCATAGAAAAAAACCTGTGTTATCACATTTCCAATGTCCTGATACAATGGCTTAAAAATAATGATTTTAGCTATTTGCATGAAAAACATAACATGTTCTCACTACTGTTCAATGCACTTATTTCAACTCATTGTTATCACGGTTAAGTAATATTTATTTTACAACAGTTAGTGATTAAATCTGAGTGTTTTCTACTAGAATATACCATTGAAAATCCCTTATCAGTCTGAATTGAAAAAATAACATCCATCTTGTTAGAAGGTCGACACATTGACAATGGTGAATGTGTAATATAACTTCCATGCGGGGAGATGGCTGTAGTCATTGTTGTTAATTTTATCCTTTAAACATTGCATAACATGTCTAGCAAACAAATTTTCAGGATTTGTTAAAATAAAAGGAAGTCAAGCTGGTTTGGGAGTGTCCCATATGTAACATGATGTTTCAAGACCATTCCAAGACTGAAATATAACTTTATATCAGATTTATTCTATCATTTTTTGTACTAACATTTGGTTCTCATTGCAGAGTACAACTACACTAATAAACACCATGAAACAAAGACTAAAAGTAAGAAAATGTGTGATTTGAATTGTATGATGGTTTTTAAGCAGATTTGAGAATTTGGTGGGGCTACTTGTGGGTTTCAATTTTTCTTACACGGTCTGGTATTAGTATCCCTCAATTGTTTCTAATTCAGTCCCAGAATTAAAATGAATTGAAGAATTGTAATTTATCCATAATTCAGGGTTTGTATAAAAAAAAAATTCTTTTCCGTGACATTTACAAATCCAGGAGATTTTAAATTTGTCTTTTTTTTATACCGTAAATATTAAAATTTTACTTTGATAAATGTAGAATAAGAGAATTTGTTCAGCTTCCCATTCATTTAGAAAAACATAAAAACATAATTATCAAATGACCAGAAAATTCAGGGGAATCATTGAACGAAATTAATGGATATTTTTTTATTGGTGATTGTCATTATCATGGTTATAACTCTCGCTTTGTTTCATTTTAGCAATTTTGAAATGGCCTTTTCTTTTGAATTTAAGGTACATGTATTTGAAATAGACGTGAAACCTGTGGTAATTTATTTAAACTCAAACACTAGGTGATTGGTTACAGAAACAAATACTATTTATATAAACCAATGATCAGACAGTATTTTCATTCTCATAAAGAGGCTATGAATGATCAGAAGCTTTATTTTAGAGGCTATGAATGATCAGAAGCTTTGTTTTAGAGGCTATGATATGAAGAAGTAATGATATACTTTGAGATATATATTTAAATTCTTGCATGATGAGCTTATCACACCCATTAGACTTCAATTTATTTATTAGATTGAATGCAGGTAACCTATTTGATTATAGCTAATTTGACTAACTTAGATCTTCATTACGTCAGTTTCTGTCTGACAATTCAATTAAATACTGATTAAAAACAAAGCATTCTTTTATGCACTAAATGCTGATAGATGTAACCATTTTAATCGATCGTGCAAATTTTGCTTGAAAATTATTGCTGTCATTGTCTGCTTTTAAGAATTGTTTCTTTAGGTTAAATTTTAGCAATTCTAACTGCATGCCAGCATGATGGATTAATGCATGATTAATACAAAATAATGTCATGGCTACATGTAGTAGCATAGTTTTCAGTTGCAACCATATTAATTACTAAAATTAGTCTTGGACATGCAGCATGGGTGAAACGGTAATACTGCAGAAACCATTCAATTATTTACCTATTGTTGAAAATGGTCAATTCATGTTCAATTGTTTGGGGGAGAGAGAAAGAAAAAATATTAATAGATTAGTAGTGTATCTAACTAAGATGAAATATTGGTTCAGTTACCTCATTATACAAGCAGCTACACTAGAGACAAATCTAGTTCAACCAGATAATAAAATTTGGAAAATCTTTTAACAATTTACTAGTATTAAATGAATTGGCTACTTGGTTAATAGATGAATGGTTTCTGGTGTAAATGTAATGTTAAGCATGATCTCCATTAACTTGCTACAGGTGAAGAATTTCCTGCTTATGATAGATCTGTATATGCAGCTCAGATGACCCCTCAAAGAAGGAATATTCAGCAAGGTATTTATTTATGACACACCCAAAGAAAAAGCTTGTAGGGACTAAACATTTAGGATAGGTTATCATGTTTCCATGTTGACAAAATGGTTGAAAAGCATTTAATTTTAGCAGGCAATTCATTCAAACACAATATTGTAATTATATGCTAGTCCACTAGGGGACCGGAAAGGACAAACTGTGAATAAAGAATCCTAGAATAATGTGTTGGTTTACACTTTTTTTAGTTTTAAAATTTTACTCTTTTCCAGTCAATGAAATGAAGTCTGAAATTGTTTTAAATGCCATGTCAAAAAAAAAATAATAGAAATAAAAAACTTAAAATTTGCCATGTTTACCTAAAATCTGGTGGTCATCATCCCAACTTGTATTTCACTGTTTTAATGTTGGAAGTTTTTCCATTTTAATGTATAATGTTTTACTTTGTACTTTGGAAGGAGAATTTTGTGTCCTGGTTGCTAGGGGAAGGAGCATAAAGTGCCACCCTTCTCTGTTTGCCAGTTTATGTCCCAAAATTGATTTACGTTCTCTTTCTTTAGATAACATTAATTAAATGTTGTGAAACTTTTATGAAATGCTTATTACCATGTAATGAAACAAGTTCTAATTTGGGTGGCATCACTTTTATAGTTTCTTAGTTATGTCCCTTTATAAAATGATATGCAAGCGAGCAACTGTGTCCCATTAACACATTCTCCATTTACGTAATAAAGCTAGCCTGCTTATTCTTGTGGCTTACTGACTCGAAGCCCCCTCGAAAGTAATTGTAATAACTTCAAAATGTAACAAAAAAAAATATGTCATCATACAAAAAAGTATCACGGGTCTGGTCAAGCAATCATGCTCTAGTAAGATGAGTAATTTATTTATAGGAAGCAAAGCCTTTTATTAGGTTAATTACAGCAATCAGTAGGATGAATTATTCAAAACTGTTTTAAAATTGCCTGGTATAAATCAATACCAATATCAATGAGCAAATTTAAACCCTTGACACAAAGGTGGTGCCTTTCATTATAAAGTATTCTAAACTACAATGTTGAAAAGTAGCTATTGCTGAAGAAATACTAACATAGAAAAGGATAAGAATAGCTTTTGCATAATAAATAATTTGGACTTTTAATGAGGATATTCCATAATATTGATTGAAACTAGTGTAGTTAAATTCTTATTTTTCTGTTTCTGATCATGGACAGGTGTTATTTGAAAAGGATGGACTATCAGAATTGAAAGTAGGGGAGGGGGGTGAGGTCTTTTGAGAATCCCTTAAACTGAAGAAAACAAAAGGTTTAACAAAACTAAATGAATTTTGGAAAACTGTTTCAGAAACATTGTTATTTGAAATAGTTCAATGATTATTCATGAATACAAAATCTATAATGAGGGAAGAATTTTTATTCAGATATAAAATCACTGATTATATTGGTCTCACTGATTGTATTGAAAAATGTTGAATAACACTGTGATTGACAGTTTCTTGTTGTTGACTTTGTAAATGTTTATGATTTAGTTTCAAGCTACAACCCAATAACAAATGAATCCTATACTGGCGAAGAAGAACAACAAAACCAACAAGCTACAGCGAAAAGACGTGGACAAAATAATGTCAATCAAGTCTCGAGTTATAATGTCATCACAAACCATTCAAATGAGGATGAAAACAGTTATCAGCAAGCCACGCCCCTTAAACCTGGCAAAAGAACATTGAGTAATTCAAAAGACGAAGGTGTGATTTTGTTTTTCTTTTTGTTTGTTTGTTTGACAAATCCATATTCTGTTTTATGTAGTTTTGACGCTAGTATCACGTTAGAAATTTTCTCTGCTCTACAATGGATTCAAAATTTTGAGAAAAATCCTCGATAAAGTCGTTTTGAACACGTTTGTTCTAGCAACAATGCCAATTCAATATGTAGAATGTCTGCAGTTGGTTCAAATTTGACCAGTTTTTGTTCAAGCAAAAAAGTAGAACCTTAAAGAATAACAGCTAGACAAGAAAAAAGAAAGTTATATTTAATTACATTTCAGATTTGCATGGTGGTAATGGATTAAATTCTCTCTTAAAATTATATTATTTTTTCTTGTGGATGGGATTTCTTGTAGAGCTCTGATTTTTAGTACACTTAATCTTATTATCAATATTTCTTCTTTATACTGACCTCACCTTGTTAAATTACGTTTTGATTGTACCTCTTGATGGATGTGGTAGAGGGCAAGTAAATATGTCAGTAACTAGGGTTTGGATCCTTTTATCAATAAAGACTGAGCACCATTTGTGTGGTCAATAGATATCTTTAAAATTCAGTTAATATACCAATTGTCTTTTGCTAATATTTTTAATAAGGGGGAAAATCAGTATATTTTTTATGTTGTAAACCTTAATTCATATACTCATTTGTCTACATGTAAGAGAGGTTATTGAGGCAACATATATTGAGAACAACCAAATAAAGAAGTTCCCTTACAACTCAGTCCCTTGTTTAAAGTTTGTATGCAACCTCAAAAGGTTTTTACACTTCATTGATGCTTAAATATTTCACCTGACAAACTTAATTCTTAAAGTAGCACATGAAGGTATATATTTTTTTATTGCATATGTGACTTTACGAGGTAAAAAATAGCTTGTATGCAAATTTTTGAAAAAAATCACTGTGATAAAAACTGTATGGAATGTCCGTAAAGGGCATTGATACTTTTGAGTTTTATGTAAAATGTGTTACAAGCCTTAGCCTAGTTCTGACCAAAAATAAGAATATTTACAAATTTAGATAAGATATCTTGTGATTCTTGTAGCAAATATCAATTTTGTTCTGACCCTTCTGTATTTAAATTCATGTTAAAAAATCTTTATTTTCTTACATCTAAAATTTTCAATAAATGTCAGAAGTTTGAAGCCCAAAGATACATTAAAAACACAAACACTAGTATGTGACAGCCCATAATTGTCTTCTGAAAATTTAAAGGAAATTGTTTTGATCATTTTATAATTCCTTTTGATTTTGGAAATCAACTGTCGAAATGAATTACCAGGCTTAACAAATTAGCCTTACCTTGTGGTCATAAAACTTTTGAGTCAGTTTTTTGTACTCGTACTCGAAATTCAACCAATCAAAATGCTGGATTTCCAGTTTCTAGCATGATTTTTGTGCTCCGAGCACTGAGCAAAGTTTTATGACTTCAACCCCTGATCTTACCTTCTCCTTTCATCCAATCTGTATTGACTTGTACAAATGTCGTGTGTGACCTCCTTCACATAATCTTGCTGTGACTTGTACATGTATATGTAGTGTGTGAATTCCTTTGCATGATCTTGCTGTGACTTGGTGTGTTGTTTTACCAACTTTGGTACTATCATTAAATATTCAATACTGGATAACATGCAATAGATATTAGCATTCACACTGTTTGTATTTAAGGCAATTTACACATAATTGGGTGTTATTTCAGATATTTATGAATTTCCAAGATGAATAAAAAAAATTGAGAAACTTGGTAAAAAAAAATAGATCTTAAAAGTATACATTTTGATACAAATTAGTGGATTTCTATTCAGTTATAATTTTTTGCAAGTTAAATAAAAAAAAATCATTCAATTTCTCATCCAAATTAACATACATGTCCAAGATTTATGCAAATTTTTAATAGAAATCTGAAAATAACAGCATTTACTGTTACTTAATCTTAAATGTAATGATTCTTTAGTTATTTTGCATGTATGATGAAGGTATAAATTCATTACTAACATTTAGAGTAGATAAAAAACTTTATAAAAAAGAGATATGTTGTTCCGTCGACAGATTCTCTAAATGAAGTTGTGTATATATGGAATTGCTTAATATTCCACTTGTATTATGTATGGTGTGACAATGCTCTGTATGTTATACCTTTCAATCTATTAAGTAAACATGCCCTTCAATGATAACCATGTACCATTGTCTATCCTTTCATCTTACCACCTCTTGCTATTACTCAAAACATGAAGAAATATGATAGAATTTTTATGCGCCTGTTTACAGGACTTATTATGGTATACCATTGTCCATCCGTTGTCAACATGTCGAACATTAACTCAAAAAAGCTTTAACTGATTTGCATAAAACTTTGGTGAATTGACCTGAGCTCTCTTTGGTTTTTTATAAATTTTAGATTTTGTGTTTCTGAGTAAAGGGGTTTTATTCATTTAAAAAAGGGGGATTTTCCAGTTTTCGGACAATAACGCCAGAAAGCTTTCACCAACTTGTAAGAAATTGTGGTGAATTGTTTATATATATTGACATGAGCTCCCTTTCGATTTTTATAAACTTAAGGTTTTATGTTTCTGAGTTACAGGGTTTTATTCATAAAAATAGGGGGATTTTACAGGGTTTTATTCATAAAAAAAGGGGGATTTTATAGTTTTCAGACAATAACTCAAAAATACTGTCAGCAATTCTCATGAAACTTTAGGGAATTGTTTATATGTATTGATGTAAGCTCCCTTTGATTTTCATAAATTTCTAAAATGACCTTGAGAATTAATTGAACTTTATTTGTTTATAGTCTGACAACAGATTTACTAAGTATTGTACAAACAGCACAGTGTATTGCATATTGTACAACAACGAGAAATCTTTAATGGAATATAAATTCAATTTATATAACCAATTTCAAGTTCTCTGACTTCATTTATTCAGAAACCTATAATATGTCAAATATTTAATTACAATCCAAATTCAGACTTGTATCAAGCTTGCACATTGTGTCCATTTTTGCCCGAACTGTTCAGGGTTGGACCTCTGCGGGTGTATCCAGCTGCTCTCAGTGAAGCAGTTTATTACACAAGGCTTGGTTCTATGAAGACCAGCTTACTTTTATGTTGACAACTCTTAAGATTCTTTGTTTTTGATTGTTAGGGTTTCAATATATTTTGAAAATATGACGGTTTATGAAGATGTTTCGTCATGATGACTTAAGTTTGCTTTTAATTCAATAAATAATTTTTGGTTTTATATTTTTAGTCTTTATGTTTTTACAATATTAAGATTAGTGATGTATAAATTTGTTATCTCGTTAAACATGAAACATTCTCATTTGGATCTGCACAAAATTTTACATTATGTTTTTAATAAAGACATGCAAATTTTTTTTTTTTGAAACGTATATCATGTACATTGTAGGTATTTAATAGTTTAGAATTTACAAATATTTTTAAATGTCCTGCTCTATAAAGTTAAGTTTTCTATTATATATGTATAGCAAGCTCTCTTTAAATTGAAAAATAAGTAAATTATATGACCTTCATTTAACATGCATATTAAATTATTATGGTATAATGTCGGTTTACACATTAAATTGAAACAAGAGAATGCTTTGATCAATTAAAATGAAGCTTTTATATATATTTTTTTCAAACTAGTGGAAAACATCTCCCTTTTAATTTTGATTTGTTTATAGGTCATCTCCGAGTTGCAGGACTTGAACAAAAAAATACAGGTATTTTTTATATGCCCAAAGCATATCTTGCAAGTTTTTCTGCAAAAAAAATGAATTTTTGTTTGTTATTCCAAAGCTATTTTAGTTTTACTTTAGATTTATGTGATTTTCAAATGTTGCACACTAGCTCGAGTATGTTTGGATCAATTTTCTTCAACCCAGCACTTTTGTGAGTTTATGCTGGATATTTATGAAAGTAATGAAATTAACTAGGCATTTAGACCTCAGTTTGGAACAAAGGAAATAAATTGTGTACAAGAGCTTATAACAAATTATCTCATGATATAATATAAGAATATGAATATAAATATGAATACAATTTATTTGATGTAATGACATTTAGATATGCACAGTTTTCATAAAAACAAAAATGCTAAATTTATGAAGTTCTTCATATTTACTTCCTGTAAAGCAACATCATGCTCAGCAAAAAAAAACCAAAACAATGAAATAAGTTATTTTAACTGAAGCTTGATAAAAGCTATTTGTACAATCTAACCAAATGTAAGTGTACATGGACTTTTCCAATCAAATTTAAAGTTAAAAGTTGATGTAAATATACCTGGACACATTTTGCCATGGTTAGTTACTCTTAAAACTCTTTAAATATGAAATTTATTTTAAGTTTGCACAAATTTAAGAACATATATATATTATTTTATTATGAGGTACTTAATTTATTTTGATTGAAAAACTTGGGTTTACAGAATATTTTTGTGTGTTATTGCACAATGTTTTATGGTAATGTGGTCTTAATCCACTAATTTTGGAGATATAGAATTCTTGATGCTTAATAATTATATAGTGGTACAATGTAAACAAAATTTGTTGAAATGAAAATCTTAACTGGGTTTTATCGCATTTCAAGTTGAGTTGATGGAAAATGTTGAAATAAACCACATAATTGAATTTTTCCAAGAATTGTAGTTAGCAGCAAAGATGAATCTTTATTCTGTTTATAGCATGGACAATGGTTGTACAGCAAATCTGACTGCAAATAAATTTGTTATAGTATATAATGACTATTTCAAATATTTATATCATATATTTTAGTTTGTAGGTTGTAATATTAGATACAGAATATGGAATATACATCTTATAAATAAATGTTGGTTTTCAATTTCCATTAAATATATATTTTTTCATTAAAGGAACAGCAAACAGGTAAGTAAAGTTGTTTATTCCATAATGTGAATAAATTATAAAATATATTTTTTAACATACATCTGACAGTGAATAGATGATATTTATATTTCAGCAAACAGTGTGAGCTCAGCATGTTTAGCCTCAAATTACTGAATTGAGTTATTACTTCAAATTTGTACTTTTTGTTTGGGGCAAATTTTCTTTTTCAAAAATTTAAATGACAAGATACATTTTGAAGTGTTGTAAATATATTGATATGGGTCTAGAATTCCAGAGTTCGGCAAGTTCTGCCTGATTTTTCAGCAAGAACATATTTGATATTTATGTTAGGCTAAATATTTCTTGTTTTTCTTTTCAGGAACTTACAACCCAATAACTGGAGAACTTATTGGCACAAAGGTAAGATACCGGTTGAAAGCAGGTTGTTAAAAATTTAGCACATACAACTTTTTGTCCAATCAAATTGCTTAGATTTACCTTCTAATTTTCATAGTACATACTTTTTCCGTGTACTAAGTAACTATGCATGAATGACATCAAGGGTAAGATTTCATTGTATCGTAATCAAGATATATATTGAAATAAAAATTGCTACTGGCTATTTTGAAAAAAAAATGTTGTGTTCCAAATTAAACTAATTAGTTTGTAAATAGTTTTCAAATTAATTTTTAAACATCCCACTTTTAAATCTTTGGATCTAAAAATGATTTTGACAATTAAAAGTTTCTTTCATTTAAATAAAGAGTAACAAATATAGATCTTGATTAGAGTACAATGTCATCTAAAATTGTAATAATTTATCTTCCATGTAATTACTTTGTACCCAAAAATAGAGTGAACCATGAATCCTTGTGATTGAAATTATACATTTGATCCATTGATGCTATTTCATCATGAATTGATTGATTATTGGTTGCTTAATGTCCAGTGACAGATATTTCATGCACGTAAACTATCCACTAGACTACCTATGGGTACATACCAGGGGCAGATCCATCCATTTTAAAAGGGGTTCCGACCCAAAATAAAGGAGGGGTCCAACTGTATGTTCTTATTCAAAACATTGATCATACCAGTAACCAACAAAAAAAGCGTTTTCCACCACCCTCTTTTTGGATCTTCCACTGCAAACTATCTACATGTTTTAAAATTTATCATGTATAGTAAAACACAGCTTTATACAAATATACCAATAAACATACTTACACCAGCAACTACAATCTTTTCATTCTGGAGTCAATATCTTACAATGATTATAGTGAGTAGATTTACAAAAGTACGCAAATGACCTACACCTAGTCAGCCAAAACATGTCAATAGACTAATTACAGGATTACTGAAGTTGTAAATATGTGCTAAATGGGAAAGTGTATAGAAAGGTATATACTATGAAAATAAGAGCTTGGGGCAAGCCCCCCTCGCTCCAATTTTCATAGTATATACCTTTCTATACTCTAACCGACACATCTTCACATAACCATTTTATTATCAGAACATGGTTATTTAGGGTAGAAAATAAATGAGATATTCATATCACTTCTTTGTCATCCTTCAATTAAACTTCTACATTAAAGAAAATGACAAAAAACTACTTAAAGAAGATGGGGTATGATTTCTAATGAAACATCTACCCTCTAGTCTCACGATGAGGTGGAATTAACTATAGGTCATCATGCATACTTCAACAGAAAGCTAGATAAAACTGTTCATAAAATAAGATGTGATATGCTTGTTAATAAGACCACTCTCAACCAGAGATCAAATGACTTAGCAACAGGTCAACTTACAGCCTTCAACAATAAGCTTAATAATACCATAGGCAGATCCAAGGGGGGGTGGGGGGGCTGGGGAAAATTTGGTTGATTATATAGGGAATCATTGAAGCATGACTGGAGTGGGCGCCCCCCTTAGGTCAGTTATCATATCCCCCCCCCTAAGAAAAGTTCTGGATCCGCCACTGAATACTATGTTGATGGCCAGCAGAACAGCCTTCAACAGTGAACAAAAACCATAACTTGTAGTAAGCTATCAAAGCCAGAATTATAAATGTAAAACAATACAAATAAGAAAACTATCAGTCTAATTCAGTTTGCTTTAAAATGGCAAAACATGACAAAATATGAAAAACTTCAAATTAGAAAATTAACAACAATTCGATTTGGAGAATGTATATATGTTATGTTATGAACCTATTAAAAATTCATTAATACTTATGTTTCAGGATGATGCACCACAGAGAAATTCCTCTAGAGTTATAAACCCACCAGGTGGTAAATCAACAGGCTTATGGTGAAGATAAGATACTGGTCAACAGAGTCTCATTGATGATATATGACTGCTTGTTCTTAATTTAATATGCAAAGGGTATATCTACATGCTCACCAAGGGACTAGAAACGTTTTATTTGTAATTGTTTGAGACTTGTGTTGAGACTGGTTGTTTATATTGTTTCTATATTGTATAAATGTGAAGCTACCTGACTTCCACATCAGAAATGTAAAATATGATCATTTTGAAAATACTGGCAGGATTTAATTAGTCAGTTAAATTAGTCTTTCTTGTAAGATATTAAAATCTAAGACCAATTATTGTTACTTGTATTTTTCGGCGGTCGAGTTTGATAGAAAAGAAATGAAATTGATATTTAGCTCTTCCTCTTTTGTTAGAAAGTAGTACTTATTTACTTTCAATCATTGAATTAACACAAGAAATCTTGGATCAGATTTCATCAACTTTTTTGTAGGGAAGAAGAACTGGGATGTATATATATACCAAACAAACTCATATTTTATCCAGCACAAACTAAATGAGTGATTTGTATTTATATACAGCATATTTTGTGCATCAGTCTTTTCAGTGTAAATATTAGCTATTGAGAAACAATGGTATTTAACACATTATTGGTCTGAATGAATCGGATTTATTGTCAAATATGAAAGTCTGTTTTTAATTGTGTTCATTTTTAAAATTGTTAACATTCCATTGTCGTGTAAAAAAAACACCTTCTTGCGTATACACCTAGAAAGTGAGAGAAAAAAAAACAATTGTGAAATTGAAAAAAAAATTCTTGAACATATGAATTATTTTTTTACTTGAGGGAATTTTATCAGAAGCATGATCATCTATTAAAAATGGTGGTAGAACTGCCTTTCTAGAATGGGCTTTTTTCAGATTTGGAAGTCAGAAGACAAATGTTAAAGCAGATATATTGTGATATTTATTTATTTGTCAAACCACCCCTATTTTTATACTGTATGTGTATAGACTTGTTAAATAGCATAGGGATCAAGGTTTTCATTTTAACAACCGCTAACCATATATCTTTTGTGTTTACTCTATAAAAAATGCTCGATGGCGTCTTCAATTTTTTTTTTTTTTTTTTAATTTTTGCTTTTTGGAATCTCAAATTTTTTAATATTTATGTTTTTTGAAGGTTGTTCAAAGTACAGCTGTGGTAGAATTAAAAGTAAATTTTTTATTTACATTTATATAAAGAATAGCAATTGCTTATCAAATGCTTTGTCAGAATATAACCTAGTGTTCAATTTCATAATATATGATAAATTTGTACCTGTTACACGTCTAAATTTAATGTTTGCTTTTCTTATATTAATGTCTAAATTTTAACCTGACCAAAAGTTTATTCATTAGTGCATGTATTTTAAAATGTCAAGCTGGCATTTAATTAGCCATTTCAGAAGTTTTATGAACAGTTTCATATATTATACATCCAAATGGTATAACTTAAATTCATTGGATTTTTGGCCATTGTTTTTGGACATTCTAAACAAAAAGATATACATTATTTTGGGACTTTTTTACCAACAAAAAATAATTGCAGATTTTTTGTCAATTCGAACGTTTGGTTCTATTCATTTAATGAAGTTTTGTTTCCATAGTTTTATTTATTCTGAAATGATGAATTGTGCATATATGATTATGATAGCAATATCCCAGCTTTGCTGCAAGATGAGGTGCAATAAAGATTTTGTTAAATGTCAGCATTTAGATACATCTTCTCACACTTAGTAATGTGTTTGTAGACTATGTTTTGCACCTTCATAGGGTCCTTGCCATTATGTACTTAGCCAAATGTTTTTGACATATATCTGCTCAGGGCAAAAAAGGTTTTCTTTGAAGAAATGATTTAATTTTTGAATGGATCTGTTTATTTTTTATTTTTTTTTTTCATCTTAGTTTTTTGTGTTGCCTATGCTAATAATATGATTTATAGATCAGTAATGACAAAAATTACGGCAATTTTGATCTCATGAAGCTGATTTTTAAAATTGATTCGAAAATAGATATTTGATAATCAAACCCACCAATGAAAGCCATGTAATTGTACTAAATATATATCTAAATACTTTTTTACTATTTGTGTTTTAAAAAATAATTGAATTGAACACAAGAGTACAATTGTATTAGTAAAACACAATAGCGATGTTATTTAAAACAATAAGATACGAATATATTTTGAATTTGTGCATAAATAGAATGCTTTGTTTATAAATGTTGTAAAACACACTGTGATTCACAAGTGCTTCTGAAGAAAATTGTATTTATTATTTTTAAATTATTAGACAAAGCATAGATATGAACTAGATTGCTTAAAGCAAATTATTTTTCCTATCGTTAATAAATTTTGTAGTTAGGAAAATTATCAAATTCTGCAGGTAAAAGATGAAAATTTGCCAAATTCTGAGACTGAACCATTATATGTTTGTACTGTATGGTTATTGTTGCTTCACATGTTTTTTTTGACATTTGATATGATTTTTGAGGACCAGCTTTATGTTTCAATTCTCTTTTTACACCAAAATTATGTTAACATCTAACAATACAAAAACATAATAAAAAAAACTTTACCAAAGTGATTTTGCAGTTTTTGTCGAGCCTGCAACTTTTGTTGCAGAAAGCTCGACATAGGGATAGTGATCCGGCGGCGGCGGCTACGGCGGCTACGGCGGCGGTGTTAGCTAACTTCTTAAAAGGTTTATATTTTAGAAGGTGAAAGACCTGGATGCTTCATACTTTGTATACAGATGCCTCATGTTACGAAGTTTCCGTCAGTCACATGTCCAATGTCCTTGACCTCATTTTCATGGTTCAGTGACCACTTGAAAAAAAAGTTCAGAATTTTTATAATGTTGAATTCTCTCTTATTATAAGTAATAGGATAACTATATTTGGTATGTGCGTACCTTGCAAGGTCCTCATGCCCGTCAGACAGTTTTCACTTGACCTCGACCTCATTTCATGGATCAGTGAACAAGGTTAAGTTTTGGTGGTCAAGTCCATATCTCAGATACTATAAGCAATAGGGCTAGTATATTTGGTGTATGGAAGGACTGGAAGGTGTACATGTCCAACTGGCAGGTATCATCTGACCTTGACCTCATTTTCATGGTTCAGTGGTTATAGTTAAGTTTTTGTGTTTTGGTCTGTTTTTCTCATACTTTATGCAATAGGTCTACTATATTTGTTGTATGGAATGATTGTAAGGTGTACATGTCTAGCGGGCAGATGTCATCTGACCTTGACCTCATTTTCATGGTTCAGTGGTCAAAGTTAAGTTTTTAAGTTTTGGTCTTTTTATCTTATATTATATGCCAAAGGTCAACTATATTTGGTGTATGGAAATATATTATGATCTATATGTCAGTCCCGCAGGTTTTATTTGACCATGACCTCAATTGCACGGTTCATTGCACAGTGTTAAGTTTCTGTGTTTTGGTCTATTTTTCTTAAACTATAAGTAGTAGGTCAACTATATTTGTTGTATGGAAGCTTTGTTAGCTGTACATGTCTGCCTGGCATGGTTCATCTGACCTTGACCTCATTTTCATGGTTCATTGGTCTTTGTTTAGCTATCTTGGTTAATGTTAAGTTTATGTGACAGTTGTAATAAAGCTTTATACTTAGGACTATCAACATAATATCAATGATTACTAAAGAAGGCGAGACATTTCAGTGTGTGCACTCTTGTATTTTATAGGACCGCAAAAGAAATTTTTGCGTCATATATTGGTTGCATCGTCATCCGAAAACGCATTCTGTTTCGGGACAATAACTTTTGTTCTAATGAATGGATCTCTATAATTTTTTTAACAGAAGGTTCAATACCACTAAAGGCAGGTTGGGATTGATTTTGGGGGTTATGGTCCCAATAGGTTAGGAATTAGGGGGCCCAAAATAAGTATTTTTGTAGTTTTCAAACAATAACTTGTTTTTATGTGTATGAATCTCTCTGAAATTCTACCACAAGTTTCCATACCATGAAGGGATGGTTAGTATTGACTTTTGGGTTTTTTTACTCAAAATGTTCTGGAAAAAAGGGGAAAAACTAGATTTTTCTGGTCAGGGTTTCAGGTTTTGGACTAATTGCAAAAAAGGGAGTAGGTAGGAGTTTTCAAATTTTTTTTCCAAACTTCTCAAATTTCAAATTTTTGAAAAGTTTGAAGAAGAAGTCATTTAAAATTGCACAAAATTGGGCAATAGATTTGTAAGATCTTGACATTTGTTTTGTGTCAGAAACTCATATTATGTAAAAAAAAAAAAAATTGATCACAACCCAAATTCAGAGCTGTATCAAGCTTGAACGTTGTGTTCATACTTGCCACAACTGTTCAGGGTTCGACCTCTGTGGTTGTATTAAGCTGCACCCTGCAGAGCACCTGGTTAAATTTTTAATTTGAACACTTTATGTTGTGACTCAACAATGTCAAAAAAGGGAGACTAAGGTGAGCTTTTACAGTAGGTCAATGATATTTGGTACACAGTTGTATTAAACAATTCTTTTCCATTGAGATTATTTAAGAGATAACTGTATTGTATTTGAAGCTTTAAGGACATCCATAGGTAGTTTTACTGTTGCAGATTTAGTTTACCTGGAAACAACAATAAATAAATCAATCATTGTTCATTTCAGACGTATTACAAAGTTCATAGTTTCTGTCTTGCCTGCTACAAAAGTTGCAGTATGCGATACATATGTATTACTTTCCTGCTGTAAACTATACAGCTTTTTATTAGCTCACCTGGCCCAAAGGGCCAAGTGATCACTTGGCGTCCGGTGTCTGTCGTCGTTTTAGATGGCTGCCAGCGGGGGACTTACTTTAACAAAGGACCCTGTGGGAAATGCATACAAATGACTTCTTCTAGAGGACCACTGAATGGAATGAAATCAAACATGGCATGAAGGTTACTTATGAGGTGCTGACCAAGTGTTGTTACGTTGTAGCCAATCCATCATCCAAGATGGCCACCAGTGGGGGACTTAGTTTATCATAGGACCCTATGGGAAATTCATACAAATGACTTCTTTTAGAGAACCACTGAATGGAATGAAACCAAACATGGCTTAAATGTTCCTTATGAAGTGCTGACCAAGTGTTGTTACTTTGTAGCCAAATTTTATCTGTTTTTATATGATTTCAAAAACCCAAGTAGAGCCAGGTGAGCGATACAGGCTCTTGAGAGCCTCTAGTTCCAGAAGGTAGAAGACCTGGATGCTTCATATCTTGTATGCAGATACCTTATGTTACAAATTTTCCTTCAATCCTTTATTGCTTGTCCTTGACCTCATTTGTATGGTTCAGTGACTGCTTAAGTTTTTTGTCATGAATTTCTCACTTATGAGTAATTGGATAACTTCATTTGGTATATGGATTCCTTACAACGTCTACCTGTCTGTCAGCGTTCACCTGACCTCATTTCATTAGATCAGCGATCAAGGTGCAAGTAAGGTGATAACGTCCGTTTATCGATACTCAAAGCAATAGATCAACTGTATGTGGTGTATGGAATGATTGTAATGGGTTACATGTAAGTTTGACAGCTTTCATCTGACCTTGGCCTAATTTTCATGATTCATTGGTCCATGTTAATTATTTGTGTTTCGGTCTGTTCTTCAAGTACTTTAAGCATTAATTTAATTATATTTGGTTTTAAGAATGATTGTGAGGTGGCAGGTATCATCAGACCTTGGCCTCATTTCCATGAATAATAGGTCAATGTCAACTGTTTGTGTTTCGATCTGTTCTTCAAGTACTACTAGTATAAGCAATAAGTTAACTTAATTTGGTGTAAATAAAATTGAGAACGGAAAAGGGGAATGTTCAATTTGTCGAAGAGACAACAACCCGACCATAGAACAGAAAACAGCAGAATGATTGTAAGATGGAAGGTATCATCTGACCTTGACCTCATTTTCATAGTTCGTTGTTAAGCTTTTGTGTTTTGGGCTGTATTTTTCAAGTACTAAAGCAATAGGTCAACTATACTAGGTGTATAATTGTAACTTTTGGGTTAAATGTCTTTTACACATGATTTATCTGACCATGACCTTATTTCAGATATCTTGAAAAATGTCGAAGTTTCTGTAATGCTTTTAGTAAAACCTTTATCTTTCATCATCAATGGTAAGTGAAGCAGCCGAAACATTCCGGCACATGCACTCTTGTGTTAAACTTGAATATAGCAATTTTCCCGCATCGTATAATGATGAATCTGAATATAATTAATATGTGCTACTGAAGATGAAAAAACTTATATCATATAAAAGTTATAAGTTATATTAGGATGAAAAGGGGTCTGCCTTGAATGGTTGCCAACTTGTTGTATCCAGCATATTATATACGAGGAATCCTTTTGTTTTAGGCATTCATTATATGAAACGGCGTTCGAACTTTTAAATAAGCGATGAAGCAATATGTTTTACTAATAAAAGAAGCTTCTTTCTAATTTTATCCAGTTTTTGTTTGATGGATATTTTTTTTTTCATTATTCAAATTGAATGCAGCAAGAAGTTTTAAATAGAAATAAATAAAGAAAAAAATCACAACCGAGTGCAAAGGTCGTTGAGATGCTGTCTCGTTAAAGTAAACTAGCTTATGACTAGCTTGCAGTCAAACCAAGCACTATCTTTTGGTATTTTCTGTTGCTACGATGCTGGAAAATTCAAATGAAAACGGAATAAAGTTGAATAAAAGAACGCCGCACGTGGTAGTTTGGTTCGACTCTAAAACTATGTTAGACAGTTTCCCCGTCAAAGGTCTCTCAGTGGTTCTCCCCGGGCACTCCAGCCTTCTCGCCATGATAAAGCTGGCCACCGTGAAATAGACAATAATGATAAATTTGGTATTAATGTCATTATGACCAACAATGAATACTTACTATAATTATTGTTAATCTCAGACGTTTCATTCGCATGCAGATCTTTCTTTGCTTAAACAGGAATCTATATATTTGAAATTGAATTCGACAATAGGAATTTTCCAGCATCGTATAATGATGAATTCGGATATCACTGTAATACGTGCCACTGGACATAAATCTTAATCTGTGTAACATTGTAATATCTAGAAGAATAGATGTACATAAATGCAAAGTTATTTACAACTTTTGTCAACATTAAGAGAAGAAATTTGCAAATTTGAAGACATCAAAGATTTAGAAAAAGCAAAGTAGATAGGAACTACATTTAAAGGTTGGTGTGTCCATCATATTCCATATGTGACAACCTTTTGTTAGCTATTTTTATCAATTAAATCATTTTAAAGATATTGTTATTCCGTTATTAAATTACAGTCGACACCTTGTAAAGTAGAAATTAGAATATCCATTTGAATAAAAAGCGGTTTTTTTCTATGTACGACGCCTGCAAAATTTATGAGAATGAATCGAGGTTACCCTATTCGAATGCAGCATTCACTATCTTTGTAGACATGTCATTGACAAGCAATACTGTGAAACATTGACAGTGTCTTTAAAGATCCAATTGCAAACAAAGAAAAAATGGTAAAGGGTATGTCCGCAGCGCTACCTAAATTCTAAGCAACAAGTTTGTAACGTTCATTTTGATGATAACGCACTTTCTTACATGGCATCAATTGACAATTGATGCATGGGACGTACGCGCAAGCGCAACGCATATGACAGATTTTAAATACATGTTTTAACGTTTTTTCTGTCAGTTTCATTGAATGGAGATAACAATATTTATTAAGCTCCGACGCATCAATTTAGGATTTGATGGTCGCAAATACCCGTTTACTGTCTCCGCGACGCGTCGCCAGTAAACTTAATTTGCGACCATCAAATCCCCAATTGATGCCGTCGGAGCTTAAAATACAATACAGTTATCTCCTAAGTGTGAACGTTTCAGCAAATTTTTTTCTCATTCAAAACAATTGAGGTACACGCACAGTCTACAAAATGAAATAAAAGTTGAAAATGTGATGCTTGTCTTGACGTATACTAATGTAAAAAATGATTTACTTATTCTGAACTGCTAAGACTTGAAATGTAGTCACAATACACTTGCGAAGAGTCCCTGCTTTAACAGACAGAGATGCCCGTTGTCTCTTTGACAACAAAGTTCCAATGATATAAAGCATGATAAAAAAATATCATAAAGTACCCTACAAAAAAATATAAAGTACCCTACAAAAAAATATCATAAAGTACCCTACAAAAAAATAACATAAAGTACCCTACAAAAAAATATCATAAAGTACCCTACAAAAAAATATCATAAAGTACCCTACAAAAAAATATCATAAAGTACCCTACAAAAAAATAACATTAAGTACCCTACAAAAAAATATCATAGTACTCATAGATTTCTATATATATATATATATATGGGAAAAAAACGACAAAAAAACACACAGACGTTATAGTTATAAGTGACAGGAACTATATTTGTAGACAGCCGGTTACGGGCGACCAATCAGGTCATTTTTGAAAATCAGATCATTTTTTTTTATTAAGTTCTTTGAGTCTCTCCTTTGCTTTTTTCGTTTTATAGTGCAAAACACAACACCTTAACATCTTGTTCTAAAACATACGTGTTCTAAAACATTCGTGTTCTAAAACATACGTACGCGTGTTCTAAAACATACGTGTTCACTGTGCTTCAATATGAAAATAATGGAGTAAACGTCAATGAGGCAGCAACATAGCAACAAAAATAACCAAAAGACATGTGCTTGGTTTGATGGAAAACTAGATATAAATAGGTTCCGTCAACAAGACAACACCCAAGCGAGAAAATAATATGTTTGAATGAACTATGCACTCGATCCGGGCGCCCAACCTTTCTTCTTAAAAAATGCTTTCGTCACAAAAAAAAAAGGCTAGCAAATAATGATTAAAGTGGCGTTAAAAACCAACAATGAATAACATCAATCAGTGTTTATATCTTAGACGTTTCACACACAGATCATAGTTTTGTTAAAACAAGAATCTATTTATTTGATATTGAATTTGACAATATCAATTTTCCCGCATCATATAATGGTGAATCGATCCGGATAACACTGTAATATGAGGGTTTGGATGGGGTTAAATGATTAGAGAATAATGCCCTTAAAAATGAAGATTAGAGAATAACGGGCAAAAAAAAAATGAAGATTAGAGAAAAAAGGGGTTTATTTTTTAAAGATTAGAGAAAAAGGGGTGAAAATTAAATGTTTACAGAATAACAGATCCCCCATCCAGACCCTCTAATATGTGCCTTGGACATAGATCATTTAGAAAAGGCGTAAACTTTAATTAACATATTTGAATATCCAGAAGAATAGATGAAAACCAATATTAATGAGTAAAAAAAACCAACAAAACGGAAATTATCAGAACTTGGTGGTCGTTGTAGGGGATCATGAATGTAAGTATCCCAATGACCCAGTATGATCGTACCAGAACTAATCCTCGATAGTTCTTATGTGTAATTATATAATCTGGAGATTTGGATTGATCATTGTTGAATGTTGGTTGCTTATCGTCCAGTGTCAAACATTTCATGCATGTTCAGAGCGAGGACAAGAGAATTTAAAACCGTATTTGAACAGCTTTAGGAATTTTGACAGGATATATATCTGTCGAGAGATCAAATTTAAGCTGTACAGGACACATCTTTTTTTTCCACAGCAACGGTTCCTGAGCTTCACTTTCTACTACGCGAAGCAGTTAAAAAGCTTTCAGAGAATAGTGACCATTTCTTTTTCTTTTTTTAACTGATGTATATGCAACTGGATTGCAGCACTTCTAGACGTAAACTGATGTAAAATATGGCGCGGAATCAGGGTCATAAATATCGATTTTAGTATATCCTAAAATGTTTTCAGTATATCCTAAAATGATTTCAGTATATCCTAAAATGATTTCAGTATATACTAAATTACATTTTAGCATACCCTAAATTGATTTTAGGGTATCCTAAAATGATTTTAGTATATGCTAAAATCATTTTAGAGTATCCTAAAGTCAATTCAGTATATACTAAAATGATTTTAGTAAATACTAAAATCATTTTAGGATACCCTAAAATCAATTTAGCATATACTGAAATATTCAGCATATATAGAAATATTGGCGCGGAATCAAGGTCATAAATAACGATTTTAGTATACACTTAATTGATTTTAGTATATCCTTAATTCAATTTGTTAATAGTTTTGTTCACCAATGAAAAGATCGCTTTCTGGACGAGTTGGAAAGACATTCACTGCGGACTTTGCTGAGATGTGGCAAATGTCCTCTCACTTGATTTCAAACCTTTAAATAGACTTATTCGGAAAGGATATAGTTACGATACTGTTGACAGGTGATTAAGGATTGCATATGTTGGTGTTAATATTGATTCACTCATATGTCTTTGCCTCGGAAATAAACACATTTATTCTATAAACAGTTGTTGGCCTGATACCAGTGATACGGGTTATGTTCTTCTCATTTATTTTATGATGGTATGATACTAAACCCCTAACGGGAGGGATTTTACTTGATTTTCATATGATGCAGACATAATCTTTCAATCAGTTTAATTGAGGTCTGCAGCTGGCATGTCAGTCCTTTGTTAATTTATGTATCACATGTTGTCATTTTGCTTGGTTTCTTTTGTTGCCTATTCTGATATCTGATTCGGACTTCTTTTAAACTGAGTTTTACTGTGCGTATTGCTATGTGTTTCTTTATTCTACATTTGCTGTATAGGGGTAGGGTTGAGATCTCACAAAACATGTCTAACCCCGCCGCATTTTCAGTTGAGCCTGTCTCAAGTCAGGAGCATCTGGCCTTTGTTAGTCTTGTATGGGTTTTTTTTTAAATTTTAGTTCATTTATATGTTTTGGAGTTTAGTGTGACATCCATTTTTACTGAACTAGAACACAATTGTATTTAGGGGCTAGCCGAGGACTACCTCCGGGTGCGGGATTTTCTCGCTGCGTTGAAGACCCATTGGTTGCCTTCGGCTGTTGTCTGCTCTTTGGTCGGGTTGTTGTCTCTTTGACACTGATATTCCCTATTTCCATTCTCAATCTTATCTAATATCTCGTGGGGCGGATGCAGGATTTTCAAAGGCATATGGGTTTATTAGTAAGTTGGAAATCAATCAGACTTTGTTTAGATGGGACATGTCTTCAGAATGAATAAAGATGAACAATATGGAGAGGGGGAGTTAAAGATTGAAAAGTTAAACGTTTTTTGTTTGTTTTGTTTACTAAATGCACAATAAATTTATGTACATCTCTTCTCGGTTAATCTTCCTCTTGGTAAATTCATTTAACGATTTAAAAGTACATCAAACGGAACTAAAACTGTAGAAGATGTGTGTTATACGTCAATAAGACAGCAATCAAGCGACAAAAAATACCTAATAGATATAGGAAGATGTGGTATGAGGCTCCGTGTTGAAGACCTTTTTTAAATTGTGACTTGGGTGGAGAGTTGTTTCATTGGCACTCATACCACATCTTCTTATATATATACATCCAGTTCCATTTGTCTGAAATGCTGATACATATGTGTCCAAACCCGACTGTTTTCATTAACAAGAAGATAACACAATTTGAGGTCCAGAGTCATGTCCGTTAGGAGGGATTGTTTGTGGTAAACCATGCAGACTAGCATATTTTGTTTTAGTACTGTACCATATTTGAAATCCCCTCAAATGAAACTGTATTATTCGGAGGTCTATTAATTTTTTTTATATTTTCTTGGTATTTTTATTACTGTTGATGTGTTTAATCAAATATTTTAAACAGGACTCTCCAATACTATAGCCTATAGGTAACAGAAATACGTCTCGACAAACTTATTTGTCGTCAAAAGTATATGTAAAATTTTGTTCGCTTTCGCTCTCCGTATCTAGAACGGGATTTATCTACGCCTTTTTAATTTAATTTACCCAATAAATACATATCTTTGCCTTCTTTGGATAGTTCACGCTTATATATAGAGAGTATGTGCCTTATTATTTCATCCTGTTCAAATTGGTTTATATGTTAAAAAAAAAAAACCAACAACACGACAGTCTCTAGTTATTTTGGCCACATTCAAACGTTAAAGTTATTTATACATTATTATCTTCAATGTAAAGTATGACATTTCAAGAATGAAAAAAATATAAAGAACAACAAGATTATTTAATGTGATCTAATTGTATGTTTTTTTTTCAGCTTGTGCTGCCTCAATTAGTCCTTGCCACATGTTTAAAGATCATTGTATGATATCCAGCATTATTTTTCTTGAAAATTAACGCAACATTGCAAAATTGCCTTTGTTTCTGTTTCTGATTTTACATGGCGTTAAAAAATACCATAAAAAGTGTTTAATCGGATTGTTAACCTGATCTATCCGTGATTTTAGAGATTTACACGACGGCTGATACAGTCAGTAACTTCTGATCATTAATTCACAAACATCAATTTAAAAATTGTCTGCTCGTCGTTGTATAACATTTAGTACTGGAGTTGCATATTTATTTCAACAAAGTTAACAACTCTATTTAAGTCAAACAATATCCCGCATCTCATTGAAAATGAATACAAAAAGAAATTGAACTGTGACCACTAAATAGTATACATATATTTGACAACATTGTAACAGTGATCAACCAGCTTAAACAATCTCGTGTATACATGCACTCAATATTGTTGATCATTTTTCGAATGAGCTCAAGCCAGTCTAGCATCTTTTATTTTCTATTAATGACTGATGAGTTTTCTTCTTTCTTTGTTTGTTTGATTCATCAGGGCCTACCACACAGGCCATTTAAGAATAAAGGAATTTGTTTTCGAAAGGAAGCAGAAAATGATACATTTTGTTTACTTTTAGAAAATGTAACTACTAAAACAAAAATTGAAATCAAATTTGTTTTAGTTTAAACATATTTTATTTGCAAAAGTAGCAAAAGGGATTGGACACAAGTTATAACAACATTAGAGACGAACTCTCCCAATATAAATATAAACACAAAGTACATTAGATAATGGCGGGAAAAAAACATAGTAGTAATGCATGTAATACATACTTCAAACAAAAATTAGAAATAAAAAGAAAAAAAAATACAATACAATATAATAAGGAATAATAATGAAACAACTGGACTGGAGTGAAAGGTTGTAAAGTAGAAATTTAGAATGTTAATTGATTGTTTTAAATCTTTGTGTTATTCTGATATAAGATTGTACGGACTCAAAAATGTCTTTGTTTTGCTGAAAAGAAAGGTCACCGTCACCAGCTAAAAGACTTGGTTTAATATTAACACGATGTATATCTGAATTTAAAGAACTGCACATGTATATTTCTCAAACGTGTATGAATGATATTAAGTTTTCTATCCCCACAACTAAAATAGGAAGGTGGCTGTATCAATTTGGACTTCATCTTTCGTTTAAAAATATTTATATTTTTGGACGTACGTGTGTCGGGGGTAAGACTATTCCATTCAATAGTAGTAGATGGGAAAAAGGATTTTCTAGTTATGTCTAGTCTATAACCGGGTAGTACATAATTATTACTGTTTCGCAAATCGTAGTTAGATACTTGACCAACAAGCAGGGGCATTAAATCACAGAGATAATCAGGGGCAGTCCCATTATGTAAAGAATAGAACATATTGAGCTTTCTGGATTTTCTTCTGTCCACAAGCAATTGCCAGCCAGTTTCAAAATATATAGCTTCCCGACTAGCAAACACGGGCAACCCAGTTACTAACCTCCCTGCTTCTAACTGAACATGTTCTAAATTGTCGGCTTCTTGTTGAGTTCAACCATCCCATAACTCACATGCATATTCCATAACGGGTCTTATAAAAGTTAAATATATACGAGCAAGATAATTTCTATTCAATACATATTTCAATTTTTTAAGAACATTTAATCTTGTGCTTGCACACTTTAAAATATTTTCTATATGTGTATGGAATTTACCATTGGAATCAAAAGTAATCCCTAAGTGTTTATGACAGGAGACAAAATCTATTAATTGGTTTTGAAATTCTATTTCAATATCATCTGGGGAAGTATGGCAGGAGAATATCATAGCCTTTGTCTTATTAGGGTTAAAGTTAATAAGACAATCTTTAGACCATACTGAAATTTGTTCTAAATCGCTGTTTAAGACATCCTCTATAGTGTAAGGGTTATTGCTGGAATAAGAAAGAGATGTATCATCAGCAAACAATCGAGTTAGACTTATCAAATTATCAGCTATGTCATTTACATAAATAAGAAATAGTAGGGGACCTAATACAGAGCCTTGCGGAACTCCTGCATTAGTATTATCAAAAGGCGAATAGGCATTTGAAACAAAAACGCTATGTTTTCTATTTGAAATATAACTTTCAAACCATTTATACAGATTTCCATCAATACCATACGCTTTTAGTTTTATTAAGAGGCCACTATGCCATACCCTATCAAAAGCTTTCGAGATATCACACAATATAAGAGGTGTTATACAGCGATCATCAAGTGACATGCATATCCTATAGTAAATTTCTATTAGCTGGTGAACGGTAGAATGACCTGGAATAAAACCTGATGGAAATTTGTATAATAACTTGTTTGCTATTAAGTGATTAAATACATTTTTAAACACAATTCTTTCAAAAACTTTGTCCTTAATGTTAACTAAATTTAGAATAAGCGATCATTGTCTCTTAATAGAAACTGGACGATATACCAAAATACCACGAAATGAAAGAAAATGTAAAATAGAAATCTATGTAATATCTTAGACGATGAATTTCATTTTTTCTTTAACTGTAAAATAAATGAAAATAAAAGAGAAATCTTTCTAAAATATTATATACAAAAATATGTGAATTTTAATACACTTAATTTTACTGATAAACTCGTGATTATACTAAATCCATCAACACCAAATGATGTAAAAGCAGTTGTTTCTTTTATTAAAGAGTCATTAGAACTGAGGAAAGGAGAACAATAACTGTTTTTATCATATATCTATTATAATATTGTCGAGTTTTCATTATGTTTGATCATGTTTGTTTTGTATTTGCCATAACCTAAATTGGTTTTTGTCTGTTTTGCAAATAAAGTTATCATTAATAAAGTTGAGAAAGGAAATGCGGAATCTATCAAAAAGACAACAACCTGGCCAAAGAACCGAATTTTAGGATTATTATAGTTTTGGCAGTGGCTATTCGTCCGGCTAGCCGGACAAATAGTCAAAAATAACTATTCATCCGGCAAGCCGGACAAATAGCATTTTTACGGTTTTTCGCTATTTGTCCGGCCAAAAATATAATGATAAAGATATAGCATCGTGTTTTGAAGATTTAAAGAAAGCGCGAGTTGTTTTAAAATAATTCTATTGTCTAACATCGTTTTATGAAAAAGAACTCATTCTAATAAAAAAAACAAAAAAAAACTATACATTTGATTCAGATTTTTTTTATTCTAATATTCTAAAGGAATTTGGGTAGGGGGTGATGATTCTCTCTTTTGATGTTCTGCCTATGAATTTTCTGTAAGGTAAATAGTCGGGCCAATCATTATTGGCTTCATCTATGATTCCAAAAGATCATGAATTTATTGTTTCTGTGAAGTTTGGTTAAAGTAAGGTCCGCATATGATTATGCACGATTCTTCATTTAAATTCTTCGGCGATTTTAAATTCATAGGAAATTAGAGAAAAGGGCAGGCACGTGTAACCTGTCCCCAAAAGTAGGACTGTGTTTTTTAGAAAAAAAAATGTGTATTAGAAACAACAGAAAAAAAGGGGGAACCCCAACTTTGGTGTCTTATTCCCAGTCAAGGCATATCAGTATGTTCATAGATCTCCGTTGTAGTATAACTTGAAAATTATGCATCCAAGCAAGTTTGATATAGTATTTTTTTCCGAATGCGTTTTGCCTCCATAAGGTAAATGAGGGTAAATAATCAATTTCACTTTGATTTCAGGCTTATTCCTCACAGTTGACATGTACACGCTATTGTTCTGGAATCACTCCTATAGACATTGGTTTAAAGCAATCACATTCTCTCTGGTTTTCTCTATGACATCTTTAAATATAAATCACGATCTCCAATTCTCAAAAAGTCCATAGCATACGCTCGTGTGTTATCCGACACCGCGTGTGTTATCCGACACCTCATCCGGGACACTTTCCGCGTCACATAACACTTTTATTGCGCATCCGCAGACGGATGGCCGGACGAATAGAGATTTTTAACCATTCGTCCGGCTAGCCGGACGAATAGACACTCTGTATAGTTTTTGTGTCATATTTGCCGAGTTAATTCCAACCTCTTTCCACTTAAAAGATGAGTGACCGGGCCTCTATATGTGATTTAAGTAGGAGATTTCAGTAAACTTCAAAAGCGTGTAAAACAAATTAAGCTATACTGCTTACTGATGATACCCCTGTTGAATTGTTTCGTTAAACATGAAGTTGTTGAGTGATGAATCTGAAAACGCATCCCTGTGTATAACTAACTTATATAAACCCTGAAACCAAATTTCAGAAATCCTTGTAATTGAGTTCCTGACTGAGTAATATGTGACTAACGGACGGACTGACGGATGGATTGACTGACGCCAGACAGAGGTAAAACAGTATACCCCCACTTTTTTTAAATTGAGTGATATAATTATGAACTGCATGATACTTGTTTCATACTTACAGTTTTGAACGCATTGCAAACTTTTTGATATTATTTCTGATAACATACTCGTAGAATGTTTTCATTTGAACAAATTGGTTTAAGTACAGGTGTAAATATTGCGGATTAAAGACGAAAACTTTTAGACAGACTTTCTTCTCTGTCGTACTTGATTTCTTTTAAGCAAATGCTGTCGTGTGATTAACCATGTAAGATTTTTTTTGCATTTGGCAAGCATACTATTGCGCCAAATATTAAATTATTTTCTTGGGTTCTTCATAATTACAATAACTTGCCGTACCAGAAGTATTAAAGAAATCTAGCTGCGGAAAATAACTTTTAGCGATTTCTAGAATTTTTTTTTTTTTTTCAACAACAGCTGTCCAAGTTTCATTACAATCAAGCGAGAAATGCTAATATTAACTCCCCCTCCCCATATTGTTCATCTTTATTCATGTTGAAGACATGTCCCATCTAAACAAAGTCTGATTGATTTCCAACTTACTAATAAACCCATATGCCTTTGAAAATCCTGCATCCGCCCCACGAGATATTAGATAAGATTGAGAATGGAAATGGGGAATATCAGTGTCAAAGAGACAACAACCCGACCAAAGAGCAGAGAACAGCCGAAGGCAACCAATGGGTCCTCAACGCAGCGAGAAAATCCCGCACCCGGAGGTAGTCCACAGCTAGCCCCTAAATAAAATTGTGTTCTAGTTCAGTAAAAATGGATTTCACACTAAACTCAAAACATATAAATGAACTAAAATTTAAAAAAAACATACAAGACTAACAAAGGACAGATGCTCCTGACTTGAGACAGGCGCAACTGAAAATGCGGCGGGGTTAAACATGTTTTGTGAGATCTCAACCCTCCCCCTATACCTCTAGCAAATGTAGAATAAAGAAACACATAGCAATACGCACAGTAAAACTCAGTTTAAAAGAAGTCCGAGTCAGATATCAGAATAGGCAACAAAAGAAACCAAGCAAAATGACAACATGTGATACATAAATTAACAAAGGACTGACATGCCAGCTGCAGACCTCAATTAAACTGATTGAAAGATTGTGTCTTCATCATATGAAAATCAGGTAAAATCCCTCCCGTTAGGGGTTTAGTATCATACCATCATAAAATAAATGAGAAGAACATAACCCGTATCAGGTCAACAACTGTGTATAGAATAAATGTGTTTATATCCGATGCAAAGACATATGAGTGAATCAATATCAACACCAACATATGCAATCCTTAATGACCTGTCAACAGTATCGTAACTATATCCTTTCCGAATAAGTCTATTTAAAGGTTTGAAATCAAGTGAGAGGACATTTGCCACATCTCAGCAAGGTCCGCAGTGAATGTCTTTCCAACTCGTCCAGAAAGCGATCTTTTCATTGGTGAACAAAACTATTAACAAATTGAATTAGGGATATACTAAAATCAATTAAGTGTATACTAAAATCGTTATTTATGACCTTGATTCCGCGCCAATATTTCTATATATGCTGAATATTTCAGTATATGCTAAATTGATTTTAGGGTATCCTAAAATGATTTTAGTATATGCTAAAATCATTTTAGTATACACTGAATTGACTTTAGGATACCCTAAAATCATTTTAGGATACCCTAAAATCAATTTAGGGTATGCTAAAATGTAATTTAGTATATACTGAAATCATTTTACGATATACTAAAATCGATATTTATGACCCTGATTCCGCGCCATAGTAAATATCAAAACTTGATGTTAGGAAATTCAAGTTGCCATAATTCCCCCGCATCCTCAGACCTAAAAAAAAAATGATACAGAACTATTTTTTGTATTTTGTAAATAAGGTTTATTGTGGGCTTTTAAAATAAAAATGTTAAAATATGTATCAATGCTTATTTTTAAATTATAGATCTAGCACAATCCACAATTAAAAGACCCCACAAAAGATCAAATTACACAGAAATTTACAACTAAAGGTCACCGTACGGCCTTCAATAATCAATGACATATAACAGATGTTATAGTAGTCTCAGATGACATTAATCAACTGTAGTAAAATTTTGTACAAATTAAACAAGCACTTTTTGAACATCTTTTTTTGTACACCGTATTTGTAGTGAGAAATTGATAACTTGTCAGTACCAGGGACTTTCTATATTATCATAGATAACTAGTATAGTATAGAAAGTCCCTGTCAGTATACGTGACAACTGATATCAGACACCATGGCAATGTTCTTATTTTTTATACAGTAAAATAACTACCATTTGGGAAATTTGAATTAATAAGCTTGGCTTGATAATCAATCTTCAAAGTTGATAGATATTTTTACAGATATTTAAAGGTAAAAACGGTAGTATTTAATTTCCCCAGCATTAGGTTAGATATTTACAGATATTTAAAGGGAAAACGGTAGTATTAAATTTTCCCACCATTAGGTTAGATATTTACAGATATTTAAAGGGAAAACGGTAGTATTTAATAAAAGGCAGGTGAAGGAGGTCAAATTAGGAGCGCTGTGATTGGATGTAAGGGTACAATATTTTTTTATTTATCTATGAATAACTGCAGTGTGTATATTTCAATATACATTTTGAAACCTATTGAAATATTTTCTAGAGAAATATTCGAAAAGACTTGCAAAATTTCATAAATTTGGTGCAAAATGACGATGGGCATTGATAACATAAACAGGCTCGATCAACTTGGAAGTTGATCATGATACTATTTGGCTTTAATTTTTAAAACACAATAATAAAGTACTAACACAACATATAACTGTTTTATCCAGGTTTTTATCTTAAAAAGTGGTAAATTTAGAAAATGTTAATATTGTCGCCTATGGCAGAATAAATAGTACCGTTTTCCCTACAGAAGATGTGGTGTGAGTGCTAATGAGATAACTCTCCCAGGGGCGTAGCTAGAAAGAAACGATGTGCAAGCACCTACCGCCGAGCGGAGCGAGGCGAAAAATTTTTGGGACCCTTTTATGCAGGAAAATGTTTTTTTTTCGGTTTTCGGTCATAAGAAAGTTGATTGAGGAGCTACATGTAGATAGGACTTATAAACAATTTATGAATGTAAAACTATTCATAAATCTTCTGAATAAAGTAAATCATGGTTAATTGAAAACATATAAACTACACATTTTTCTGATACAGAATTTACTCAAAATTGTCCAAAATCTGCTCTTCGGGTCTAGGCAGAAACGAGCTTCTCTATTTTTTTTTTCAATATTCACACTGAAATCTCGATTAATAAGCAGTAATGCTAGCGATGATAACCTGTCATTGTTCATCGTTGATCGTACATTTGATTTCAACAGACTGCGTAGTGACACTGATGGTGACTGATACATCTCCACGGTAGCACTCGCGAGATGTTATAAACCAGTGTACGTGTTTGCCATCGAGCGACCTCCCAATTGAACTCGTCAAAATTACATACCAGATCAGTTTTGTATGTCATGTATGTCTCAGACAATGTTGAGATTTGTTCGTTTGTTATATTTCCTTCAATACGAGGAAGCAGATATGCCGTGACACAAAGGAGCGATTTTCTGATAATACCAGACGCGACTCCACTCTCCAGTTCCTTTATCATATGGTCTGTAAACGCAAAATATAATGAGACTTTCTAATACTGTTTTGGCGTGTTAGCAGGATGAGTGGCTCTGGTAGTCCAACACATCGCCGTGGCATAATTTCAACGATATCGAAGGGTTTAAAGCTAATGCCGATTGGTACATCTCATTCCAAACAGTTAAACCGTACTCTGTAAAATGTGCTCCGAAACTACATGTATTGAGTATAACAAATTCAAATATTGTAAAAGATCTACAAGTTACAGTGTCCGATTTTGTCATGCATGATCTCCAATATAACTTCTATTTTGAAACCAAATGCCGTTATTTAATGACATTTCATCAATCAAAAAAGTGACAACATATGTGTTTCCTTCAAAATTTAATTTATAAATTTTTAATTTTGCAATATTTTTTTTTGCATGCCGAACCGATGTGCACGCAACTGCGTGTTGGCGTATAGGGAGCTACGCGCCTGTCTCCATCCAAATAACAATTTAAAAAAGTAAACCATTATAGATCATTATAGGTCAATGTACGGCCTTCAACACGGAGCCTTGGCTCACACCGAACAACAAGCTATAAACCCAGAAATACTAATTAGTTTAATTCAAATATAAATCCATGCCGCAACTGTCTTGTTAAAAATATATTTTTTTTAAAATCCGGAATTAGTCTAACCGATATAGGTTAATACTTTATTGTAGCATCAAAAACTTCCGGAACGATTTTTCACGTTTTGTAAAACGTAAAATCATGTAAATTTAGTAAATATCAACTACTGACAGGGCCAAGACGATGGCATTTTAACATAATTGTACAGAAACACACATGTGATATATATCTCAATTCCAGTCAGTCACAATGTCAAGTAAATCCAGAAAGGTATTTAATTTTGTCGAATTTCAACCAACGCAACAGTTGAACAGCTAGGGCTTAAAACTAAATGTGTTAAACTTAACATATTTCAAAAACATCAACAATCTATCAATTACTTGACTCACTCTGAAATATCACTATTCAATTTAGATAGATATCTACATGTTGTATGACAGCGAGCCGCAGTGTTTTCCCCAGGCCGATATGACGTACCGCAGCGCCTTCATAAGATTTTTGTAGATCAGCGTCTTGATTGGCCGCTGTCCCTTGATACTTGTCCAGCAGCGTGTTAATTTTCACATTTTCATTATAAATGTTGGTTAGTTAAAATTGTCAAGTTACTGATCATGCATATTGTCATGGTTGATGGGTCGGTCAGTGTTACACAATAACAGATTATAAGTTTTACCTGAGTAGAGATGAATATTTATATTTTGACTTCTTTAATTGACTGAATATAAATAACTTTTGTGTTTAAAATTAATTTATTTCATATATATATTCTTGTAATTCATTAATACTCTGCCTTATTAAACACATAACACAAAGCATTATAATTCATATTGCATGTCATGAGTTACGTGCCATTGAATTTTGCTCCTTAAACAAATCCTCTGGAGAACACTGCCGGAGCCATTTCACCAAAAAATGAGAGAACAAATTATGTCAAATACTTTTTTAAAAGTCTTTAAGTTGAACATTTCAGGCCAAAAATAAAATATTATTTGTTTCCCCTCCCACCATCGACCTGGTAGAATCGCTTTGACTTGAAAAATTTTATTGGCAATTTTTTGTCCAAATTTTTTTGTTGTTGCTATATTGTTGTTGTTGTTGTGTATCTTTCCTCCATTGTCTTGAGAACTGTAGTCTTGGGTTTGGTTACTCAACACTTCATAGAATAATGGCTATGTTGGTTTTTGGTGATATCTTTCAGATGGTGTAGTAAACTTGCGTTGGTTTTTTGTCATACCTTTCTGATGCTGTAATCAACAAGCGTTTTAAATCAAGGCATTTTTGCATTGAAGCGTCTATATGATTCGGAATCAACTTCAAGGAAAACAAACTGCCTTGCTACACGATTTGTGTTGTGTGCAAGGGTGATAATTGAAAAAAAAAATCTGAAACATCTTTCAACCCACGGAGTGCACTTTGATTGGCTTTGTCTTTTACCTCTGCTCCTGTTTAAAGGTTAAAATCTTTGAGTAAAAATGGTCTGAATCGTGCTTTGAAATCAATCTACTTGGTCTTCGACTTCGAACCGGTTGGGCACAAGTCAGAAAATGTTGGATACGTGAATTCCCTGCTTTAACCTCTTGTGTAACCAAGACCAGTTTAAATGTGTTTTTATTTTTCAGTTTATGGCATGAAGTTTTCAAAAGGGCACGTTTTACATTATAACTGCATCAGTTGAATTTGTAAATACTTAAAGTATTCTAGGAACAACAAAACATATAAGTGAAGCCTTGTTTTTTCTAGAACTTGAAAAAACATACAAATCTTTGGTTTAGGAATTAATTGACCAAGCTGCATGATCCAGGTGCAACTGAACATAACTGAATTATGTTCACTTCTATTGAAAATTTTTATTCATTAAATTTTATTTCATTAACATATCTTTTTGTCATCTCATAATTGATGATCAAGGTATGAATTGGTGAACACAGAAATTGTTTTGTTGTGAGTTATGCATCAAATTAGACTTGAAATAAGCTTGATTTTTAACTAATTAAACACTTGCTTTCATTACACATTGTTATCACATGAAGGATGTGTGCTTTTGTAGATTTCATACCATAAAATGAATAGGAAAAAGGAGGTCCCTGTATACTGTTTTTAACATCAGAAAACTGGGGTGTACCCTGAATAGAGGGAATTCCCCACTTTTCTTGACTTATCTTATTTGTTGAATTTTGTAAAAATTCAACATAGAAAAATTATATCAAGAGATAAAATAAAATAATTTACCTACCTACCTACTCATACCCTGATAACCTGTCGGGGAAGGGAAACAAAGATATTTTTAAGGTTGGCCTCAGTATAATTTATAATTAACAGTAGATTTTTTTTGCGAAAAATTAGATTACTGTCATCTTTAATTATTGAGGTTTAATCAAAACTAACTGGATTTGATGAATTTTTATAAAATACCTTCAAATATATATTATTATAATTTATTATTGCAGAGATCAGGAGAAAAAGATGAGTCATCATCAGATGAAGAATATGTACCTTACATTCCTATCAAACAAAGAAAGAAGATTCAGGTACATAAGTTATGTAAACCTCACAAGGGGGTCTCTGCCTGTATATATATTTATTAACATGATAAAGGTACATTTGTATACAAGTCAGGGGTCTTACTCAAATGAGTAATTTTTAAATCACTGATTTTAGCAACATTGTGTCCACAAATGTTTGAAGTTAGAGTTGTCTTTCTTTAATATTCACCTTTTTAAGTACTGTTGATTCATTATTATTCGTTGGATACCAATTTTTCGTGGATTTCGTTGGTACAGGTGAACCATGAAATTAAATGTTCAACGAATGACACATTTTCTATAGGTTTTGTATGGAGACTTCAGCTAAATCACGAAATAAAATATCCTTGAATATGCAAGTTTTCCTTCATCCACGAAAATTGGTACCCACGAAAATAACTGAATCACAGTAGTAAAAATTAATCACTTGACTAAGATTTAATTTTAAATATACAATACTCATGATCCAGGGACTAATTATGGTACTAATTAATATCATGAAAATTATCAGAACAAACTTCTGTGTTGATAGGATGACCGGTCATGTCAAGTGATGACCTTGTATTGAATCTGGGATAATGACATGAAAATCACTTGCTTAAGTATCAAACCTCTCTCTTCTTCCAAAAATCACTTCTTTAAGATTGATTGTTTTAATTACCCCCGGCCACTAACTGACTAATTTCAAATTGTAAACTTTTTATCACAACCAGTAAAATCTTATTAATCTGTAAGATAAAATCTTGAATTTTACAAGAAAATTACTCCCACTGCTGGGAAAAATTTGTTTAGAAACATGTAGTATCATATTTATTATGCATGTTATGTTAAGCCTTCGTTATAGCATATATTTTTTTTTAACAAATAAAGATTTTACAGCCAAATGATTGCTTCAAAGTCACAAACCTTGCTATTTGAAAAATAAAAGGTTTCCAATTTTACTAATAATTAGAAATAATATGAACCTGTATGTTTAAAATTTTGGTAAATCCAAAAAATCACAATTTGTGACAAAATTTCAAATTTGCTACTTAATTACATGTACATGTAAGTGATTTAAAAATCACTTGTTTCAATATAAAATTTCTCTAACTGTATACACAGATGTGCTGCTTGTATGGATAACATTTTTGGAATGTCAAATTAATTCGGTGAAAATTTATGGAGGTATAATTATATCAATGTGTAGAATTTAGAAATGTATATGTCAATAGGTCATACTTGTTCATCCTTTCCAAACAGAAATATATATTTTTATGCCCCACCTACGATAGTGTTTTCTGGTCTGTACCTCCGTCTGTTTGTCCGTGCGTCCGTTTGTCCCGCTTCAGGTTTAAAGTTTTTGGTCAAGGTAGTTTTTGATGAAGTTGAAGTCCAATCAACTTGAATCTAAGTACACATGTTCCCTATGATATGAACTTTCTAATTTTAATGTCAAATTAAAGTATTGACCCAAATTTCACGGTCCACTGAACAAAGAAAAAGATAGTGTGAAGCTCAGGTTAAAGTTTTTGGTCAAGGTAGTTTTTGATTAAGTTGAAGTCCAATCAACTTGAAACTTAGTACACATGTTAACTATGATATGATATTTCTCATTTTAATGCCAAATTAAAGTATTGACCCCAATTTCACGGTCCACTGAACATGTAAAATGATAGTGCAAGTGGGGAATCCTTGTACTATGGACACATTCTTGTTACAGATAATATAGTAACACATTGAGCAACAACATAAGTTTTTCAGGTAAAATTTTTAAATGTAGTTTACAAATATTACAGATTCAGGAAGCTGAGAAAAGACTGGGAAAAGTTAAACCAAAGGAAGAAGAAAAATCAGAAAGTAGTGATGCCCCTGAAGAGGAAGACACAGGACCTAAAGCACATGTCAGCTTACTGGATCAACACAGTGAACTCAAGAAAAAGGCACAAGGTTAAACATTTGTCTCCATTTGATTTTAGATTCTATTTCTTTCCATAGCCTAGAAAAATGTTTAAAGGGTTAACAAACCCATTAATATGTTAAGAGTCCTAACAATCTAAATTCGAAACTTTACCTGCATGGTATTTAGATGGATCTACAAATTTATGAATATTTAAAGTTATGTCAGATAACCTAAAAGTCTACAAAAATGCCATTATTCATAATTTGACAGAAAACACTAAAATTAATTTTTAAACCTACAATTTCAAACTTTGCTTGGATCAAAGATTTCTGAAATGATTGTGATCCCAATTTGAAATTTAATCAAATGTTCACTCCTATTAACTTCAAGGAAGACACCATATTGTACCATACATGTAAATGTTTGAAATTTTCATTCAACAGATTTTACAGTGTACCATTTTTAGCTCACCTGGCCCGAAGGGCCAAGTGAGCTTTTCTCATCACTTGGCGTCCGTCGTCCATCGTCCGTCGTCTGTCGTCGTCCGGCTTCGTTAACTTTTACAAAAATCTTCTCCTCTGAAACTACTGGGCCAAATTTAACCAAACTTGGCCATAATCATCATTGGGGTATCTAGTTTAAAAAATGTGTCCGGTGACCCGGCCAACCAACCAAGATGGTCGCCATGGCTAAAAATAGAACATAGGGTAAAATGCAGTTTTTGGCTTATAACTCAAAAACCAAAGCATTTAGAGCAAATCTGACATGGGGTAATATTGTTCATCAGGTCAAGATCTATCTGCCCTGAAATTTTCAGATGAATCGGACATTCCGTTGTAGGGTTGCTGCCCCTGAAATTGTAATTTTAAGGAAATTTTGCTGTTTTTGGTTATTATCTTGAATATTATTATAGATAGAGATACACTTTAAACAGCAATAATGTTCAGCAAAGTAAGATGTACAAATAAGTCAACATGACCAAAATGGTCAGTTGACCACTTTAGGAGTTATTGCCCTTTATAGTCAATTTTTAACCATTTTTCGTAAATCTTAGTAATCTTTTAGAAAAATCTTCTCCTCTGAAACTACTGAGCCCAATTTAACCAAACTTAGCCATAATCATCATTGGGGTATCTAGTTAAAAAAATGTGTCCGGTAACTCGACCAACAAACCAAGATGGCCGCCATGGCTAAAAATAGAACATGGGGTAAAATGCAGTTTTTGGCTTATAACTCAAAAACCAAAGCATTAAGAGCAAATCTGACAGGAAGTAAAATTGTTTATCAGGTCACGATCTATCTGCCCTGGAATTTTCAGATGAATCGGATAATCGGTTGTTAGGTTGCTGCCCCTGAATTGGTAATTTTGAGGAAATTTTGCTGTTTTTTTGTTATTATCTTGAATATTATTATAGATAGAGATAAACTGTAAACAGCAATAATGTACAGCAAAGTAAGAACTAAAAATAAGTCAGTATGACCAAAATAATCAATAGACCCCCTAAGGAGTTATTGCCCTTCATAGTCAATTTTTAACAATTTTCTTAAAATTTGAAGATTTTCAATAACATTTTCCACAGAAAGTACTGTTATAGATAGAGATAATTGTAAGCAGCAACAATGTTTAGTAAAGTAAGATCTACAAACACATCACCATCACCAAAACACAATTTTGTCATGAATCCATTTGTGTCCATTGTTTAATATTCACATAGACCAAGGTGAGCGACACCGGCTCTTTAGAGCCTCTAGTTCGTAAATCTTAGTAATCTTTTACAAAAATCTTCTCCTCTGAAACTACTTGGCCAAATTAATCCAAACTTGGCCACAATCATCATTGGGGTATCTAGTTTGAAAAATGTGTGGCGTGACCCGGCCAACCAACCAAGATGGCCGCCATGGCTAAAAATAGAACATAGGGGTAAAATGCAGTTTTTGGCTTATAACTCAAAAACCAAAGCATTAAGAGCAAATCTGACAGCGTTAAATTGTTTATCAGGTCAAGATCTATCTTCCCTGAAATTTTCAGATGAATCGGATATTCCGTTGTTGGGTTGCTGCCCCTGAATTGATAATTTTAAGAAAATTTTGCTGTTTTTGGTTATTATCTTGAATATTATTATAGATAGAGATAAACTGTAAACAGCAATAATGTTCAGCAAAGTAAGATTTACAAATAAGTCAAGTGACTGAAATGGTCAGTTGACCCCTTTAGGAGTTATTGCTCTTTTTAGTCCATGTTTAACCATTTTCGTAAATCTTAGTTATCTTTTACAAAAATCTTCTTCTCTGAAACTATTGGGACAGATTAATCCAAACTTGGCCACAATCATCATTGGGGTATCTAGTTTAAAAAATGTGTGGCGTGACCCGGCCAACCAACCAAGATGGCCGCCATGGCTAAAAATAGAACATAGGGGTAAAATGCAGTTTTTGGCTTATAACTCAAAAACCAAAGCATTTAGAGCAAATCTGACATGTAGTAAAATAGTTCATCAGGTCAAGATCTATCTGCCCTGAAATTTTCAGATGAATCGAACAACCCGTTGTTGGGTTGCTGCCCTGAATATTATTATAGATAGAGATAAACTGTAAACAGCAATAATGTACAGCAAAGTAAGAACTAAAAATAAGTCACTATGACCAAAATAGTCAATTGACGCCCTAAGGAGTCATTGCCCTTCATAGTCAATTTTTAACAATTTTCTTAAAATTTGAAGATTTTCAATAACATTTTCCACAGAAAGTACTGTTATAGATAGAGATAATTGTAAGCAGCAAGAATGTTTAGTAAAGTAAGATCTACAAACACATCACCATCACCAAAACACAATTTTGTCATGAATCCATCTGTGTCCATTGTTTAATATTCACATAGACCAAGGTGAGCGACACAGGCTCTTTAGAGCCTCTAGTTTTCTATTTTTTAGTGCTAGATGTGATTTCAGGTTCATTTATTGTGACTTTGAAACTAACTCTGTGGTCTTATGGTAGTATCATCCGTTGAGTGGAGAAGGTCATGGATTTGATCTCAAGACTTGTCAATCACAAAACTTTAAAACTTGTATTTGCTGCTTTTCTTTCAAAGCTCAACATTTAGAGATTAAAAACTGGATGGTTAAAAGTCAGAGTAATGTGTCCGTTTGTACTGCAGCCTTTTGATCTAGTATATGAAAATTCTGAATCAACATGTCCAACTAGGATGTAAATGGGTATATCATTATCTTTATCTTTTTAACTGCATATTCATGTAATACTTTAGTCTGGCATAGTAGTAATTATTCATTCAAGCAATCAATTGACATGTAACTGTCAACAGGACTATAGACTGAATGCATCTTTTTTATGCCCCCGCCATAGAGGTGGGGGCATTAAGTTTTAACCTTGTCCGCCTGTATGTCCGTCCGTCTGTACGTCCCAAAATTGGTTTCTGTACTCTGCCTTTAGTTTGCCTCAACCAAATGTTATGAAACTTATACACAATGCTTATTACCACAAAACACAGATCAAATTTGAATTTTGGTGGCGTCACTTTAACTGTTCCAGAGTTATGCCTCTTTACAAATGGAAAAATTGCTGAATTTTTTCGTTTCCGTTCTCTAACTTTAGTTTGTCTCAACCAAATGTTATGAAACTTATTATACACAATACTTATTACCACAAAACTCAGATCAAGTACAAATATGGGTGAAGTCACTTTTACTGTTCTACAGTAATGTCCCTTTATAACTTTATATATTATGCAAGTGGGGACATCATCTGTGTCCCATGGACACATTCCCCATTTATTAAATCTTGGTGGTTTATTTAACTGTTTTCACTTACTGATTCTGTTTAAATTGCAGTTAGAAAAGAAACAGCTAGAGAAAAGATGCTGAAAGAAGAACAGAAGATTTTAGAAAGTGTTGCAGAGAACAAAGGTATTTATGATACTTTTTAATACAAGAGAAAATGTTAACAAATTAAAAGAGAACCTGATTTCTATATAGGATGGGGGGTTTAGCCATGTTTTTTCCATTTATGTTGGTAAACAGTTTTCTTAACTTGAGGAATTTTATTTGGACAAAAGAAGTAATGTCTAGACCAAGTAGTTTAATAGAAGAATAACTTACTCAAAATAAAGTACATGTACTTATTTTATAGCATAAACTTTTTATATGTAGTAATGTTATTTTGTTATTTTTTTTTCAAATTGAGGCCCAAAGAATTGTATTACATGCAATGTCCGGCTACAAAGGCTTTGTATGTTGGATTGAAAAACAAAATCTTATTGCCTTAGTATAATCTGGAAAAAAACACATATTTTCTCAAAGTCGGTTCTGGATTTACATTACACATTCAATAACTTTGCATGTGCAACAAATGGTGTGCTCTTTCTAGTGTAATGGCAACTTGTTCACTTGATTTTGGTTAAACTTCTCACAAAAAGGATTTGTATTCCATGACAGAAAACACTTATTTCTTAAATATGTTTTGGGGAAAGGCAATAAAATAATTAAGGGTCGTTAATCGAACACATGGGTCAGTTTGGGGCAGGAAACTGACATATATCATGTATTGCCTAACGGTGCTGATATATATCTTATATTTACAAAAATATATGGGTTAAGACAAAACTAACACATTTTTAAAATTAATATCTTACTTAAAATTAATTGTTTGTCTATTTACAGCTTTGATGGGTGTGGCTGAGTTAGCAAAGGGCATTCAGTATGAAGACCCAATAAAGACAGGGTAACTATAAACTTTGATTTTATCATCAAAACACTTTTATCGCACTGCTGGTAAATTATCACGTTGTGATTGGTTTAACGCCATCACGTGGTGACCCCCTATGGATCCGTAGGGGGTTAGTAAACTTCATAGGGGGTTCATGACGTCACATCTTCTGTTAATGGGGACGTCATCTATTAATGTTGTTGTGTTTCATTGTCATATTTCTACAAAAACGCAGCAGAAAAAGTTCCGCGTGCAATAAATTCGTTATACGGTTCACTACTGCCCCCCTACAGACCATAGAGGGTGAATAAAATCCATAGGAGATTGGGCCATCGGCCTCACCCCCTATGGATTTTACTAACCCTCTATAGATCTGTAGGGGGTCAGTAATGAACCATATAACTTATAGTATACTAACCTTAGTTTCCTTGCAACTGGCCATGATTGCAATAATTTAATTATTTTAGGAGAAATTTAAAAATTATTACTTTCTCGTGATTTCACCATAGATTAACTATGCTTCTGTTTTTATGCAGTTAAGCTGCATTATGCGAGCACCCTAGATTTGTGTTCTACCCAATAAATGCTGAAATACTTGCCATTGTTATTACATAGCTCGCTACTATGTTATATTTAACTAATTGAACACTTTTTTAATACTTTTTATTCTGGATTACAAAAAATATGACCAGAAAAACCTTAAATGATCGTCGATTTATCCAAAAGTTTTGAAGCTACACATAGGAAGTAGTGCTTATTAAGAATCCTTGTGTAGTTCATTATGACTTGTGCTTTTGGCCAAGATGCCAAAGAACAATTGTATGAACTACCTAATCGCCGAAAATCTCTTAAGACAAGTAGTTTAGATTTCCCAAATGGCAAAAGTCGTAAGGATATTGTTTGTCATCAATACGTAGTACAACTACGTCAGTAGTCTATTATATAATAAGTTCAACTGTTCATGCTGTTGGCGGCAATTTCAAATTAGAAAAAGAAATTTTCGTAGCTTTTCTATTTGGAGGCATGTGTGTAAATTAGCGGTGGTCCGAGGTCGACCTTCCACTTTTGCAAGCAATTTCGAATAGGATAGTTGGTTTCTAGCTACGCCCGACGTAGTTACCTTCCACTTGAAAGAAAATAAAATTACTTTGCAAACCTTTTCACCATGTTCACCAAAGTCTCCAATTAAACGAGCTAAAAACTTATTTTTATCATTATTATTTATGACAGCGATATTCATTTTGTTCAACCGCTAGCTTTATACAGAAAATCACCGACAAATATTGTATAAATTCAAGTAAAATCGTATCTGATTGACAAAAACAACATTGTAAACACATAACAATGGCGGCCGTGAAGACAAAATTTTACAATATCGGATACGATTCCGGAAGCGGATACGGATAATTCCGGGTTTGGCGATCAATTACTAAATAAATCAAAGCAGGTGAAAAAAAAAATCTATGCATGGTAACTGAATATAAAGACTAGAAGATATATGTTAAAGAAAGAAAAAGCAGAAAAATATTTTATACAGAAACTCAAAATTACGTTTTGACAAATTTTAAAAATCCAATACAACGTGACAGCTGGGAGCAGTATATCTAACAATATACATATTCATGGTCACAGTCTAAATTTTTTTTATCAGTGATAAATGATGATAATGCATGTGAGATGCTTTTAAAGTGTAAACATATTACTGCAATTTCGAAGGGTTATTTGTTTTTCTCAATTTTGAAGGGTCAATTAAAGTAGCTGAAAGTGTCTTTCTTTATTTTTACAAATAATGCAACTATATTATATATACCTAAATGTAAGTAAATCATATGATATATAGGTGGCATTCTTTGGGCCACTCTACCCTCTCCTGTTTGATAACTTGGAAACGGTCGAGCTCCCCACCCCTAAACCATATGAGGGGCAGATCCAGGATTTTAAGTTAGGAAGGGCGCAAAGTTAAATTTTCGCCGAGCAGAGCGAAGTTAAAAAAAATTTGAGGTAAAATTATCGGAATATTCTTTATTAAGCTGAGAACAACACATGCTTTGCAAATTTAAGGGGGTGCAACCCCTAAACCATATATATTCATGCATGGGACAATATAACAAATAAAATGAAATGTAGGGGAAGTCCCTAGGGTCACCCTATCCCCAGTGGCGGATCCATAAATTTTCGTAAGTGGGGGCCCACTGACTGACCTAAGAGGGGGCCCGCTCCAGTCACCCTTCAGTGATTCCCTACATAAAGTAACCAATTTTTTCCCAAAAAAGGGGGGGCGGCCCCCCTGCCCCTCTAAATCCTCTACCTACCCCTACCTGTTTGAAAACTTTTAAACCGTTGTGATCTCCACCCCTAAATTATATATATTCATATGTATAGGACAAAATAACAAATCATTTACATTAACTATGGGCAGGTCAGTCAGACCTCACCTTTGATCCCTGTTGTAGTGAACATTTGTCTGATTCGTGTCTCATAACTTTTGTACTATAGAACAAAAACTTAGTTTTCTTTCCAGGGAAACCAGTCCGTTCATACAATTACATGTTCATACTAAGTCAACTTGAACTTCTAGCAGTCAAATAAAACCAAGGTTAACTACCAAGTAGAACAACTGCAATCATTGGGAACTTGTACCACTGCAGACTCACCATAAAAAAAATATACATTGATATATGCATTACTTTTGAAATGTTGATAACATATAAATTATTTGCCTTAAGGTAGCACAATACAAAGATTTTATAACTCCAACTCCCAAGTTTTAAAATGCTGTAACTTTCTTAATAATGATTGAAAATTTATAAAAGTGGTAGTTTTGGATAGCTAACAGATTACTCTTTCAAATTAATGCAATGTTAGTATTATGCAACAATTATGTAACCAATTATAATATTAACTGTGTCTAAAATATTTTTCAACAAATTTCCACTTTCAAATGAAATTAGCTTCTTCATAGGTATCCCTAGAGTGTCGATTTTATTATATGTTGTTCTTATGGCATTATCTACAAAAGGGTGTCTCAGATTTCAGATAGAATGTATAGAACAAATTTTACACCTAATTAAACATTATCTTCTTTTATGTGGTTAGGATGTTTACACTAATTAGAGATTTATGAGAGAATGGAATACCATAGAGACAATCTGAGACACCCTTTTGAAGCCCATGATGTGTTGATTAAGATTTCGTTAAAATATTCTGTATAGTTAAAAAGATGATAGAGCTAAATTCATTCAAGTGAACTTACCCACATTTTGCCACTAATTACATAATAATTGATTACATAATGATTGCATAATAAAAATATTGCATTCATTTAAAAGATTTATCTTTTATCTATCTATATATACCTCTTTTGTTATTTTCTATGCATTCTTAAGAAAGTTACAGCATTTCAAAGGTTAGTGATTGGAAGTAAAAAAATCTTTGTATTGTGCTACCTTAATAAATAAATCATTACATAAACATGAATGGACTATATATGAATGTTTAATGTTGAGGCAACATTGCCACAGTTTTCATAATTACGGTTGCCTTGGTTTTTGGTTAACTGCCTTCAGCGCTTACAGCGCTTTGATTTTCAATTTTGCTCCAAACAACACAAAGTAATTTAAATAGATTTTGACAGAATTTTTTAACTGGCAAGTGGCTTGGTATTTTGTGTAGATTTTTACAGTATTTTTAGATAAATTCATGTCAAGCTGAGTATATGTCAGAAGTTTGTTTAATATTTTGATGCATTATTGTATACATCTATTAACGTAAATATTGACATATTTGATCTGCCAAGCAGTGAGTCTGGATCACAGCTTACTGTGCTTTTTCAAACATAACAGATAGACATGGAATGTTATAAAATATATAGGAATGGAAGAATTAAAGCCAAAATGTCAGTTCAATCCTTAAGGGCATACGATACAATTACAGGGGAGGTAATGACGTTGCTAACGTAAAATGTTATTTTCGCGAAGTCAAACTGTGACATATCAGGAAAACATGCATTTTTTGACTGATTTTTATCATTCAAACTGATTTAATTTGAAAACGAGTGCATGGACCCCTATTTTTTAAAACGACATTTTGTTTCATTCTCCAGGGAGATTATGTGGACCAAATTTTATAAAACTGTAAATAGTGCAATTTTTTTAATTTTGATAAATATACAGCAAAAAATGACGTTTTTTTTTCTCAATTCATGACCATTTGATAAATATGAGTTTTTTCTGAATAAAAAATGCACACATTTTTAGGATACTTGTAAAATAAAGAAATTACAAATTATTTAACAAGAAACAATTTGTGTTTATCTTTTTAAACAAAAAAGTTATCTCTTTCTTTCGAAAGGAAAAATACAGCCACAAATCAGAATTTTGAGCAAATATACAAAATTTCGACCTCATTTAACTCAAAAAGTAGCACATGGAGGTATATTTTTTATTACATATTTGATTTAATCAGGCCAAAAATAGCCTATATATGGAAATTTTCATCAAACTGTAAATACAGGATCAAAACTGTATCGTATGCCCTTAAATCACAATGTAGAACTACAAAAAATGTGAATGCAAAAAAGAGTATTAAAACCAATTTATCTACTCTTAAAAGCTCAAATTTATAGTGTTTTTTTCATTTATATACATTGGCATTATCAGAAGTACCATCTAAATACAATTGTAGAACTGTGGTGTTTTACTCGAGAATTATAAAAAGCTGTTGAAAGAATAATATAAAGCTCTAGATTGAATTTCTATGTTATTGGGCAAAGAAAAATGAAAAGGAATATTTTGATTAAATATGAAATATTATTTACCAGCCTCTTTACAATGAAAGGGTCTATAACTATATAACTAATCAGGAATATTAGTCACAGTCTGGTTCCAATGTCATATACTGTCCTGTACTCCTGTTATATATTATCTGCTGACATTCTGTTACATATGTCTATGTTAATATTAGATATCTTTTGTGACTAGTGGACATATACCCCACATCTTCTGTTATTTATATATTATCTGCTGACATTCTGTTACAGATGTCTATGTTGATATTAGATATCTTTTGTGACTAGTGGACATATACCCCACATCTTCTGTTATTTATATATTATCTGCTGACATTCTGTTACATATGTCTGTGTTGATATTAGATATCTTTTATGACTAGTGGACATATACCCCACATCTTCTGTTATTTGTCAGTTTTATGTTTGTTAAATGAAGTAGAGGATTTCCCTTTTTTTAGATTCAAATTCAAATTCTTTAATTAACCTAATCAAACGACTCAAAGACAGACATATAAATCATTTTAAAGATAAGACATACAAATAACTACTTTCATCCATTCTTTCACACAACTATCAAATTGATTGAACATGATTTATCGGAACACTAACATATACATGATTAAATGTGGAGAAGATTCAGGTCACCTGTCCTATATAAAGAGAGATAACTCTTTACGTTTTACAATGAAAAATATTATTACTTATGATTAATAAAACAATTTATTAAAATTTAACTATAATCTGGAAGGAAGATAAAAAAAATAATAATAGAAACACACTGTATCATATTATATCTGTATAAATATACTTATTAAAAAGATGTAAGTTTATTTTTTTTGGACTGATAGTTCATTGGTATATTTTTATTTTATTTTTAATTGACAGCTGGACTCCTCCCAAATATATCTTGCACAAATCTGAACATAAACATGAAGAACTAAGGAAGAAACACCACATTCTTGTGGAAGGGGAGGACCTGCCACCTCCAATTAAATCCTTTAAAGAAATGAAATTTCCAAGGGCCATATTAAATGCCATGAAACATAAAGGTATTACCAAGCCTACACCTATACAGATACAAGGCATTCCAGCAGTGTGAGTATTGTCTATAATCTATAGTTACACATAACTAAACCTACACCTATACAGATACAAGATATTCCAGCAGTGTGAGTATTGTCTATAATCTGTAGTTACACATATAGTCTTACCATTTCTGGAGTGTAGTTACAGTCCAATATGTAGTGACACATGAAGTCAAAACATATCTAGAATGTACATTATGTACACACAGTTCAATCTGTTGCTTTTAAGCACTTAACCCTTTCGCGGCGAGTGTATCTTTCAGGATACATAAATATTGTCCCAATAAAAGCCGCAATTTTACGCTATTTGCCGTACTTAACAGTTGAAATCAATGTTTCAATGAAAATCTACGATATCTGAGGGTATTATTTCAGTTCTTCAACAGCATTAAAAACATCGTGAAAGGTAAATAAATGAAATCGGAAAATTTTATTTTCTAAAATTAGAACCGGAAACACGTTTTGAGGTCATGTGGGGTTTCAAAATGGCTCCTCTCGATAACGAGGAGTGGAAGTACAGCTGTTTTCTGTGTTTTGAAGAAGCCCTTTATAATCCTTAGGTAGTTTAAACTATATAATAAAAATAAATGGTTCAATATATCTTAAATAAATATGATAGCGATCTTTTTAAAGCCTTTGATTCCCCCCACAAATCAGAACTAGACAAGTAAGTTTTTTCGCGTTCATGGCTTTGCTACAAAAACAATTTTTGATTACGAGGGAACAGAGATATGGCTTTGAAAAGCTGGTACTCGGGTGACACATACACTTTGATTGAGTATCGGGTGAAATAAGCGGATAGGGCTGTGAATGAACGGGAGAACAATGCAAGAAATTGAAAGTAGTTTAGGAAGTGAAACTTCGTCTGCTAGTATTGCAGTGTGAAAATGTCGTCAGACAAAACTGATGTAGAATTTGCAGGTTCAGTGAAACTGATGTAATTAATGCCGGACAAGAGGTCTTACTTAATGAGGAAAGGTTAAGAATTGGTCAGAATTGGCAGGTGAAAGATGACAGTGAGGGATGTTAATGGGCAATCTCACAAATATTTGCAAAATTTTGTAAGCAAAAAGACTTTGACGTCTTTGTGGAACTGCATATGAATATTGGAAAAAATAAATAAGTAAGTTTTAAACTTTAGGAGATAAAGCAAATGGAATATTCTGTAGAAATAAGTATAAATGTATAGTTGTATGTAAATTTACAAAAATAATATTGTGTAATTTGGTTTTATATTACTTTTTTTTTTCAAAAATCTGTCAATCAAATTTTCTGTAAAAAGGATATGTTATTGCCATTAAATAATTCATGTATTTTAGAAATATCTAAAAATGTCAAATTTAAGATTTCTGTGTTCAATGGAGACACATCATTCTGTTTATTTTGGCCTTTTCTTTGCATGTTTTCACTAATGCAGAATATAGAACTAAAGATGGTTAAATGTAACACCCTGTTACTTTAAGCAGTCAATGATGATTTCAGGTTGTTATTGCCTTTGCTGTGCCAGGGAAAACTATGGTATTCATCCAGCCTATTATTATAATTTCAGGTTGTTAGGTAGAGATATGATTGGTATTGCCTTTACTGGTTCAGGGAAAACTATGGTATTCATCCTTCCTATTATTATGTTTTCACTGGAACAAGAAAAGAGACTTCCATTTATAGATGGTGAAGGTCCATATGGATTGATTATTTGTCCTTCAGTAAGTACATTCAATTTAAAAACACCACTGAAAATGTATTTTCTGATTAACGATCTACTGCAATGTATTTATTTCCCAATAAAAACGGTCTAATAAGCCACACAAATCATTATACCACTGCTTTAAAAAAGTTGGGGTATACTATTTTACCTCTGTCCGTCGGTCAGTCCGCCCGTCCATCACATGAATATTTTTTGTCTCATCTTTCTCAGGATGAAATGGCACAGTAGTGTTGAAAGTGGCTTAAGGATGTACTTAGGTGAGGTTAGGTGAAAATTAATAAATTAAGAAGTAAAAATTGATACTATAAGCTGGTAGAGCATCAGTCAAGGATAAAAATAAGCTAAAAATATTGATAGGTCATGGACCTCCTTTTCGAGATATTTGAGATTTAAAATATGGCGGGAAAAGGCTGACTCAGACTTTTACCTTATATTTGCATTGGTATTATTAGGTCTCAAAACAAAAGAAAGAAAATTAAGAATCTTCTAAAATTTTGGTAAATGACCTTTCATGAGCTATTAAGTCTTATATAAAAACATAAATGGGTGTTATGGGGCAAAATATTTTACATTGTATGGTATGGAAAAACACCAAGGAGTCCGAACATTTGACACAATTTCCAAAACCTCACCCAAGTACATCCTTAAAACAACTATCAATCAATCAGTCAAAGATTTGTTGTAAACACCAAATACCATTACCTTAAGTAGTTAAACTGATATGAAATACATTTCAACAGCATTTTATTTTAATGTGCTTTTCTTTATTTTGTTTTTATTTTGATTTTATATGAAAATAAAGAATTTATTATTATGAATAAAAAATAATATCCTAAAAAAAACCATTATAACCATGATAACATTTTTATTATAAAAAAAATTATATTCTTGATGAGAACAAATACATATTTAGATAAACAATAGTGTGGCCTATCAATTAAAATTGAACTGACAATAAATGGGAAAATATAAACAGCAGCAGTTTTAGTTTCAATGTCTTAGTAATGACAGTTTGTCTATGGGAAATGGCCATGACTAAACAAATATGCTGTATTTTGAACACTGTGAAATGATTATCGGTACATTCCAAATGAAGATGTATGATGCAGATCTAATAATTAGATTAAAACAAAATAGACTTATAGTAAACAGTTTACCCAGTAATTTTATGATATGTTTTTCATTACAGAGAGAATTAGCCAAACAGACCAGTGAATTGATCAGTCACTATTGTAAAGCTTTATCAGTTGATGGATTTCCAGAGTTAAAGTGTGGTTTGTGTATTGGTGGAGTTCCTATAAATGACCAACTCAGTATTATAAAAAGGTGCCATATAATATATCGTCGCTGTTATGCAAAAACCTCGTATCTACGGATTGATAATTTTACACCAGGCAGTAAAAACTGAAATCCTTTTATAAATTATTTAGAATTAGATATGTATGTTCCACTGTATGTGAAAATATCTGATCTTCTAACCAATCAATTACCAAGACGAGCAGAAATGTCTGCACCTATATTGTATTTTTAAAGCTTTTCATTATTTTTAAGCTAATATATTAGCTTTGAGAACCTAAAATTGATGAAACTGTACCTGTTATAATGTCAGCTGCCGTGCAAAGTGTTTTCTTTTGAGGTACGATATTTTCGCACAACAAAATGTCTCACCAAACCGACTACACTTTTTCGTCACATGTCAGAATTCGGATTAATGATTGGTTAGAAGATCAGATATTTTCTCATACAGTGGAACATACATATCTAATCCTAAATAATCGATGAAAAGATTTCTGCAAAAAATTGAGATACAAGGTTTTTGCATAACAGCGACAATATATATTGTCTAAGTGATGAAATGTTTTATTGTAAATTTTCTTTCTTTACTTTAATTTTTGTTAAGTTTTAATGTTGATACCATCCTGTGCTTGGATAAAAAAGGTACGACTAGATTTCATTCAGAATTTTCTTGCATATAAGATTTATGCCTTTAATCTTCTTGCATTTGAGGAAAAGATAAAGAAACTTCAAACATTTCCTCCTTTTGAAAAATTCCAACCAAAATGAACAAGATATTATGGTGGTAATCCCGGGGAGATTAATGTTAATGTTAGATTTCTTTATTTGTAGAGGAGTCCATATTGTAGTGGCGACCCCTGGTAGATTAATGTTAATGTTAGATAAGAAGATGATGACGTTAGATGTGTGTAGATATTTAGTGATGGATGAAGCTGACAGAATGATTGACTTAGGATTCGAGGAAGATGTTAGAACAATCTTCTCTTATTTCAAGGTTTGAGATTGACATTCCTCCAGTTTTTGTCAAGGATAGATAACATTTGTTATTTTAAATTCTCTGAATTAACTTTTATGCCCCATCTACGATAGTATATAGAGGGGCATTATGTTTTCTGGTCTGTGGGTCCGCTCGTTCGTTCGTCTGTCCAGTTTCAGGTTAAAGTTTTTGGTTGAGGTAGTTTTTGATGAAGTTGAAGTCCAATCAACCTGAAACTTAGTATATATGTACCTTATGATATGATCTTTCTAATTTTAATGTCAAATTAGAGTTCTGACCCCAGTTTCACGGTCCACTGAACATAGAAAATGATAGTGCGATTGGGGCATCCGTGTACTGGGACACATTCTTGTTTTTGTATAATTTAAATTCTAAGAGATGTTTGAATATGATACATGAAAGATTAGAAAAGTTCAGCTTTGTTTCACGTCTGCTTTCCTACCATAACACATTTCATAGACATTGTCGTAAGAGAACAGTTTAAATTTAGACATTTTTTGTTAGGTACTTAAGTCTACATAAACTACACACAATTTGTGACAAAAAGTAAAAATGAGACGGAAACTAATTCAGCTGAGACTGGGTACTGTGACAAATTAAAAAGAAGGAATTGACAGATGAATTAAAAAATAATTGATGCAAGCTATACTTTATTGTAGTTTAAACATGGGTAGGCATTATATTCTTGATTATTTTTGTTCAAGCGATAGTGAGGCTAAAATAACATGAATATAATGCCTATACCCATGATAAAACTACAATAAAGTATAGCTTGCATCAATTATTTCGATTCTGATTAGGACAATTGTGAAAAGCGCTTGTGTAGGCTCTTCCATGAACCTCCCTTTTTTTGTTTGTAAAAAGTAAACGACTGGCAATGTTATTTTTCAGAGGGAGGAATCTGAACAGCCAGCATGAACAGTTGTCGTATCTAGGTCAAATGTCAATTTCTAATTGCAACACATGACAGCCATAATAAATGAATATGCATGTGCATCATTTAAGAGTTTTGAATTTTTTTAAGTTAATGAAATATAGTATATGCATGCAAATTTGATAAAATTCATTATTCTGCAGTAGTCAATATACGCATGTGCAAACAAATTTTATTGGATTTAGAGCATGGGTTTATTCACAAAGCGAAAGAAGCACGTCATATTAGAATTAAATGGTACCCATTGGGATTCATTATAAAAAAAAATGGCAAAAAAAGTGATATTCTTTTCGATCAGCATATATGATGAGAATTAGTTATTTATATCACAAAAAAGTACATTGAAACAGAAATATAAATAGACATCAGTGACACAAATATTTTTCTTAATCAAGCGACATTAAAAAATTTTTTTTTTTATATATAATAACCTAAATAGAAATTTTATGAATCTGAAGTACCATACAAATTCAATATAGAAAAAGTAGGTATGGCTGTTTTATTAATTTCTATCTACTATTTCTATCTTTAATAAAATTTAACATTATCCTCAATAGGGACAAAGGCAGACCTTGCTGTTTTCAGCAACTATGCCTAAGAAGATCCAGAACTTTGCTAGGAGTGCTCTTGTAAAACCTGTGACAGTTAATGTAGGTAGAGCTGGTGCTGCTAGTCAGAATATCATTCAGGAAGTAGAATATGTCAAACAGGAAGCCAAAATCTGCTATATCCTGGAATGTCTACAGAAAACATCCCCACCTGTGAGTATAAAAGAAAATAAAAGATTTGCTAATGAATCATGATTTTATAATATCAGGTTGACTTGATTATCAACTGACAGGAAATTATCATACAATGTATTTATAAATTTATAATTTCTAAAAGTGTTTTGAAATGACTGATAATAGTTTCATTCATTAAGCTGACATATATAAAATATTTCATATTTTACCATTAAGCATCTAATGGAGAATTTGTTTTTTAAAAAGGGGGAAACTTAGACACATTTATAAGTTAAAAAAGTACATGTTTGACTTGTGAAAATTTAATTTTCATTTCGGAATTGTCTTGTTAATAGCCATTGCTGAAAAAATTATTAATTGATAGAGATACTCATCTGGATTGATCAATATATTCAGTCACTTTTACGTGTAACATTCTCCTTGGTGTGAACACAGGTAAAAGTGATGAAGATATCATTAGCCAATAGCTCCCTGGGAAATTAAAAAAGTAAGTTGGAAGGCACTTTGGATTATCATACATTACAGAGTGGCATTTTTATTATCTAAAAAGTAATTTAAAATCTGAATTTCAATGAAATTTAGATGACCAAATTTTCTTCTGTCATTGATTTTTTTCTCGACCAAAATCTCAAATACCATTTCAGTCTTGTATTTCCTAATCAGTCATGTCTGGCAATATGACAGTTTCTAGACCCTTGATGTAAAGTTTATGTATCAAAACCCTTTACAATCATAAAGACTTTCAACTTAAAATTTAATCATGATCCTTAACCAGGCAAGACATTTTAGGGTGTGCACTATTTTAATTAGAATCAAAGATGAATTTCATGTCTTGTAGGTGTTGGTGTTTGCTGAACGAAAACAAGATGTAGACGCCATTCATGAGTATCTGTTATTGAAAGGAGTAGAAGCTGTAGCTATTCATGGTGGAAAAGGTTAGAAAATAAAATTGAGAATGGAAATGGGGAATGTGTCAAAGAGACAACAACCAGACCAAAGAGCAAAAAAACAGCCCAAGGCCACCAATGTGTCATCAACACAGGGCACCGAAGGCTGGCTTCAGAAAAGCATAGAATAAATTTACCTTGTTTATGATGTCTTTCGTAGGATTTCTTTTTAGAAACATGCTTTATCCATCTGATGAGTTAAGCCTTTTCAACTGGTTTTTATAGTTGGTTCTTATGTTGTACTGTTACACCACTGTCCCAAGTTAGGTGGAGGGTTGGGATCCTGCTAACATGTTTAACCCGCCTCATTCTGTATGTATGTGCCTGTCCCAAGTCAGGAGCCTGTAATTCAATGGTTGTTGTTTGTTGATGTGTTACATATTGTTTTTAGTTCATTTTTTGTACATAAATTAGGCTGTTAGTTTTCTCGTTTGAATTGTTTTACATTTGTCATTTCAAGGCCTTTTATAGCTGACTATGCGGTATGGGCTTTGCTCATTGTTGAAGGCCGTGCGGTGACCTATAGTTGTTAAATTCTGTGTCATTTGGTCTCTTGTGGAGAGTTGTCTCATTGGCACATCTTCTTTTTTATATTTAGGCATTTAATAGTCATATTTAAATGCTGGTGTTTAATTTTGTGTGTACAGTCGTAATAGATTTTCCCTTGATGCTTTGATTTGATATTGTCACTACAAGCTTAAACAACTTCTGTGGATTGATTTATTTTTGTTGGAATCAATTTTTGTGGATTGATAAAAAAGTGTATTTCCTGAAATCTTGATTATGTGGTTAAATTGTGCATTAAAAGCTTTAGGTGATTTGTACATTATTAAAAACTTAATTTGTGGTTCCAAACGAAAATTGGTACATGTATTCCAAGAAAATATGAATCAACAGTATGTTTTTTTTTTATCATGAAAACACTTAAAAAAATCTAAAATAATAAACAGATTTTCAGTTTTGAGCATGTAGATTTTGTGAAATATCCACTGCACATACCAGTAAGATAGATCCTATTTAGCTCATTCACAAAAACTGTTTGTATTGTGATTTAGGGTGTTTTACAATAACTTAATTATAAAACTTTATTATCTATATTTATTAATTAATAGAAAAACAAAGGATATGGGGTGTCCATCCATGACACAGAATCAGTACATGCACAACGAAAATATAAAAAAACAAATGAACAGCGCTTTTATTGCTGTTCTTCATCTGAAAGACAAAGTACAGTGATTAATGTTTAAGAAATAATTCCTTCATGTCATGCTCATTTTAACATAGGTAGTCATTACATTTGTCAATATTTTACACTGAGCATTAGCGAGGTGTAAAATGTGGTCAAATATAATGTGTACCCATGTTAAAATGAGCAAAGAGCATAACATGAAGGAATTATTTCGATTCTAATAGGACAAATACAGTATTTTTATAGGTCGAAGCGTATGAAAAAGCGTACAAATGTTTGGCTGTTCCCGAGAAGTCTGTACATTACATTTCATATTTGATAAGTTTTATAACTACGAGCAGGGTAAATATATGTTGTTTGATAAAAATATACAATAAAAGTTTATGTTAGCTCCTTAAATATATATATTTTAAAGGATAACGATGGAAATAACGTTAATGTAAACAGTAAGTTTCGTGTCAAAAATATTTTGTGCTCATTAGAATAGGCTTTATTTACAAAGCGTAATAAGGATGTCATATTAGAATTTGTATTTGAAAAATCTCAGATTTATTTTTATACTTATCATGTGACTTATCATGTGATGTATATTGATGATTAGCAAGGTGTGGACATTTTTCATGTGCATGCAGTAGATAAATGGTCATTGAGCAATATTTTTTGGAGGCAAAACCTTTCTGTAATGTATCATTTCCTCAATGTCAAAGGTTCTTTACTTTCTTAGTTAATCGTAGGAATTTTATTTCTATCTATCTATATATGCTCCTGTCTGGTCAGTATCTGCTTTAAAATCAGATAATTAACTAAAATAATCTTCTTTTCAGACCAAGAAGAAAGATCAAGATCTGTAGAACAGTTTAAGAAGTTTGAGAAGGATGTACTTGTAGCCACAGATGTAGCTTCTAAAGGATTAGATTTCCCAGAGATTCAACATGTTATTAATTATGATATGCCAGAGGATATAGAAAATTATGGTAATTTATTAAAGTGTTTTTCTTTATTTTTCGAAATCCAATTTTAAATTGTGTTTTTGACATGTCTGTTATTTCTGTTTTTAAAGGCATTTTAGTTTTCTCTTAATGTTTACATTGAAAAGAGTAAATGCGTCTTCTTTTCAATGTCATTGATTATTACTTTCAAATTTGTATGTGGATGACATAAAGAACTAATATTGATTTTCTAATTTATAGTTCACAGAATAGGAAGAACGGGAAGATGTGGTAATACAGGAATAGCAACAACATTTATTAATAAAGCTGTTGGTAAGTTATTGTTCCACTACCAGCTTCCTCCCTACAAGAGTCACCCCCAAGGTTGTAGAAACTTAGAGATGTTGTCACAACTTTTTTAGATTTCAACAAGCCTGTACTGAGGGTCTAGATGATGGTGTTTAGAGAATAGAACATAATGGGGTAAAAGTGCAGAATATAGGACAGAAAAGACATGAATAGAAAAAAATAAGCAAAAAAAAAATGAAGAATAGAAAATAATGGGGGGGGGGGGGGGGGGGGGGGGGCAAGGAATAGAGAATAATGGACAAAAAAATAGGTAATGAATTAGTAAAAATATTCTAAAATTTAAATAAAACAAAGAACCTCCCTCAAGTAAGAATTCAAATTTGTTAAAAATTTCCCTCTTTACAGCTAGGTAAGAGGCAAATGATTATTACACATACTATTCAGATTATAAACAATTTTTCAACTTTTGTTAATGTAAAAATAAGAAATAAAAGAAAAACAAATATAATATACAGCAACATACGACAACCACTGAATTACAGGCTCCTGCCTTTGGACAGGCATATATACATGTATATGTCTTGTATGATTTTTAATTTTAGTACATTTATATGTTTCTGAGTTTAGTATGACGTCCATTATCACTGAACTAGTACACATTTTTGTTTAGGGGCCAACTGAAGCACCCCTCCGGATGCGGGATTTTCTTGCATTGTCGATGACCCATTGGTGGCCGTTTTTGCTCTTTGGTCGGGTTGTTGTCTCTTTGACACATTCCCCAGTTCATTCTCAATTTTATAATTTAATGTGTATGAACATGTTTGTGGCATGCCAACCCTCCCTATTCTGGGGCAGTGGTGTACAAGCACAACATAAAAATGAACTACATGTATAAAAGTCAGTTGAAAAAGGCTTTTGTTAGTTTTCTATACATATATTATTTAACCATGTCAAGTTGATGACATTGTAGTATCTTCATAACTACATATTTTTGTAATCTTAGTATGGTATGGTGTTCTTTGATTTGTTATAGTCTGTACTGTTATCTCTATCATCTCATTTTCCATGTGATAATGTTTAGCAATTATTTATGAATTTTAACAGAGTATTTAATGGTTTAAACTTACTTTTTTTACAATGTGGGCCCCCATGTAAAATAAATTTTGGGGTTCACAATAATTCTTACCAAAATATTTGTGTATTTGTATATGTGTTGTTGTGTTCACTTATTCCTGACTTAGATGCTTAAAACATATTATGGCAGACAGACAGAGGTATTACATGATAAATTAGAATGTTGGTGTAACAGTTGATTTTAGTTATTTGTTTAGCCTATTTGACAGATATGAATATTAAAGCATAGTTTGCTTATATCGGAATTCTGTTGTTAAAAACTTAAAGGAAAAAAATCATGCTTCTGTGAATCACTTGATATTGTGCAAATTAAATTTTTTATGGCCCGCAACGAAGTTGTCAGTGCCATATAGTTTTACCCTTGTCCGTAATTTCATCATTCCATTATTCCGTCATTCCACAACAAACCATTATACAAATTTTTTTTCTAAATGCCTTCAGATATTGGGCTGATTTTTGGTATGTGAGTTAACCATGATGAGTTACAGATCAAGTTTAAGTTTTGTTTTGCTCAGCATTTTTGCCGAAATTACAGGCTATGGACTTTGATTAATTGTTGAAAATCAAAGTTGTACAGACTTATTTTTTCTAAGGGCTTTCAGATATTGGGCTGATTTTTGGTATGTGAGTTACCCATGATGAGTTACAGATCAAGTTTAAGTTTTGTTCCGCTCGGCTAATATTTGCTGTAATTTCTGGCTTTGGACTTTGATAATTTTTTGAAAATCACAGTTATATAGACTTTTTTTCTAAATGCTTTCAGATATTGGGCTGATTTTTGGTATGTGAGCTAACCATAATGAGTTACAGATCAAGTTTAAGTTTCGTATTCTCAGCTAATTTTTCCAAAATTACGGGTTTACAACTTTGAAAATTGTTGAAAATCACAGTTATACAGACTTTTTTCTATACACCTCCAGATTTTGAGCTGATTTTTGATATGTGAGACTACCATCATGTTTGTGTCCACATGTGTCATTGAAATTGCAGATTTTTCAACTTTTTGAGACCATTCGTGTCGCTTTGACACATCTAGTTTAACAATATTTTTCTTTGTGGGCTAAATAAAATTATGTTTTCATTATCCCACATCAAAATGCACTTGAAAATGGTGCGTGGACGACTGTTAATTTCAAACCTCACTGGTCTTAATAAACAGAATGATTTTATATTTTGTACTTTTTAACCACTTTCATTTCAAATCTATAATTCTTGGTTCAAATTGAAACACAGACAGGGATTTTCATAACAATCTAGAAGAAAGACCAACAAAACTAAAAACTTGATTGAATTTTAAAAATTAATAATCAGTTTTAAGCATCTCATATTTTGGAAATGGTGAGAGCTTTTCAGCAACTTCTGTTCAAAACATGTTTAAATTGGCAGTAAAAAATATTCCAAACACATGACATTGTTTAATTTCTTTTTATTCAACATTTTATATAGTATATACATTTTTTTCCAGAGGAGTCAGTACTGTTAGACTTGAAACATTTATTAATTGAAGCAAAACAAAAAGTCCCACCATTCTTAGCAAACATGGAGTCTGAAAATGAGAAATTTCTGGATATTGGAGGTAAAGTATTAAATTGTTAATTGATATTTCAGGAGCAAATTATATGTTGTATAACAGGCATATATGAAAAGAAATGTTTTAAATGATTTATACAGCAAAATTGAATTCAGTGACCCTTATAATGTGTATATCAATAAAACACAAAAATATATTGGAAATGACGTCATCTTTTTTTAAGAGAATTTTGCTAAACAGATTTTTGAGAAAAGGCAAATTATAGTCAAAATATTCAAAATTAATTGCAATATTTTTTTGACATATATGTATATATTACTGTATTGCAGGTGAAGTTGGTTGTTCATACTGTGGAGGTCTTGGTCATCGTATTACAGACTGTCCTAAACTGGAGGCCTTACAGACCAAGCAGGCACAGGGTATTGGTCGCCGTGACTACCTCGCAACAGGAAGTGCTGATTACTGAGCAGGAACTTTGCAAGACACATCAAAACGGAGATTTGTTCTCATACAGATATTTTGAAACTTTTTTTGTCATTCAGCATTTCTTGAAATATTTGTTACATTGATATAAAACAGGGATGTAAAGTTCAAAGTTTAAAAGGAAACATTCAGTATATCTATTGTAAAATGGCTTGGAGTAGAGAATTACAATAAGTTATTTGCAAATAAATTAATATGAAAACAACAAGATACCAAATGCATGATCAGTATGTAGATATGGAAATCTGATTATGGAATGAGTTAAAACAAGCTACTCTAAATTAAAAAATCTTACAAGTTAATAATACTTGAACATCATTTAAAATTCAGTGAAACTTGCAATAAATTTTAATTATATGACATTTAATTTTAGGAAAAGAGCAATTGGGTTGGAATTTATATAATTGCCTAAGGTTGGAACCTTTTTGATATACCTTGATGGTATTTAAAAAAGGACCAGATACCGGTACTTGAATTTTGTATTCTGTTACTTTAAGCTTTTAATTTATGAAATGACCTACACATATATGCTGGATTTAATTTAAATACTTTATTGTTGAATCAAATTTAAAAAAATATAAACTTAGCAACAACTGCAATCTTGTTGTGGTGTTTGCAGATAAAGCTTTAATATTACACGTTTTCATTTAAGGTCATTGCAATGCCATATTATCAGTTTATAAAAAAATGTCAGTAATAAACTGGGGTCTCAATAAAATTATCTTAAAACATTATTTTTTATAATATTCTGTTGGTAGATATACTAAGATGTGGTATGAATGCCAATGAGACAACTCTCCATCCAAGTTACAATTTGTAAAAAACTAACCGTTATAGGTCAAAGTATGGCACTCTTTTTTTTATTTGAAAAAAAACATATATAGTAAAACGACAATTTTACTGTACCACTTATAACATTTGCTAACAAAAGAAAATCAGTAAGTTTTGAAAGAGCATTGTGTTGCCAAAATCATGTCACCATATTTCCATACTTTTTGGGTAATGAATGCATTAAATTCTATTAAAACTTTATGGTGCTGACTTGATACTATATCATAAAAGGTTTATCTCTACCTTTGATAATTCAAACAAAAAAATGCAGTGAAATGATTATTATTTAGATCATAAACAGTCAATGATCTGCATTTTATTGATAATTTGATATACTAAGAAATTTAATTTACAATATGATGTGTATTTGTATTACCATACTTGTAAAGAATATATTTTTTTGTCGAGCCTGCTACTTTTGTTGCAGAAAGCTCGACAGGGATAGTGATCCGGCGGCGATGGCGGCGTCGGTGGCAGCGGTGTTAGCTCACTTCTTAAAAGCTATATATTTTAGAAGGTGGAAGACCTGGATGCTTCATATTTTGTATATAGATGCCTCATGTTACGAAGTTTCCGTCAGTCACATGTCCATTGTCCTTGACCTCATTTGCATGGTTCAGTGACCACTTGAAAAAAAAGTTCAGATTTTTTGTAATGTTAAATTCTCTCTTACTGTAAGTAATAGGATAACTATATTTTGTAAGTGCGTACCTTGCAAGGTCCTCATGCCCGTCAGACAGTTTTCACTTGACCTCGACCTCATTTCATGGATCAGTGAACAAGGTTAAGTTTTGGTGGTCAAGTCCATATCTCAGATACCATAAGCAATAGGTCTAGTATATTCGGTGTATGGAAGGACTGTAAGGTGTACATGTCCAACTGGCAGGTGTCATCTGACCTTGACCTCATTTTCATGGTTCAGTGGTTATAGTTAAGTTTTTGTGTTTTGGTCTGTTTTTCTCATACTTTATGCAATAGGTTTACTATATTTGTTGTATGGAATGATTGTAAGGTGTACATGTCTAGTGGGCAGATGTCATCTGACCTGGACCTCATTTTCATGGTTCAGTAGTTATAGTTAAGTTTTTGTGTTTTGGTCTGTTTTTCTCATACTTTATGCAATAGGTTTACTATATTTGTTGTATGGAATGATTGTAAGGTGTACATGTGTGGCGGGCAGATGTCATCTGACCTTGACCTCATTTTCATGGTTCAGTGGTCAAAGTTAAGTTTTTGAGTTTTGGTCTTTTTATTTAATACTATATGTCATAGGTGAACTATATTTGATAGTTGGAAATATTTTATGATCTATATGTCAGTCCTGCAGGTTTTATTTGACCTTGACCTGATTTTCAGGGTTCATTGCTCAGTGTTAAGTTTTTGTGTTTTGGTCTATTTTCTTAAACTATAAGCAATAGGTCAACTATATTTGTTGTATGGAAGCATTGTTAGCTGTACATGTCTGCCTGGCATATGGTTCTACTGACCCTGACCTCAATTTCATGGTTCATATTAAGTTTATGTGACAGTCGTAATAAAGCTTTATATTTAGGAGTATCAACATAATATCAATGATTAGTAAAGAAGGCGAGACATTTCAGTGTGTGCACTCTTGTTTTATTAAAAATTGTATAAGTAATGCATGGTGTATGAATCTGTTTGTGGTAATTGAATAAAAAGCATCAAACCAACTTAACAATTAAAAAAATCTTTTAAACATATAAGAATTTGTATGATTAACATTGAGACAAACTTTCACAAGAGATCAGATAAAGGTTGAGATTTAGAAACCAGTAAAGCTCTCCTTGGCTTACGAGTCTGATCTACCCGTTGATTTTGATGTTAGAGTTCTCTTCTCTTAGGAAAGTTGTCGTAACCAGGCTGCGACCCTCTCCTGGCCGACTATTTTACCCATAGTTGGGGCAAGGTTAATGAGTGCTAGGGCATGTCCACATACCAGTGGGCCTACACACTGCATTTCTGGGGCCCTTGCTGCTCCGAGATCCCCAACAGATTCGCCTGATTTATTGCAATCAGTTACCGTGTGCTACCGCGGGGAGGCTACTGCTGAAGTCTTGATAATGTAGAGGCTATGTACTGGCAGGAAAGACTTACTCACTCGGCTTTCTTTTCGCAAAATAAAATTGCTAGCCAGCGGCATAAGACATCCATAGGATAGTCCCATACACTAGACGCATAACATTACCCTGTGATGCACTACCATCACCAACACACCATGTACATAAACATAATAAAAATCTGATTGCTATAAAATTCTTCTCCCCTAGATTAACTGTGTAATAGAAATATAGTCGCCATACATGTAGGTCTTCCTTTGACTGGAGGTAAAACCCTTGCTAGAGTGAGGAATTTGTATTGCTTTGTGGGATGTATAAATGCACAGCAACGTTTGGTAAGAGTTAGGACATTTGATTAAAATTGAGAATTGAAATGGGGAATGTGCCAAAGAGACAACAACCCGACCATAGAAAAAAACAACAGCAGAAGGTCACCAACAGGTCTTCAATGTAGCGAGAAATTCCCGCACCCGGAGGCGTCCTTCAGCTGGCCCCTAAACAAATATATACTAGTTCAGTGATAATGAACGCCATACTAATTTCCAAATTGTACACAAGAAACTAAAATTAAAATAATACAAGACTAACAAAGGCCAGAGGCTCCTGACTTGGGACAGGCGCAAAAATGCGGCGGGGTTAAACATGTTTGTGAGATCTCAATCCTCCCCCTATACCTCTAGCCAATGTAGAAAAGTAAACGCATAACAATACGCACATTAAAATTCAGTCCAAGAGAAGTCCGAGTCTGATGTCAGAAGATATAACCAAAGAAAATAAACAAAATGACAATAATACATAAATAACAACAGACTACTAGCAGTTAACTGACATGCCAGCTCCAGACTTCAATTAAACTGACTGAAAGATTATGATTTCATCATATGAACATCAGGCACAATCCTTCCGGCTAGGGGTTTAGTATCAGTAGATGCTTCTTGTAATCGTTCTAAGTGATTCCTTAATTGTGGGCATTAAAAACCTTTTCAACAGCTCTTTAAGGGGTCAGCAGGTGGCCTGTTGCAAGGCTGATTTTCTATTCCTGTTCAATGTACATTTTATCCTCATTTTCCCACGACAGTCCAAATTTCACCGACCCATTGTCCTGGGCTGCTTCTATGGCAGGACCTACGCATTGTGTTTATTGTTTATTTCATGCATGAAATATTTATAAATGGATGCATGTTTAACGTCATGGTACCCAAATTGCACTGAACAAGATTTCCTAGAGACTTAACAATTTGTATTTTATGATTTGATACTATGCACGTCTTTTAACATAGGTAAAATTATTTAAATATACACAAAACGTTCACAGTATTTATCAGCAGATGAAGTGTTTAGTGAAAAAGCAAAATGTACGGAATTGTCAACAATTAATTGTTCATATTAATTTCTTCTGTACCATTCTAGCAGGTAGCTGTGTTTTGTACCAGTCTAGCTGGTTGATGTGTCCTGGAACAAGTCTAGCTGGTTGCTGTGTCCTGTACCAGTCTAGCTGGTTGCTGTGTCCTGTATATACGAGTCTAGCATGTTGCTGTTTCCTATACCAGTTTAGCTGGTTGCTGTGTCCTGTACCATAATAGCTGGTTGTTATGTCCTGTACCAGTCAAGCTTGTTGCTATGTCCTGTATCAGTCAAGCTGGTTGCTGTGTCCTGTCGAGTCTAGCTGGTTGCCGTGTCCTGTACCAGTCTAGCTGGTTGCCGTGTCCTGTACCATTCTAGCTGGTTGCCGTGTCCTGTGCCATTCTAGCTGGTTGTTGTGACCTGTACCATTCTAGCATGTTGCTGTGTCATGTACCATTCTAACTGGTTGCTTTGTCCTGTCCAATTCTAGTATGTTGCTGTGTCATGTACCATTCTTGCTGGTTGCTTTGTCCTGTACCAGTCTAGCTGGTTGCTGTGTCATGTACCATTCTTGATGGTTGCTTTGTCCTGTACCAGGGTAGCTGATTACTTTGTCCTGTACCAGTCTAGCTGGTTGCTGCTGATTGCTTTGTCCTATACCACTTTTCCTGAATTTCCTAATTGATCTAGAAATTTAGCTTTTAATTCCGACCATCGTTTTTGCAATCACGCACTTCATACCGCATGTCTTACAAAAAGACTTAAATCCTGTCCATATTGCAGGGCAACCTGGGTGAGTGTTCATGATATTTTATTAGATCCTGCAGCATCGTAGATTAATATATAATAATCTCTGGGGACTTATTATCTCTGGAGAGTAAAGTATACTTGTAAAAGCACACAAAACATCTGTAGTTTATAATTTGTACAGTTACGTATTTTTTATTTATTTTTTTTTTGGGGGGGGGGGGGGGGCTGTTTGATAGTATAACTGGTGCATAAACAAAATATTTTAAGAGATGGGTATGACGAAATTTATAATTGTCGATGGAATATTAATTTATAGTTTGGTACGATCAGGCGGTGGCATCATTTGTGTCTTTCAGACAGCGTAACAATTCCAAGACTTGAAGTTGTATGTCAAAATTACTGTTTGTCAAATCTGAAATATGTGCATCTATTCTCATGCATATAACAGGACAGATAAAAGGGGGGGCACTGTCAATATCTAGTTATACATTTACTATATATCGATGTATCATGAAACGGGTCTAACATTTGTCTTAGATACGTTCACTTTTTCTTTCTGTAAGCTGGTGAATGTCATTGTTTATTTGAGGAAATAACTAACGTCTCCCGTACTGTTATCATTGTTGTTATTCGATTCTTATTTTTATTTTATTTTAACCGGAAAGACCTCATATTTTTGAGGAAAAAAAAAAACAGTTTAAAAAAACGTTTGTTTTTATGGCCTCCACATATAAAGTCTTATTCATTTCTCAATAATATACATAACAACCATGCAGGAGCATTACTTGTTGCACAGTATTAACATTGCAATTTGAATTCAATTGGAATAAGGCCTTCATGCATTTTCATCATTTTTAAAATCGACTCGACCACGCACGGTATTAATTTTCTAAATCAATTTACGCCTTTTTTGAAAAAAAAAGAAAACATTTGGAAGAGATAAGAACAGTCTTTCGCCGATATAATGAGGCTCTAATGACCCTGTGTCACCAACCTGGATATATTTCCTTCTTCGAGAACAGCCATTATAGTCTATATTATGATTCACGACTAATATTTTAAACTTTTCCACAAATGCAAAAACGGGCAAATCATTTTTATCAAAGGGCAATAACTCGAAGAAAAAAATTACAGTAACTAATTGTATATCTGGTCCTGCTCATCAGTTTTACTTTTTAAAGTTTCTATCTATCAATCTATTACTGTAAATTCAGAAATTATTGCGATTTTGTCATTTTAGACTTAAGGAGGTACACCTCTGAGGAGCCAAACATTTCTAGAATTAAACTTTTTTTCAAAACCTGGTTTTTGGGTTTATATGACTGTAAAAAAATAATTGGTGAAGAAAAAATCATATGGTAGTGCGCTTCTTTTTGTGCTACAGCCGTCTGAAAGTACCCTATATTGATGATTTTTCCATTTTTCATCAATTTTACCCATTTTTTGGCTATTATTGTGAAAAAAACCACAGTTCCACAATTAAACTTTTTTTCATACTCTCAATAAAGATGAAGGGGATCAATCTGAATAATTTCAACTAATAAAAACTATAGGTAGGCGTTAATATAAGAAAGTTTTATCATATTTTGATGCTTTTTATTGTCAAATTTACCATGTTGTCAATTTTCTGGTAAAATCATTTTTTGTACCCCTCACCCATTTTTCTCAAAATTTCACTCAAAAAGTAATAAAATTTGAAAATTTCATTACTCAAAAACTACTTATTGGAAATACACAATTCTTTCACAGAGTTAAGTTTGATTATGATAATTATCAAATTCATTGCTATTTTCCACTTATATCACATGTTTTGGAAATAATTCCAGAACGAGATTTCAATGAGACTGAACGAGACTGCAATGTCAGAAAAATACATCCTTAAATGCGTTTTTAATTTTTTCGATAATGAGAACAAATCTTGTTTCATGAATTCATATAGAAATTTCAAAATGCGATTTTAAATTATTGCGATTATAAACCTGTCACAATTTTCGCAATAATAAAAACATAATAATTTCTGAATTTACAGTATAGTTTTATAAATACATGAGAGTTTAATAGATAACAAGCAAACACAGAAAAAAACTTAAATGTAAAGACAATAACACCTCTTACTATAAGGAATTGTCTTACGATTTGGGCCATATTGACTTACATGTAAATTGTCTTATGCTGCTCATTTTCGCTATTCAAGTTTCTATCTATGAACACAAATATATTCTGGATTTCAAGATAAATGAATCGAAAAAAAAAAAAACAGTAAGAAAAATGTAAAGCCAGGCATTAAAGAGTAATAACTCCAATAAGGAGTAGACTAATTCTTTTCGCAATTATACCTATTTTTCAGATTACATCTTACTAATCATTATTTTTATTTAAAGATTTTATCATATGATCATAGTTTTCAAAGAGCAAAATTAAAGTCAATTTTTCATAAACGGGCAAGATCTCATGTAAGAATCAACTGATTAAGTTTAATTTCATATACAAAACTGTTTAAAACTTAAGTATTGTCTATTCTCGACTGCATAAAACTGTAGTTTAGTTACAACGGAATTGAAACATATCTATTAAGATAATAAACACATCATATAGATAATAACGAATAACTTTGAATCAGCAAATAAACTCTGACTTCTTTAGTAATCAGTAGTATCACCTTCCGTTCCAAATGGAAAATGGACACATAACAATTTCCGATCAGAAGACGAACGTCAAGCTTAAAGTGTACAAAAGACGATGGTACGTGTTGCTTTTGTTTTCATTGTTTGCCTTCACACAAGGTGGTTTATGGAATACTTGGGGTCCCATTGCAGACTCGAGTGAAGATGCATTTTCACTTACAGATGCCGATATTGCACTTTTTGCCAACTGGGGACCGATTTCGTACATTGTCGGTGCTATTGCGGCGGCCTGGATGGTGGACAATAAAGGTAATGTATTCAAAGCTATATTCCTATTAACAATGTATGTATTTGTTTTATAATACGTCGGTTGGAATACGGACGTTAAGTCCGACCAAGGATTTGTATAGTAAGAAGGATTGGAATCTCTTAAATACAAATCCTTGGTCCGACGCCTCTTGATATATGAATGCTAACTCAACATCAGAAACCCTTGAAATTCTTTATGAGGAGTACAATTGAATTATTGCAATATTAATCCTTCTTCCCAAGCTACTATTTTCCAATGTGACGATCCATTGTTTATGGTTGGTAAACATGGAACAAACTTACTCACTTTAAAATAATAATAATAATAATAATACTTTATCCAGAAGCAATACAACTTATAGAATATACAATTTTACAATAATTTTTTTTGAATGCATCAGTGAAATATAAATACAATAATTACACAAAAATTACACAATACATATAGGGCGGAGAATGAAAATAAATTCATATGATAAATAATTAATACAACTACATATTACGATTTTTTTTAATATTAAACAAAAATTTACCTAAATTATTAAGTTCTTTCACATTGTGAACTGATAACGGTATAAGTTTAAAAGTGGATGGATATTGCCAATAATATTTCTTAATGTATAGTTTTCTTGCATCACTATATCTATTAAATTCTAGAATAACATGGTTTTCTCTTTTACAATATAATATGTGTCTTTTTTGTTGTAAGGGAGGAATAAATACCCTGTCACATTTTGTTTTTGGTAGATGTCCTGATTTGTATCGATCTGACGAGTAGAGCCCTTTTCAACAGATATAACATATATGTAGGTTTATAGGAGAAAAATATTCAGAGACAAGTGCCTGTGTGCAGGTGATTTCTAAATCACATTAATACACATGCTGTACATTACAAAATTAGTAAAGATACCCCTTTTTATTTCAGGTCTACGATTTAGCTGTCTGCTTTGTTCATTTCTGATTGTTATAGGAACTGGAATACGATGTATTACAAGTGAAATCAAATATGTCAAATGGTAAGAAATGATAAATAAATAATAGGAAGTCGATAGATTGATTGATTGATTGTTGGTTGCTTAACGTCCAGTGGCAAATATTTCATGCATATTCAGGACGAGAACAAGTTCACAATAAATACAATAGGTACGTTTTGTCATAATAGAGGCCATTAGGGATGATGGTTGGGGAAATTTTGATCGTCACTGGAAAAAGAGGGTATAATGGATAGGGACAGAAATTGTGCCTTGCAACAGGAATAAGTCGATAGATAAAATGTAATAAATCAAAAGATATAAAATTAGATTAACATGATTAAAGAAAAAATTATAGAAAATCTACAAATTGAATGTGAAACATAACAATTTAAGGGCATACGATACAGTTTTGATCCTGTATTTACAAGTTGGTGAAAATTTGCATATAGGCTATTTTTTTACCTGATTAAATCAAATATGTAATACAAAATATACCTTCATGTGCTACTTTTTGAGTTAAATAAGGTCGAAATTTTGTATATTTGCTTAAAAATCGGATTTGTGGCGTTATTTTCCCTTTCGAATACAGTTTTGATCCTGTATTTACAAGTTGATGAAAATTTGCATATAGGCTATTTTTTACCTGATTAAATCAAATATGTAATACAAGATATACCTTCATGTGCTACTTTTTGAGTTAAATAAGGTCGAAAATTTGTATATTTACTCAAAAATCTGATTTGTGGCCGTATTTTCCCTTTCGAAAGAAAGCCATAACTTTTTTTGTTTTAAAAGATAAACACAAATTGTTTTTTTGTTAAATAATTTGTAATTTCTGTATTTTATAAGTATTTCATTTTTTATTCAGAAATAACACATATTTATTAAATGGTCATGAATTGAGAAAAAAAACGTAATTTTTTGCTGTTTATTTATTAAAATTAAAAAAATGCACTATTTACAGTTTTTGTAAAATTTGATCCACATAATCTCCATGCGAAATGAACCAAAATGTCATTTTAAAAAATAGGGGTCCATGCACTCGTTTTCAAATTAAATCAGTTTGAATGATACAAATCCGTCGAAAAATGAATCTTTTCCCGATATGTCACAGTTTGACGTTACGAAAATAACATTTTACGTTAGCAACGTCATTACTTCCCCTGTAACTGTATCGTATGCCCTTAAAAAGACATAACTATGAGTAAAACCCTTCATGGACGATTAATTTAAAAAAAAAAGGGGGAAAATAAGATGAAAATCTATCAAGGTTTAAACATGTTGTTTTTTTTAATTAAAAAAGACGAGAACAGATGTATGTTGCACTACCATTTCCTTGACAATATATGATCGTTCCATACGTGATTCATGCAATGTGAAGCCATAATGGTTTTCAGACGAGATAACTTTGTCTGCTTCATTACGAAGAAGTGTTAACATGAAAATCAGACCTTAATGCACTAAAAAATTATAGTGTATATCAACAATAAATGTTGTTTTATACACGTGGTATTATATATTTATTTTTATGTTGAAAAGTAAAACACGCTATTAAATAAGGCATGATTGTACTTTTGATCTTTAAGGATGTGCTAAAAATACGAACTTGAATTGATTTGACATGTGTAATACTGCTTAGCTAGTTTTAGAAAAACGCAGATAAAATTATTGTTTTATTCTAAATCAATACATAATTTCTTTTTATTGTAAGTGCATAAAACCCCATTCTAAATCGATATCGACTCTTTCAAGTATATTGTTTTTTTTTTATAATTGAATACCAACACTAGAAATAACCGAATGTATTTTGACCTGAGTGTATTTGTTTTTTTTTGTCTCGGTCATATTGACTGCCATTCCACATTTAATTTTATTCATACCTACCCACATGAATGTAAAATAATTTATTTTCAAGGACTATCAATATAGGCCAATGTTTAAATGGACTGGCTGGACCGATTGCTATGGGTGGGCCACCTCTTGTTTCTGCAACCTGGTTTCCACTGCACGAGAGGACTACGGCTACCAGTCTCGGATTCTGTATGAACCTTATAGGAGTTGCAGTATCATTCCTGTTAGGTATTGTGACACGAACTTGTAAATTCTATCTGCCTATCAAATTTGCTAATCTGAAGTGTCACAAATTGATTTAGTTTATGTTATGTCTTCTAACGATTTAGGTTTTCATTTGATTTAAAACAAAAGATATTAACATTTAATTTACTTCAAAAAGTTACAATGCTATAATATACTTTTATAATTAAGTATGAGAAGATGTGGTATGATTGCAAATGAGACAAGAGACCAAATGACCACAGGCACTTGTCTCAGAATTTGTTTTCCTATATACATTACTATCGTAAATAACACTTCCCTACGAAATGTGTTATCAAAAGGTCCGAAATATCGTGAGCCTAAATCCATCAATTGAAAATACAACTTTAAAATTTTGATGGATTCAGTCAAGGATTATGCCAGGCAATGGGCTTAGCGCGAGAAGGAAGACGTAGACACTCTTCCAGAATAGATTAAGGCAGTGAGGTCGTTGATACAAATCAGAATTAAGAAACTGCATGGGTCTATCAATGTCCATGCTACGTCAATCTTCAAAGACCCAAATGTTGCAAAACACTTATCCTACCTCCATGACAAATATGTTGTTGTCCCCGCAGATAAAGCCCCAAACAACATCGTTTTGTGTGTAAAAATCATTACATTAACTGCTTGATAAACGAATTAGGTATTGACAATTCACGTGGAAATTCAACATATACCCTAATGACACTTACCAAAGAGGAAATCCTGGATAATCATAGGTCTGTTCTATGTTCCTTTAGAATTTCCACCCAAGATAAAGATTTGGATCTTCCATCACTGTATTGGATACCTAAACTACATAAGTGTTCTAACAAACAACGGTATATTGCTGGGTCTTCCAAGTGCTCCACGAAACCTCTTTTTAAATTATTAGCATCTATTTTATAAGCAATCAAAGACGGACTTTAAAGTCATTGTGAAACTGCCTATTCTAGAGGTGGCGTGAATCAGCACTTCTGTGTTGACTTGAGTTATCATTGATATGTTCATAACTATAAATTAACTGTTAACAAAAAACTTTTAATTTTTGAAAAACTTAGGCTTTTCTACCTCAGAAATAGATTACCTTAGCTGTATTTGGCAAAACTTTTAGGAATTTTTGGTCCTCAATTCCCTTCAACTTTGTACTTTATTTGGCTTTTTAAACATTTTTTAATTCAAGCGATAGCGTCACTGATGAGTCTTTTTTTAGACGAAACGCGCGTCTGGCGTAAATATAAAATTTTGATCCTGGTATCTATGATGAGTTTATCAGATGTGGATACTTAAAAATTCCACAGATCTTTGAGAGTACAATCTAACTCTCTTTCATCTTATAATAGTATTAAAACATTTGACTTTTTTACACTTTATATAAAAAAGAAGATGTGGTATGATTGCCAATTAGACAACTGTCCACAAGAGACCAAAATGACAGACATTAACAACTATAGGTTACCTTCAACAATGAGCAAAGCCAATACCGCATAGGGCTGTTTACACAAGTATTCCACATTCCAAACTAAAAGACAAATTGAAAGAGTTGGTATTGTTTTGTTTTATAAAAAAAGAATGGCGAACGCAGAAACAAGGATCACTCTGAACCAAACAAAAAATTCTCTGAAATTGACATTATCAAGATGCCTGATTTCTTGATTGATCACATATTTGTTACGTTCGGAGGACGTGTTTTCCAACAGACCGTCACTATAACAATATGATCAAATTGTGCCACTCTTCTTGCCGACTTGTTTCTTTATTATTATGAGGCTGACTTCATACAGGAACTTCGTAGGAAGAAAGATAAGAAGTTAGCAATATCTTTTAACTCTACTTTCCGCTATATAGATGATGTTCTTTCACTAAATAATTCTAAATTTGGTGACTCTGTTGAACGCATCTATCCCATCGAACTAAAGATAAAATATATTACAGATACAGTTAAGTCGGCCTCATATCTTGACTTACATCTAGAAATTGACAATGAGGGGCTGTTGAAAACAAAGCTTTACGACAAAAGATATGATTTCAGCTTTCCAATAGTAAACTTTCCATTTCTAAGTAGCAACATTCCAGCAGCACCTGCATATGGGGTGGGGTATATATCTCGCAATTACTACGATATTCCCGTTCTTGCATTTCCTATAATGATTTCTTGATAGAGGGTTGCTGCTCACAAAGAAACTATTAAAACAAGAGTTCCAAATAATGAAGATGAAATCATCCCTTCGTAAATTTTACGGACGCCATCACGAGTTGGTTGACTGTTATGGAATAACCGTTTCACAAATGATATCGGATATGTTCCTTACGTCGTAACTACAATCCCATCCCTTCATGAATTTGACCTACCAAATAAGACTATTTACCGGATTTTTTTTTATCAAATAAGCAACACGACGGGTGCCACATGTGGAGCAGGATCTGCTTACCCTTTCGAAACACCTACGAACACCCGTAGTTTCTGATGGGGTTCGTGTTGTTTATGCTTTAGTTTTCCATGTTGTGTCAAGTGTACTATTGTATGCCTGTTTGTCTTTTCATTTTTAGCCATGGCGTTGTCAGTTTATTTTCGATTTATGAGTTTGTCTGTCCCTAGGGTATATTTCGTCCCTCTTTTAAAGTATATAGAAAATTTATTTCTGAGACAAGTGCATGTCAAAATGACACAGAAATTAACAGCTATAGGTCATCGTACGGCCTTTTAATTTATTTTACATGTAATATATCTGTTAATCACTGAAAGTTGTCGAATTGCGCCTTGTACACTCCTATATTAAATGATGAAAAATGAAATATCATCAAATGGTGAGCAGGTTTCGTAAAATAAGCTATAATATAAAAAATGTGGTATGATTGGCAATGGGACAACTATCAAACAGTTTCAAATGACGCTGATTTAAACATTTTAAGCAAATTAAAGGTGACCGTTTTGTTTTAACAACGAACAAAACATAAACCTTAAAGTCAGCGACAAAAGGCCCCGAAGTGACAAAATTTGAATTTAGTAAAAAAGAGAGAATCAAACGGTCAGATTTATAACAAAATTATAATCGATGTTATTTAGAAAATTGATATTCATTGAATAATGTTATCCTCTATGCCTATTCAAATTTGATACTTGGAAAATCAATGAAATCTTATTATGAATATTTGAAAAATTCATGATGCTTAATTTCAAAATGTATTTTGAAATCACTTATTTGCGATAAGTGTATTGTAAACATAAATCTTTAACCCAATATACAAAATCGTATATAAAGTTTCGAAAACATATTTGTGTCCATGAAAATGCTTTTCCACTTATGTATAAGTAATCAATTTTACAGCACTAATAAAATTGTTAATAAATATCTATTTTAGGTCCACATGTTGTTTCAACCACGTCTTTTAAGGAGACAGCAAACAGGTATAATTTTTTGATGCTTACAACAAAATAGCTATATTTAATTTAAGTATCAGGACAAGAAATAGAACGAAAACATTGTAATACTTTATTGTTGTAATTTTTCATTAACAAATACTGCTTAAACTAAGAAAGCATTCATAGTTATAGTTAATGATTTATCGATCTATTCGTTTAAACGTGGTTACAGATTTACTTCCAATTATGAAGATCTATGAAATTTTAAAGGAAATATATTTGAAAGAATGTTCCGCATACTGTAGTCATATACTGAATATAGTTTTACCGGTAATTGTTATGTTATCATTAAAGTAGATCATAAACAGTTTTTCTAGTTTAAAATGTTTTGCAACTTTCCTTTTTGTACACCCCTTCTTTTCCCTATAAAGAGGTTGTATATTTGTTTTTATTGTATGTAAGTAATCTCTTTGATATTTGTCTAGGAATTTAACAGATAATACGACAGAACTAATTAATATGACCATGCATAATTCTGATAAAATAGAAGAAAATAGAAAGACGGAACGAGGACAAATAATGCTCTTGATGTACATTGGTAAGCGGTAAATAGTACTGACGACCATTCTCATCAAATCAGACTCGTTGTTCTATGTGCGTCATGTTAAAGATTTTATATTTAAAATAGTACCTTAAAATTTTTGTTATGCAAGACTATTTAGCTCTATTGTAAGCATTGCTGTAGATTTGTGTGTGTTTTTTTTTTTAAATTAGTCTCGACTGCAACTGATCATTGATTTTTTCTTTCTAAAAAACTCGTATTGTTTGAAATCTGTTTAATACGCTTAAATACTGCATTTACCCTACACCTATTTCCATGAATACAATATCCAATCTTGATTCGATTTGTTTGGAATTAATAAAAATGTATGTAACGTTTATTGTTCATTGCAGAATGTGGTTGGGCTGTGTTTTTATTTTTGCTGATGTTATTATACTTTCCTGCAAAACCGACATTACCCCCATCTAAGACTGCTGGTATAAAACGAATTGCCTTCAAAACAGGCATACAAGCCATTTTTAGGTAATATTTTGCACAATAAAATACTTGAGTCTTTTTTTTTTTTAGGTCAGTGTCGTTCCTATAAACCTATAAAGTGTGAATTTCTCATAGTTTAAAATCAACGTTTAGCATTACATCAGACCCACTTGAATTTCGAAGGTCAACCCGTCTATCAAAGCTTTCACGTCTAGATTATAAGTAAATAGTTCCCCTCAAAATACTGTTCGCGAGGGCAGAAATGCAATTTAATGCGAAATAAATCCGATCATTTGTTTAACATGTTTAATGTTTTTGTTGTTTTTCAAGGGCGTTGATAAATATGAATCTTCATTTTCCAAAATAATTGCACCTACCAAAATCAGTACTGTTATTTGAATGTGAATAATTATTTAACATTTATATTAGACCTATTAAAACAAGATGAGTATAATTGCCAATGTGACAACAATCTAGTACAGACAAAATGAATTAAAAGTTAACTATAGATCACCGTACGACTTCATCAATCAGCAAAACCAATATATTTGAGTCAGCTAGAAATGGCCCCGAAATGACGAATTAAAACAAAATCAAACGTAAAAACTAATGACTTGATTTATGTACAAACCCATGAATGAAAAACAAATATGATACACCACTAAATTACAGGCTACAGACTTGGGAAAGACACATACAGAATGTGACGGGGTTAAACTTGTTTGCGGGTGCCATGTACTTAGTATTTTGTACCATCTATTAGGGTCAGTTCCAATTCTACTGTTGAATTTCAACCGTCGATATGCCTGTTTGCGTTCACTTTTTTTTCTTCTTTTTGTCGATGTATCCATTCATTTGCTTCTTAGTTTTGTAAACACATTCTCAGTTTAACATATTTTATATTTCAGATCAAAACCGTTTTGGTTGATATCGTTGATCTATAGTATCTCTTTAGGCGTGTTCAATGTTTGGCAAGGCGTCCTTGATGTCAACTTAAAAGCACACGGGTTCAGTCAGGTAAGAACATATCATAGCATGTAGATCGTGAATTTCTAACATCCCTTCCATAGAACGTAGATCATAAACTGCTTTCTACCCTGCCATAACATATGTTAAGTATTTTAGAAAAGTCGTATGTTTATCTGTAATTTTTCTGTCCATGTTGTTGTCCTGTTTTAGAATTCCCTCATGGCTTTATATCACTTCTTTAACCTGTCATGATCGTCCTGAACATGTATAACATATTTGCCACTAGGCATTAAGCTAACAAAAAAAACCAACCTAGTTATGAAACTAGTCGGTTTGTTTGCAGGATATTTACACACACAACCACGTCCGCGAGGAATTTTCAGAGATATAAGACAATCACTCTTATTTGACGATAATGTTGTTTTCATTTTCCTACTAAGAAATGAATTTATGGTCAACTTCTTATAACGAGTGAAGTTATTCTTTATACAATATCTAGTTGAACTCTTATTGTAATTTGCTGTTTATTTAACATGTATTAACAGATAGTTCACGCAATTTTGAGAACATCATGACAAATAACAATTTAACTGGTAGGTCCTGCAAAGTTTTGCAACTGGGGTAAACATATTTTGAGAACAACCAGAAAATGAAAGTTTTCAAGGCAAAATTATTGATAGTAATCTGATCGTAATAGGCCACATAAATGATTGTAGCGATACTTCCTTTACGACCAAAGTATGAAACTCTCTCCAAAAATGAAGCGGTTCTCTGATTTAGCTTTTATACTTAAACATATCTTGCTGCATAATTTTACATCCAAAACAGTCAAACAGATGCACTTATCAGAATTGGTTTCACTGTCAAGCGGGAGAGGTCAGTCCAACCGTGAAGCTTATTGATTTTCATTTCTTTTGCAATTGAAACAGAGTAAAGTATGTTTCCATTACATAACGGAACTTTTTTTTTCTTTTTACATTAGGTATATACATTTGATTCTATTACCTGGCATTTAATATATGTGAAACCTTTTTTTGTCAATATGTTTTAGGGTGTGAACAGTAAACAGTTGGCTAATTGTAGAAGAATTTGATCATACTCGATTTAACCTTTGCCAAAGTGGAATAAAAAGCTCAACTTTTAATACTGTACAAATAGTTCTTTTTTATACTAGCATTATAAAATTTGCAGAGGATGAACATATTATATTCTCCAAAAAGTGTGGGCCATAAAAACTCTTTTTGGTTGAATACACACAAACATTTTGATATTATTATGTCGAACGGAATTTGAACGAAAGGCTTTTGATTTCAATTTGTTTAAAGCTTTCACATTTAGAACCATCAACCCTGACACCTAACTATCTACTTGTGATGTAAGCTAAATAAGAACATTACAGTTGTAATCCAGATTGGTATCTGCAAAAGAATATTTTGAGTAGTAATTAATTTTCAAAATAAAGTGAATAACTTTAACTTTTGTATATAGAATTGAGAATTGAAATGGGAAATGTGTCAAAGAGACAACAACCCGACCATAGAACAGACAACAGTCGAAGGCCACGAAGGGGTCTTCAATGTAGGGAGAATTTCCCGTACCCAGAGGAGACGTTCAGCAATATATGTACATTGTATTTGTAGGAAGAAGCTGGGTGGTTGGGATTTTCATCTATAATAGCTGGATGTATCTCCAGTGTTATAATATCGAGGTAAATAAAGCAATAGTTTTCATTTTTAAATTTATGTAATAGAACTATTTTTAATCAGTATTTGATAAAACACAAGGAAATATTGTATTATTGTCAATGAGGCAACTATCCGAAAAGTAAGATAAAAAATACCGAACTCCGAAAACAATTCAAAACGGAAAGATACTTATAGAATGGCAAAATCATTTTTTTAAGCTCAAACACATTAAATGAATTGAAACTGACTGTCATATTCTTGATTGGTTACAAAAATTTCCTTAGGTAGAAAATGGTGGGTTATAATTACTAGTACCTTGTTTATAGCAAGCGAAGTTTGAATGACGTGCATGTAAATAATTTAAAGTCACAGTATACTATTTATTAAAAAACAAATGCTTACAGTAAGCTTTATAAGCAATCAGACCAAAGGGTTCTAGTTAGGATAAATACTTATGATTTATGAAATTATTGAAGTTTGATGTCTTTAAAATGACAACATAACTGTACTCAGTCATGACAATTCATTCAAGGCCATACGGCTTGAACCAAAGCGCTAAAAATTAACAGACACTTAAACTCATATTCTATTGTTTGTCTATTTTTTTCAACTAATATACTTATGCATGCATCAGATTCTTTCCAATATATCTGTATAAGATTCTTTTTAAAAGATATGTATTTCAATTCTTTTGATTGGATTTGTATTAGATTCTTTTCATGGATTTGTATCAGATTCTTTTCATGGATTTGTATTTAATTCTGTTCAAAAAGTTGTTGTTAATGTCGATATCTTAAGTTTTAATTCCTACGAATGTGGAATTTGTCCATGAACTTGAAAAAAGAAAAAAACGTATTTACAACAGCTTAAGATGAAGATCAATAGCAATGGTTCTTTTAATTTTTAAATACTTTCTATATTGCTTCGTTTAAAGCAAATTACAATGATGTGAACAAACTAGGATGAGAAGGACAATACTTTTTAAAAGGTTTAGGATGCTTTTGTTACAGAAACATTTGTAAAGAAATACAATTTTTTAATGGGGGAATCCAATCCAATCCAATCACAGTTTATGGAAAAAATCCCCAAAAGACAGAGAAACAACTAATAGATATAGGCCAAAGTACTGTGGAATTTTTACTTGTGGAGCCCACTCTCAATATCTACTACTGTCAAGCGGGAGAGGTCAATCCAACCGTGAAGCTTATTGATTTTCATTTCTTATGCAATTGAAACAGAGTAAAGTATGTTTGCATTAAATAACGGAACTTTTTTTCTTTTAACATTAGGTATATACATTTGATTCTATTACCTGGCATTTAGTCGGTTTCCATTCATTCAAATAAAAGTACTTTCACAGAAAATTGATTTCCAACAGTTTCTGTTTTATATAATTATTTCCCAAATGAAATTCTCATCATGTAAATTGCATATTCGACGCTTACTATGCTGCAGAGTTTTATAGTTTATTTTTATTCGAAAAAGTAACCGAAACCATATTTTGTCGTCACTATCATGACTATCGAATATTGGTTAATCTAGAGTATAGAAAGAAAATTTTCATACAAATGTAGATATAAAATGTATGAGATAAATTTTGATGGGTCTTGTCCTGGCATATTTTAATTTGTAAGAACTCCGTAAACTATGCGGATGGTAGAATTTGTGTTTCAGGGCATGCGTTATCAAGTAAGAAGCTTGCGGGATTTTTTTTGATTTGGTAAAGACATATTGGTAGCCTTTAACTGCTTTCTGCCCTTTGGCCAGGTTGTCGTCTCATTGACACATTCCCAATTTCCAATTTTAAACCTTACATTTTAGAAGAAATTTGAAAGATCGTTTGTGGACCTATATATATGAGCCAGTCCATGCGAAAAGGTACAAAAAGTCCTTTTGGTAAACTTTACAGGACACGTTATCAAAGTTTGTTATAGTATTTTTGAAAAACGATTTTATCCGAAAAAAAATTACATTAATGTAAACATTCATAAGATTATCCCGAATTTGTCAACTAAAACAGAAAAAGACGTAAAAATATCTGAATTTTTGGTATTTGAGCAAGTGTAAAATCATTTGTTTCCCGGACTAATGCTATACCGACCAGAAACTATAAAAATTTATGACACTACAGAGACAAAAGTCAATAATTTCCGTCAGTTCTACAGGTTTAAAGAAAGTAAGACAACATTAAAACATGAGGGAAAATACACAAACTATGACATCTTGTGTTTTAGAAATTGAAATTTTAGTTAAGTAAATCAACCTTAGTTGAACGGGATTTGAACCGTTGCCCGGTTTGATTGCATTGATATCCGCATCGAAAGCGAGAGCCTTATCCCCACTGCTACCGGGGTTAACATTATCAATTGGCAAATCAAGCCATTTAAACTGTACTTTGAAAATGATTGAAATATATGAAATAATTCACTAAAAATCTTGATAAAACTAAAGGGGGGGGGGTCTCAACACTCGCAGGTGCGTGTAGCTCACAGCTTGATGATATGAGGGAAAGTAAATGTGTTTTATAAATCACAAGTCTACTACCAATAATTATGCACACTTTTTAGAATTTCGTAAATTTTTCGTTTTTGTACCTTTTCGCATGGACTGGCTCATATGTCTTTTGATGCGACATTTTGTTAAGTTCTCATTTTCATGATTTATTTATTGTTAGTTGCTAAACTTTCAGTGGCAATATTGTATTCATGTTCAAGAGAACTTATTAACAATTCATACAATAGGTAGGTCCTGTAATACAGGCAGTCCGGAATAAAATCTGGGAAATTTGGATTGCCACTGGCAAATCAAAATATTAAAGTTTGAACACTTTCTCTCTTAACCTGTTCAATGAAGTCGATTAGCTAAAAAATAATTAATTAGGATAACATTCAAACTTTCATCAAAGGTGAAGCCATAAGGACGAATAAAACAAATAAAATTTCGCGGATGAATATCAAATGAAAGACGAAATCATTTATATATGTGTATTTCTGTAGTTCTAAATTTCAATTTATTTTCTAGATTCGCTGATATTTTCAACAAACATTTGCGCATGTTCCTCGTCTGTATTTATATTGGAAGTGTTATCGGATTTTTATGGTTCACACTTCTAGTCAACGACATCCTTCCGAATTCGACAGGTAAAAATCAAATTAATTGCATGTTGAAAGCATGCTTCTTCCTTTTTAGTCAATTAAACAATTACTATATTCATCAAAAAGCCTTTCTTTTAAGTTAATACATTAGATACTTCATCGATATGCTGATGTAATGTCCGGATAACCAGAAGAATATAACAGCGATCAGATTCTGTTAGGTCTAATCGATATGTGAATATTTGTGATCGAATACCTTTAACATGAATATGGCAATGAGCAGGTTTTTCCCCATTGTCACAAGTATTGAATTTGTTCAGAAATTACAAGTAAACCAAAAAGCCTGTTTCAGAAAGGAAAACAATTATCTAATAATAATAAATTAAAGCGAATGCTTTACAATCCCTTCACACACTTGCCACAACAAAAGCTAAGTTACAGCGCTTAATTGCCTCTCTTCATCTTAAAGCTACACATGGTCTTTAAAACGGAGGACAAGTTCAAAATGGGACTTTACCTTTAACTACACTTGTCATTTTGTCTATCGATCAGAATATAAAGATAACTAGAATGCGATTCCCCCGGTCTATTTTATTTGGGATGATTTTTGAAGAGAATTGCAATCTGTTGATAAAAAAAAACATAGTGTATTATCGGCTATGAAAAACCCGACTCGTTATAATTAGGAACAATTTAGACGTAAACTTCAACGTCCTGATTGATGACAAAACAATAAACGGATTAACAAATAAATTCAGTTTTCTGATATGAATAATACATTTTAAAAGAGGATACTCTGTTTAAAAATAACAAGCTTTATATATACTGTATTAAATTGATAGCATATCAATGAAGGAACTAACATGTAGAAAAAAGGAAGTGTCCGTGTCCGTTTTTTCGAGATAAACTATTGAAAATATAACAGGAAATAATTTTCTCTAGACTTTTCATACATTTAACATTGATTTTTCTTTAAATAATTTAAAAAAAAGAACAAGGATTGTATAGCATTTTCAAATATGGGTTTTCAAACTACATGTATATGTAAATGAAATTATGAAAAAACGTAGGGATTAGTGGGGAAAATGATTGTAATGGTACTGCATTTCTGGCAAAAAATCAAAAAACAAGAAGAACGAAATCCATAAGACAAAATGGAAGGCCGATTTCGATCGTGGTTATGTTGATATAAAGTTGAAGTCTAATTTAAAATGTCTTTTTCCTAATAGTTTACTACCTTCTATATTTTTCAGTATCCCTGTATGTTGCCATAATTCTCGGAACAATATGCCTACAAGCAGCGTCACCATTATATTTTGAAATGGCCTGTGAAGTGTGTTATCCAGTGTCAGAAGGTCTAACTAACGTGCTTCTAACAACCATGTGTAATGTTGGTAGTTTTATATTTTTGCTATTGCAGATGATTCCAAGTATAGGTAAAAAATTTAAATATAATCCTTAATTACACAGTCTTACCACGGAGACATATGAATTTAATATCTTTAATTTGCTAAACTTACCTGAGTATTTAGTCATCGTGTATAGCCAAACGGATAGTTTCTTACTAGAGAAGTCATAGTGACCATATATCAAAACCTCAGTTAAACCTTGGTCATATGATTGTCGACATTTGATTGCTAGTTAACAAACAACCATAAACAAAATGTCTGTTAAGAAGCATAAAATGCATTAGAGTTAAAAATTATTCTTAGTGAAAAAAAAGTCAAAATATACTTTGTACTCTGATTTATCAAATTGTGTCTTTCAGGAACAGATTGGGAGAATTGGTGCCTATTAAGTGTAATATGTGTCTGCATTCCATTAATGTTTATGTTCAAGGACAGCTACAACCGATCAATTATTGACGAAAAAACAGAAGAAAGCATAATTGCAGAGAGAAAGAAATATTAGAAATACATTTTTAAAAACATCATACAGTTGTTGGAATTTTTAAAAAAATTCTCTTTATTATATATTTCGATGCAATATTTAAAGATATATAGTAATTTCACACTTATTTCCATTTTCAAGTAAACATGCCCATATACTAAATTTTTTAATATAGATAGAGAAATCCAAGTTAAATTGAAAAATTTGAAAGTCCATAAAAGCCTAAAGAAATCAAGTGCTTAACTATAACAACCAACGGATTGAAATAAAAACAACTGTCATAATTCTGTTAAGGCACATAATGGTGGACAAACCCAGTTTTTTGTAGCTAGCTGAGCCTCCCGTTTGTATATTTTTTGTTTATAATTTTAGTTAATTGCTATAATTGCTAAATGAAGGAAAAAACCCCACCCAAAACAGCACTATGTAAGTAAAAAACATACTCTATTTACATTACCCCTTATAACCCTAGTTATATTATCGAAACATGTGTCATTAATAGTGACAAAGCACTGTTGAAATAAAGTGAAATTTATTGGACATAAATGATATGATTGACTGAATGGTGTTTAATGCCACATTGATCACTATTATGCTATTTCGGGGCGGTAAGTTTTAACTGGTCGAGAAAGCCGAAAAGAACCACCGATCTTCGGTATGAGAATAGATAATCCTGCTGCGGGATTCGAACTCACAACCTTAAAGTTGACATGTTAGTGATACAGTAGTTCGATCACCCGGTCCCGTATTTGTCGTTTTCATTTTTAGCCATGGCGTAGTCAGTTTATTTTCGATCAATGAGTTTGACTGTCCCTCTGGTATCTTTTGCCCCTTCAATTTAACATTTCCATGACTTTGTTTCGCATTGTTGTGTTCTAGTCGATCATAGTTTTATAATTAGTATTGTTACACCAATTTCCTATTTTCTAGTTAAACTGATAATGTAATTGATTATTTGACAAGTAAACGATCCATTTAATGTTTCTACAAATCCAATGCCATAGTGTCTATCTATACATGACAATATATGTAATTTCATTTGCAATTAGCTATTACAACGTGCCATACGTAAGATTCTCTACAGAAGGGAAAGGAGTATATAGATCATGCGCATTGATTTCGAAAGATAGATGTATAGGAATATTATTTGGGACGTCAACATCTGGATAATTCTGATGCCGGCATTCCAAGATATCACTAGCAAATCAAGTTTTCAATAGGATACGTCTATCTAGAAAAATGCGAAAGTTTACCACTTGTAGGTGTTTCAGCATTAATTCACATTTAAGTAGATGTCATGATGCATTGAAAAAATCAGCAGTCGAGACGAATTTTAATTTTATTAACAGATATTAACATTGAAACAACGTTAAGGCTTTACAAAGAGCCAAAATAAAAATTGAATATTGAATTAAGTAGGGAAAAAATAAAAAATATATTATATATATATATTTAAAAATAAATCCGATCCAATTAGCATTTAACACAACAAAACTATTATTTCTATATTATTTCGGGGAGGTCATTTGAATACTTATTCGTGAGAATTTAATATTTGAGTTGAGAATCAATTAATCCTTATGTTACTACAGCATTTTTCAATAATCTAAACCGTTTTAACATAATCACAATAAAATTATCAACTACTGAAAATAAAAGATATGATACAGGAAGGAAAAACTTCCTATATCGACTTGTATGATAAAAGTAAATGTTACGTTTTAATCGTACCTAGAACATTGTGTTATGCTGTCATCAGTGAATAAAATAAAATAAATCATTCTTCACTACTTCAGTTCTGACGAAATTCAGGCTATGCATTGCTACCGTGTTTTCTTTCGAAATATCGCTTTATCAGCTTTTGTTAACCATTCGTTCGATACGTTTTAGCTTTCGATTATGCCATTTTATTAGGGCTTTTCGTTTTGAATTTTCTCAGAGTTCAGTTTTTTTTGTGATTTTACTTTTTAACTACGAAAAGTCATTAATGTAAAATACCACTTTAATTGACAGATTCGATTCCTCATCGAAGTTCGTATTTCAGTTAAATCGAATTCATCCAAAAACAAATTCACGGATTGTGATGGCAACAATCTATACGTATAAGATCGGTTGCTATGTCACTTAAACCTCACGTCTGTTTTAATTGATATTTTAAAAAATGAATTATAACATTATTAATGAAAGCTGTTTATTTGCATTTCCTTCAAAATTCAATTCAAAAAAAGTAATTGATATGCAGATTATAATGAGTATATGTTTGATAGGAAATACTGTTAAAAAGAAACCGAGTGTAATGTACTCAAACTAGGTACATCATGTACATGCATCCTCAATTATAAAGAGTGTTGATAAAGAGACATTATCCAGTTCCGAAGATACTATTAAGCGATTATTATTATTAGGCATTTCTATTGCTATTTCTTAAAAAAAAAATGTAAAACAAAATAGAAATTGGAGCAATCATTTTATTTTTTATCAGTTGCTTCTTTATATAGAGTGTGGGCGTTTCAAAAACTTTGCATACATATATACATATATATATATTTGCGGGACGGCTGCAGTGCAGGCGATTTGGTGTCACGATATCACAGTAGCATGGGTTCGAATCCCGGCGAGGGAAGAACCACAAATTTGCGAAAGCAAGTTTACAGATCTAACATTGTTGGGTTGATGTTTAGACGAGTTATATATATATGTATGATATACCATACTTCCTTAGAACTCAGTTGCAAAAGGTAAGCAACTAACTTCCAAATTCAACACTTTAATCTATGGAAAATGTGGAAATGAGGTGAGAAATTGCCAAAGAGATAATCAAATTCATAATTGGTTAACGGACTGACAATGACATGGTTACCCCCTCCAGAAAAACGACAAAAAGACAAGTAAACTTTTAGTGACAGTGCAACAACAACAAAAACTAAAACACAAAATAAAGACAAAAAGATACCTAAAGTTTAAGTTGAATTATATATTTGAGGTTATAGCATCATTATAAGCCAACCACGAACTGACAGTGACAAGGACAAAATTTAAAAACACCCATAAAAGTTAAAGTCAAATCTAGATTAAGTCAAACGTCGATGCTGGACTAGTCATATGTTTTTGCTATATTTATAGAAAACGCTTAAAAAGATTCATGAAATCAGATATTCTTTCATTGAGTACATCTGTTGACAAAATTTGGAGTGAAAAATCAAAAGATTCAAAGAGAACATAAAAAAGTATCCACACAAACACTCAACTTTATGGGAAAGGTAAAAATGTGACAAAACCGAACGCTCGACTTACTTGACCAAAGGTACGAATGGAAAACAATTGTCATATTCCAGACTTGGTTCAGGCCTTTTTCAAAGAAAAGGATGGGTGCAACCCTGGTTTGTCGCAAGCTTAATTTCCCACTTGAACTAGAGGTGTTTATAGTTGTTAAATTGACACTATAGACTATATAGAGAAAACCACCGACTTTCTTTTCGATAGAAAAAATGACATTCCTACTCAATTAAGATTTGAATCGAAAGCACCAGGTCGAGTGGGGAAAGGCGAATATGGATTTTAGGATTTGCTACAAATAACACACGCAACCAGCGGTTTTGTTTTTACGGTTTTAAATTTTATCTTTTAAGAGTTGCAAAGACTATCTGTTAAAACGTTCGGTGGTATTGGTTCATATAATTTGATATATATACGTATCCATTTCTTTTTAAATTGACCAACATTTAGTATACAATATGGAGTCATTGTCATGTCCGTTTTGAAGAAAGTCATTGTCTGTAACCATATGGCATTTCTGTAGCTGGTCGTTGTAATCAAAGCCCACACAAGAATCAGACACAATACATCTGAAAGCACACTTTAATTCCGTTAGGTTGTACACGGTAACACCTGTATTAGTGAAAGTTTTTCCTGCAGATCCGCAAAACTTTGTATCATATCCGATATCTGAAATGAAAGATTTAGTCATCATCTACTATGTAACCTAAGATACTATTATTAATGTTTTTTTTTTTGTTCCAACATTTTTTACTGCATTACCTAAAATATATTGATTTTAAAGCTATGCATTTTTCCTGGATTTTTTTTGTAAAGTTTTGTGACATTTGAAAAACACATTTGGCCTTTACTTATTGTTGAAGGCCGCACGGTGACCTTTAGTTGTTAATTTTTTGTGTCGCTTTCGTCTCTTGTGGAGGGTTGTCTCATTGGCATGCATACCGCATCTTCTTTTTTTTATAATTAGTATAATTGAACACACCTTTATATACTCCCAGACTTAATCTGTTCTCATATGAAGCAGAATAAATGTAAAACATCTAAAGCAAATTTTAGCAAAAACTAACAAAATCATCTAGGCATGTTCATAATAGCACTAATAGATAATCATGATATATGGTCACTGACTAACCCATATTTCTGTCAACGCTAGCAATTAAACGGAACAATAAACAACTATCATACAAGTGAGAGTTTTAGCTAAAACCAGTTAAGCTGACCATTTTCTTCAAAAAATAATTTACCAAGTCAGTGTTTTTTACTAGTTCTACTTGTTCATAAAGTAAGATTTTTCACTTCTTCCATTAAAATAATAGTTCTGTATATTTGTCATAGTCTGTAGCATCTTCTTTATCCCTTTAAACGTAAAACTCTGGACACTCCCGATACTTCCGATAATACTATGAATGCTTGATATCTAGATCTGTTGATTGATATTGTAACATAAAGACAATTTGAATTGATAGTAAATGACAATCTTACAAATGCAATTTTTTGTTTATGTTCCATTTTTCTTTAAGCAGTTATACAAAAACGTATGCCTTCCGCTTTGTTGTACGAAATTTTTACATCTCAATATGGTACGTGATTGCTTATTCACGTTATAAAAAAATTATGACAAGGAGTGTGCGCAGATAGAAACTAAACGCAACATTATGTGGCCATTTTACTTATGGTATGTGGTTTTCAACCAACTATTTAATGAATTCTTGTCTCAAAAGGTTATTAAAATATTTAACCATTTCAGTCTTTCTGTAATGTTTTTTACTAACCTACTTCATTTAGTTTCGTACTTTTAAAGTATAAGTATGATATCCCAAATAGCAGATCATAACTGCATGTTTGCGAATGTTCTGAATAGTACTTAATTATCTACAGTTGATAAATAAAGGCAACAGTAGTATACCGCTGTTCAAAAGTCATAAATCTATGGACAAAAACAAAATCGGGGTAACAAACTAAAACTGAGGGAAACGCATTAAATATTAGAGGAGAACAACGACACAACATTGAAATGTAACACACAAAGCAACGGACTAAGCATTAGACAAAATCCGATGAGAAAAACCAATATAACATCAAAACCAAATACATGAATTTGGGATAGAAAAGTACCGTGACACGTCTTATAGTACACTCAAATATAGGAAAAAACAAACGACACAACTGAAACACAACGTAAAAATGTTACACACACAGAAACGAACAATGATATAACTATGGACATTTTCTTGACTTAGTACAGGACATTTTTAAAGAAAAAAAATGGTGGGTTGAACCTGGTTTTGTTGCATGTCAAACCTCGCACTTTGATGGCATTGTTAAATATAACATTAAAATGACAACATAATAATACAGGACTACAATACAAATAAATAAAATGGATAATTCTGAAAATGGACTGAGTGACTGAAAATGAAGTTTCGTGGATTAAGAAAAACTTTACGTGGATATTTGATTTCATAGTTTTACAAAACGTGTGCTTACAAGTCTATAGACATTTTTGTTATTTGTTGAACATTTAATTTCGTGGCGCACCTGTATCCATGAAAATTGATATCCGAATAACGAATAATAATGATCCAAAGTGTAAAAACTGCTTCAACAGGGATATAATGAAAAACGACTAAAATTAGCACTTCATTAAATTTACTAGCACCATCATTAATTGGTTGTCTCATCTGGAATCAGAAATCTTGTTGTGGTTATCATGTTCACGGACGCAGTAAAACTAATAATGGGAGATTTATGCGATTCCCTAAATATGTTTTTCTTTATCTTGATTTGTATGCTCTAGAGGTAATTACGAGATTTGAGCATCGATAAATTCTGGTATCTGTTTCTTTTCACATTGCTTTATATTAGTAAACTCTCAATATGGATATTGTAAACATGCATTACTTTTGGTCATTGTAAAATATATACCGTTAAATTATTTTCTTAATTACCTCCTGATGAAAATATCCATTCGGCATTACTTCCCCATGCAGACATGATGCCAATGCCTGCAACATCTAATGGTGAGTTCGGATCATTCCATTCCATGATTTGATTCTGTCCTAGGATCGAACCTGTTCCAGTTTTGAGTATACCATTTGCCCAGCTGATCCACAGTGTTACCATATTATTACAATCTAAAAGATTTCTTGCATTGGATTGCGCAACATTGGTGCCGTAGTTACGAGATAAATATATTTTAGAATTTCCATTTCCTCCGTAGAATATTTCGTAAAAATTTGGGGATATCAAATCAGTCGAAGTTGACAAGAGGACTGCTGCATCTCTACATGACTTAACTTGAAACGTAAAAAAAGTTCCAGTTACGCGATGTACTCCAAAAGTGTTCAGTCTGGTATAAAATTGATACACATATGAAATTGTCTCGGCATCTATGTCTCCTTGATTTAAAGTTGATAGTCGTAAAGAGTTGCAAACTGAAACGATGAAAATCATTTGTAGACGAAGTAATAACCGAAACAAAATTACAAAACCTATTTTGATAAAATAAAACATCTTATATCTAAAAATGAAGACCCATGCTTATACTATACTGTGTAAATTATATTTTTATTCACAGTTTTCCTTAAATGATATTCTAAAAACATTGTTTAAGGTTTTCAAGTGATTTTTTTCTTAAAATTTTGTGTTGCTCGGTTGATACCGCTACAAGATGACTGATATTCCCTAATGATATAATTAGTATGTCATCTTCACATTGCCTAAATATCCTTGATAAAATAAGAAACTGTCAAAAGGTCTAAGGTTGCCTTTTTTTTTTATTCATTTTGAAGAAAAACGCAATATTTGCAATTTCAAGGGTCAGAACATTTACTTGTTTTTATAATTTAAAGATCTTGAATACAATCCGAAATGAGCACAAGATGTCAGCTAAAGTGAATGAAATGCATTAAAAATGATTATATGTAGGCTTCTGATAAAATATTCATAATCAGTAATGTATTAAAGAACAGCTGAAGAGCTGCCGTCTTAACCAGGTATATATTGAAACTGATGATCAGTTTGATCAAATCACAGTTTAAAACAGTGTAACGTAACATGTCTATAAAATCTATCAAATTATAAAATGAACGATTTTCTTTTTCACAGATACAGAATTTGTGCCATTTGCATTATCTTGGTATATATTTATAATTAAAAAAAAACGAATACTAAATTTACTGTCAACGTCATGGCTAAAAAATAAAATAAAAACAAACAACAGCCCACAAAACGACATATATAACCTAAAACAAAAAACCGATCCCTAACAAAAAATGGGGGGAGGGTGATCTTATGTACCCAAAAAGGGTAAGCTGATCCTGTTATACATATGCCACCTGTCGTGCTGCTCATGTAAACACAGAGCCGGTGATATGTCTAATTCAATAGATAAATTCGTCAGTTTTATTTTATGCAATGTTGATGATTTTCACATAAAAGGTCTAAAAGTAACAGTCCACAGAAAAATATGTCATCAAATGTGAATACATTACTAAAACTATTACATCAAGCACTCCTTCCTCTAAATGCAATGTGAATCGAAAAAAGCACCATTTCCTCGCTAAGATATCAATAATAAAAGAATAGAAAAGCACTTACCATCGAAAAATAAAATCATATTAACACTTAAATGCATCAGTATGATTTGGTAAAACATAACATCCATTTTATGAGTCGAATTAAGGTCAGTGTAAAACAAAGTATGAAATAAAATGGGGGAAAAAATCTCGATTAGCTTTCGATCTTATTGGATAATTGTGACAAGCAAGCCAGAAATTCAATACTTCATATACAAATATACCTTTTGAAAAACGTGCTTATCACAAACATTCGATAAAAGCGTCATACGTCAGCCAATTGAGGTTTTTTTTTCCATTTAATTTTAGATATTTATTGTGAACCTTACATATTTATCCACTTTGGTGAATGTATGATGTACATAATGACTCATAAAAGATACCTGATTTTTATATAGAGAATGTCTTAATTCCATTTCACAAGGCCTTGCTTCACTTTCCAATATTGAATTATATTTTACCTCCTAAACATTTCCAGGAATATGATTGGCTAAAAGCGTCCACATGGAGATCGTATATATCATATATTAGGTAACTAACAAACTATGTAACTAATAATCTTTTTCTTCGCTCTCATATTGCTGTGATAATATTTTATTTTGTAGATAAAGAAATGCTGACTATTAGACTGTATTCCTATATATTATTTCGAAATGTGTTAAAGGTGGTACCCAACACCTTCACTTAAATTAATTTGGCTCGTTTAATTTTCATAAAATTTTGACAAAGTATTTACTTTGACCCTTTAACAAAAATATGAAAATTTCAAAAAATTTGAACCAAAAATACACTGGTTATATAGCAATTTGACAAACACCAATTTTGATCATTGAGAAGCTTAATATCCCTTTTACAACACAAAGTAATTAAATAAAGGCAACAGTAGTATACCACTGTTCAAAACTCATACATCTATGGACAAAAAACAAAACGGGGTAACAAACTAAAACTGAGGGAAACGCATTAAATATTAGTGGGAAAACAACGACACAACATTAAAATGTAACACACACAGCACTTAAAACGTTTAACTAACTTTACAGAATTATCTCCCTGTAGTGTTAGGTACCACCTTTAATGCATTTTATATTGTCTAAAAATTATTTTTTTCCAAACGTTTTTAATTTTCGCTGTTGGTTTCTACTGGGGATTTCTCGTTTGCAATCAAATTGTATCTTTTTATCTTTATATTTGAAGAAAAACGTTGATGCTGACGGATTGTTTAACGGCCAAAGTCAAATTAAATGCATCTTCAAGACGAAGAATTTAAAAAGTAAAAAAAAGTAAAATTCAAACTTTTTTTGTGAATTGAGCTTAAGAATATCAATTAATCATTCAACATCATGGAAGGATGTGCTCATTTGTTTTTCCTGTGTAAAACAGGGTGTATTACGATTTTTCCTGGATTGATTATTTTTCTTCTGTTGCTACGCGTGCTTTTTTTTTGCCGCGCATTACTTTATTTTCTTTTTTCTACACATTTGATACAGATCATTCATTTACAGCAAAGTTTTTAACTATAAGTTCTTATCAGGTCTATTTACTTTCAAATTATCATCCTTCCCTCCCCCTCGTGAAATAACATATGGTCATTCCCCAGGCAAAAACGCGCTAAATTAAAGGAAAAGAACAATAGTATAGACAAACAAATTGCTATATAAGCTTATCATTAGATATTGATCCACTACATTATTTCAAACAAAATGTTCCTGATATCTGACGTCATTGCGACTACACAATATGCATAGTGGGTAGTATAAAATTTGTATTATTGAAAGCACAAATAAGTAAGATGCATACTATAGATTAAAATAGCAGTTATATAATTTCTTAACGAGATATATTGTTATATTTTCGCTATTACATAATTGCTCTGTAAAAGAATTTCAATAGATGCCATTTTCAGTTTTGACTAATTATATATATTTTTTGAAAGAATAAAACTTATGTGTGTTTACTGACATCTTACTTTAACATTAAAATTTAGTACAAGTATTACGAGGAGTAATTGCATAAAAGTAAACAACGGTCACACGTAGTCATTATGTTAAAGAAACATGGCCCTATAGAAACATGTTTTTATCACATAAGGTTTAATCAAATATTGCATCACTAAAGCAAAATGATTTTTAAAGCTAACGATATTGCAAAATACATAGAAACGAGCTATTAGATAACAAATATCATATTTCTGAGTTGGTGAAGGACATTTTAAGAAAAATGGTGGGTTGAACCTGGATTTGTGGCTATCCAAATCTCAGTTTATGGCAATATCAAATAAACCGCTACAATAAAAGCATTACATGACAGAAATACAGTAAGATATAAATATATATTATAAAAGACCATTAAAACATGTTAATCACAGAATGAAAAGTGGGTCACACGAATGTATCAACGCCACAAAAAGTGACGTCACAGATCGGGAAACTTTGTCTGAATGGATCAAAGCTATTCGATAATGCATTCAGAAGCGTAATTCAGAAACTACGATGTATCATGATCAATAAAGTAACTAACCCTTTAAAGAATCCGGAGGTTATTGATGCTTGACAAATATGTCGTTATTCCAGCAGATAAAGCTTCCAATAATATTGTCTTCATATGTAAAAACCATTATTTGCAATGTCTTACAACAGAGCTTGGAATAAATAGAACAACTGGTAATCCTACATAATCTTTAACATCATTTACCAAGGATGAACTTTTACAAAATCACATATCTGTCTTCTGTTGGTATCAATATCAAAGAAAACGAATAAAACTTACTGTCATTATACTGGATACCAAAACTTCACAAAACTCCATGTAAAGAACGATACATGTCACCAAAAGTTCGACTAAACATCTTTCTAAATACTGACTACTATTCTTTCTACAGATAAGATGGGTTTCAAAAATATCGTGATGAGATATATTTTACCAGTGGTGTTAACCAGATACGGATTCACGAATTTCGAATTTTTAAAATGAATATTTGTTAAGTACACTGACTATATGGATACAGAGAATTGAGAACGAGGATATATAGGACAGGATCGCTTGTAAACTCAAAAAGGGTTTCCCATTTCACACACCGATGAAGCGATACACATTCAATGATTCTTAGAGGTCAACGTACTACATTTAAAAAGTATCAAACCCCAGACCGTATCAAGCTACAAAAAGGCCCCGATATGATTAATGTAAAACAATTCAAACAACTTTTCTACATTGGTTAGAGGTATAGGGGGAGGGTTGAGATCTCACAAACATGTTTAACCCCGCCGCATTTTTGCGCCTGTCCCAAGTCAGGAGCCTCTGGCCTTTGTTAGTCTTGTATTATTTTAATTTTAGTTTCTTGTGTACAATTTGGAAATTAGTATGGCGTTCATTATCACTGGACTAGTATATATTTGTTTAGGGGCCAGCTGAGGGACGCCTCCGGGTGCGGGAATTCTCGCTACATTGAAGACCTGTTGGTGACCCTCTGCTGTTGTTTTTTATTTGGTCGGGTTGTTGTCTCTTTGACACATTCCCCATTTCCATTCTCAATTTTAAAACTAAGGATTTACTTAAGGGGTACCTAACACTATACCCCAAAAAATTCCTGTGTTTAATTTTTCGTATTTTTTTTTCATTGATAAACTAGGCCAACCTAAACATCTTTTAAAATTTTTAAAAGATTTGAACCATAGGCTTAAAAGATTTGGCAACTCAAATATAGCATCTTTTACATACTAATATCGGCCAAAATTGGAAGTTTCTGAAATATGGGTATGGGGTTAAATATGTTAAATTTTCCTAAATTGACAATAGCATAGCTAATAATGATAGCTGAGGTGAATATAAGTTCACTGATACCCTTTTCTTGTAAGTTTTTTTTTTTATTCTAGATTTAAAATTTTGCCCGAAATTTAATAGGGGGTGTCAGAATCAGCCCCGAAAAGTGAATGCTGTGCTTCTAGTATTTGAAGAAGATGAAAAAAAAAATGTGTCGTTTAATTTAAAAAAAAAACCTAAGCATTTTGAGTGCTATACTAGTCGGTTGTTCTTGCAATTTTTAAAAAAAAAATTTAACCGTTAGATTTTTTGGTTTTTAAGTTTAAAGTACCCCACACCCTCAAATTGGTTCATTAAATAAGGGCAAAATCTATTCAAAAAGTACATAATGGCCATATATTTTTCGTCTTTTGAACTAGGCCTTAGATATTTGGCATGTGGAAGTATCATCACGGGATTTAGTGTCTTGATTCATGATGACCTGATTGTGACCTTCAAATGTGAACTTAAGGTAAACTTTATGTTGGTTTTTTTCATGAAAAACACAACCATGTAGGCCATAACTTCTTTGCCCTTGACCAAGGTCTTACATCTTTGGCATGTGGATGTATCATCATGAGGTAGTGTGCCTTTTTAAAATTTTGACCTTCATGTGACCTTGAAGGTTGACCCCGATAATGATAATTGTGTTTTTTTTGTAAGAAACACTTGTACGGGCCATGACTTTTATGTAGTTATGAATTCATATTTATTTAAAAAAATCATATTACACAAGCTTGAATCGACCATACAACAATATAGACACATTTTATGACATGTCGACCCATTCTATGAACACAGAATACATAATGGACATGTAGTCACATAACATTGTTTGAAAAAGGAATAGTTTCTATTGAAGCGCGCACTGTACGTACTTAACTACTCAACAGACAGTAAGGTGAAAACTTCCTAGGAATCAAACAGTAAGAGGAGTTATGCAAAATATATACCAATAATGGGACGGACGGAAGGACAGACGGACAGGGGTAAAACAATACCCCCCCCGACATTCAGTTGCAGGGGCAAAAAAGGATGTAACTGATTTTTTATTTGACACGTCAAAAAACATATGATACATAGGGAAAAGCTTTAAAGTTGGCAAATGCTTTACATGATCAAGATTTTCAATTTATTAGTCTACAGATTCAAAAATATACAATTCAAAACTTAAGAACAAAACTATTCGTGCAAAGAATGACAGCTCATGAGAGATGAAATAGAGCTGACTGTGCAAAATCCTTATACTGTGAAATCAAGTTCGTTAAACATAGAATTTTTTTAGTATTTCTGCAGAGGTTATGAAAATAAGATACAACTGGTTTTTAGTTAAAAGCACGGCAGTTACAAGTTTCACATTATTTTTTGGGCCCCTTGTTATTATAGAGAACGATTATTCTATTCAGTAATAATCTTGAATTGAGACTTGAAAAGAAAAAATTTCACTTTTCACTTGCAATATAACACCACACTTTCTTTTTTACATTTATTTCAAAATTGCATTTGATAAAAAAAAAATCGGAAAGATACACAAACATGACAAAAGCACAATAAAAGAAAACTTTCAAATTTTGCTATCCCTTCGAAATTCAAATTGATGATGCAAAAATAACATGTTCTATTTATATCATACATGTGTAGTTTCAGTTTCAACCACGATTCTAAATATAGACTTTTCTTTCCCTAAAATTGCGGACGGAATAGAAGACACCCGTTTATTTTCTACACCTGTCAGGATAAAGGTTGAAAAAAGATACTAGAAAGATGTAGTATTTTTTTTTTATTCAGATGAATATGAAAGTGCATACATGTGTGTAATGTCTTGTGGACTGAATCGGATGTTTTTTTTCTTCTTCTTGTCTTTGTTCCATGACATGTTAATGATCCACCGGTGGTTGATTATCCCCCTCAGTATCTTCTTACTTTTTACATATAATAAAATATTCAATTGCACTTCAAAAACATATGCCAGAAATTTTAAAATTATAAATTATTCATAACCTATTTAACATTACTACGTATATTAATTACTAAGCCCATATTTCATTAAAAACTACACACATGACCTGTATGGTTTTAAAAAAAGTATTGTGGAGTCCATTTAGTTTTGATTTAAATCAATTTTGTACGAAGATCTACGAACAGAAGCATTGTATAATTGTCCATGGTTTATTTATTTTTTTTGGTTAACATTTTATTGAGAGGCTTGGATGAAATTTGAAAAAAGGCAAGACACGCATTTGAGCAAACAAAGACAGCAACAGTAATTAGGCATAACAAGCATATTACAATTTATGTAAACAATTTCAGGATAAACTAATGAAAATTGCAGGTCCCTAAAGATTAAAAAATTAAAATTCAGGACAATGATGTCAAATGAGGAAGGGTAGGAAGGGTACTGATCCCGAAATTCCGGGCTTAAAAAACGAAATCTCGAGTTTAAATAAATTTAAATCCCGCTATTCCGAAGTTCGAAAAAAGAGTTCCCTTATCTCGAAATCCCGAGCTTAAAAAAAGATCCTGGTGCAATCCCCCCTTTTCCAATGATCAAGAATGTGTATCCTTGCAATGATTAAAAAAATGAAGGACAACATTTTTAATTCTAGCCCCCCCCCCCCCCCCCCATAAAATCAAATGGTATCATCCTTAGACTTTTGACTTTTTGTACTTTTTTATGTGAGACCTAGGCATTGGCAAGTTAAAAACGAAAACAGTTATGATCCTTTCTGTTTCCCTACTTTTCTAACGTCCTGGTTTTTTTTTGGTAATTTTTCTCACTCTGAAATTTCCTTTTTATGTCTCTTTGAAGATTCGTTTATTGAAAATGAGTTACTTCAAATGGATTAAAAGATTAAATGAATAACAATAGGTGTACAGCTGCTCTTAGCAAGAATGTAAACATTGTGATCAGGATCTTTTAAAAGCTTGTATATTGCACATGATTTTAAAACGTAGCAAAGAATCAGACTATGAGTAAGAGTTATCTTCTCTTAGGTGTTATGTACTTCCTTAATGTACAAAACAAAAACATGTAATATTATAAATAAAAACACATTACAACCACTGAATGACAAGCGGTTTAAACAAACCTCCTGTTTGTATATGGGACAGTGGTGTAATATTACGACAACACAAATCCTATACAGACAAAAGACACTACACAGAGCAACCACTTCTTCTATGATCGTGCAATTTTTTCTTGAACATTTTCTTTGTTATACCGAAACGTCAAACAAAAATGTTGTTGCTTCTTCAAATGCAACAAGTAGACGATTTCTAAGTTTATCAAAATGGAAAGCACGAGGTAATTTCAATCCTTCAGAATTTGTCAACAACATTCTTTTATCCTGTCCATCAGGTGATAATACTGTAATACTATTCATTTCCTCGCTAACACGTATACACATTCGTTGTTATCGACTGATATATTACATGGGGCTTTCAAATAAGTGTCATCTTTACATGTCCACAATAATTGACCTTGCATGTCATAGCAAGAAACAGTATTTTTGTCGCAATCAGTTTCATACAGCTTGTTGTTGTGTACAGCGATGTATCGAACGTCAAATCAAGTTTGACAATGGGCGATAAACTGTACTTGTCTAAATTAATTTGGATTTACTAATATCTACAATTTTTATACCATGAACGAAACCACAAGTTATAGTTTCTTTAGAATTATCACCCATACCTGTAATATCTAAACAGGGTCTATTAGTTTTTAATAGCTCATCGAATAAACGTTTTCCATTAGAATCAAAAACAAGTACGCGGCCTGTCAGGGTATAATTACTAAAGAACATGTTCTCATTTGGAAGGATTTCACAACCTCTTATAGCTCGTCCTAATCCGACAAGCTGCGCTTGTTTGTCCTTCTGTCGTATTAGTGGCACGCTGTACGTCTTTTTTTGCACCTGTACTATACCGAACTGCTGTATATTGCTTACTATTATCTTTATCTTTTTATCAAAATTCAAACTTAATGTATCTATTTCTAAACTTTCATCTTAAGCCATCGAGTTAACAAATGTTTCAGCAGAATCGACAGCAGATGATAGGTGCCTGAGGCTTAGATAGGTTTGGAAATTTGATGCGTAAGTTTCTAAATATTTCATTTGCTGCAAGTGATTTGTAATTTCAGATTTTCGATCATCAAGTTTCTGTAACAATACTTCGATGGCTGCACGTGATTTGGCTGCTTCTTCCAAAATTTTTTCTGAGGTCGTGTTCGAGCTTGTCTAAATGGTCATATATTTTCTTCCTTGTCGTGCCAATCTCTGACAAAAGAATAAGTTCTTCCTCTTTTATCGATTTTAAAGACAATAGAAACCCATCCTGAATTTTAGTTATGTTTTCATGTATATCAGTTAAACCATGTTGCGTTTCATGGAAATTCGATGATGATTTCACAGTTTTAGTAATTTCAGTCAGCGGAACTATGCCCTTACACCCATCATGGTTTGCTAAACAATTATGGCAAAGAAGCTTATCATGGGTACGACAAAGGATTTGATCAATCTCATCATGTTCAGCGCATACACTTGTTACAGAGGAAAATGATGGCTCTAGTAATAAAAAATCTGACATCGAAATTGTTGTATGGTTTTTGGGTGACCTTGAATATGCGTGATTTTCTTTGCATTCGTTGCAAAAAGCTTGTTCACATTCTGAACACCAATGAGTTGCTCGTTTTGTAATATGTCTATCGTCACATATGTTACAACTTTTCTAATGGTTCGACATTCTGAAATAAAACATAGAATAAAAAATTAAGAGATGGATTTTTCAATTTTTAGGATAACAATTTAGTTGCGAATTCAGAAACACATTTCTTTAACGTTTTGCAAATAAAGAAAATAATAAAAATTAGTTTCATGCGTACAAGAAGCTTCAAAATTAATTTATAACAATAACTTTGTTAAAATTAGATGACTGGTCATAGAAATGGACAATGTTTATGTGCTTAGCCTCTTAGTCTTCCAATTTACTTTGGACGGGCTTATTTGAATCAAATTGAAATCATCTCATTCAATTAGAAAATAACACGCATAACCAATGCCGCCCTTTTCTTTCCAATACATAGGCCGTCTATTAGGTTTTTTCCAAGGAACATGAGAAATATGTCCACATTTAAAATTACAAGTTTAGCAATTGCACATTGTCTTCGTAACAAAATTACCATTGCCATTGTACTGGACAAATATCGAACATGAGATGTGATACATAATTTATTATTTTTACACCAACCGACCTTAACATAGTATCCCCAAGAAGTAATATTTACTAAAATATACTGCTATTTTACTCTTTTTAGTCTTTATGATAAAGTATACCAAATTTAATATTCCTATATCATAAATGTATTCAAATGTCCAGGCTAGTCTGTTAAAGAGGTTTTGTCCAATTAAATTGCTGGAAAAATAATCAGAATTTGATTTTGCACATACCTTGAACAGCAAAACAATATAATATTCCTTTGGGGTCCAATAAAAAATGACAAGTGTTTGGTCTTACCATGAATACATGATCAGTTAAATAACAGTCATAAAAAATAAAAATTATCATACGAAGGGGTAGAAGATACGAAATAGACAAAAAATATATCGAAGAAAAACCACGGCAATACAAATAAAAGAAAATACTGTAAATTCAGAAATAATTGCGATATATTTATCATTGCGAAATATGCGACAGGTTTATTATCGCAAAAATTTAAACTCGCATTTTGAAATTATTTATATGAATTACTCTAGATTTTCTCCCTATTGCAAAACTTTAAATTGCATTTAAGTCTAAAATAAAAAATTCGGAATAGTAAATGCACGCAATAATTTCTGAAATTACAGTAAAGAAAGACAAACTAACTTCTACATGATACTAGATTGAAAACATGAAACAAAGCAACGCAAACCCACTAACAACCAGAAGCAGTGGAACGAGAAAGCAGATCCTTGTCTTTACTGCATGTTAAACCCCGTCATTTTGTTCATAGCGCATACAAAGCGGTGGTGTAAACATTCGAAAAAAAACCTACAGCAAAGAGACGTTTTTAAGACAACAACAAGATATGGACAGTCATCTGGGACACAGATATGCAATAAAAAAAACCAAGTAATTTATGAAAGCGTCCGTTGAACTTTCAAAGGCATGTTTTCAGTTTAAAATTTCCTATTATTTCCTAAGTCGGCATGAACGTGAGACCAGTAAATTCTCAAATGAATGCCATTTTTATTGGTGAAAAACACGGTTTCCTAACGTGACATCTATATGTGAAGAAGATACCTTATGTCGTGTACTCCCTTCTGAAAATAAACCATATCACTTGGGTTCTAAATTCTATCAAATGAGCTAGGATTGATCTGACCCAGCTGATTTTTGTACGACTTTTACTTATCCTTTTGAAAATCAATCTTCGATATGAAATCGAATGTGCAATAAAAAAGATCAATAAATGGCCTTTTCCAAATCGGCCGAGGTATCATCTCTTACGTCTCGGGTTCTCCTAGCCGTATAAGGAAAAGAACATGTTTGTATCTATTTATCATATACTACCGACTCACGAACGCTTCCAGGCTTATAACCAAATATCAACCTGATCACGTGGCGTCCCACAGGACTGATTTTGGTTATCAGCCTTGGTGTGAATTATTGGCTAGTCTACTTATCCTCGTTACACATTCGCGGAAAATATCATATTAGTTATAAGTATTTGCTATATAAAGGATATCAATTGTTTTTTAAATATCAAGTTTGTATTAACCCGAGAAACTAATAAACTTTGCTCGGTCTATTAGATAGGTTGAGATAGATACGATGAATCAGATGAAAAAATATCCATGTCATTTACTCTCTATTTTACACTTCAACTTCAAGTAAATGTTTTTAGTTTGATGTAGCGTTTGACAAGAAATTTACAACCTTGAATGATATCGATTGCATGACGTCGTACAGATTAGGGTTTTGATATATCCTTTGCCACCGTGTGTGATACTGGATGAGCAAGTCATACATATTACAGTTTAGATAAAGCCTTTGCAACCTTGACTGATATCGATTGCATGAAATCTCAAACAGATAAGGGTTTTGATATATCCTTTGCCACCGTGTGTGATACTGGTTAAATAAGTCAAACGTTACAGTTTAGATAAAGCCTTTTCAACCGTGACTGATATCGATAACATCATGAATATCTGAAACAGCACGATTATTGTATAACACGTACGAAATACTTATAAATTTACCTCTAACAAAGTAAACATAGTGTCCGTTCGGTTTTTTTTTAGATTACATATATCAACTTTTTTGTTAATTGTTTGTTCTTTTCCAAATGAAATAGCAAATATTATTATACTTATCATATATATTTCAAACAATTCTATTGGGTAAAACCTTAACTCGTGACATGGAATAATTCAGTTAATTTCCATTTAATTGCAAGGAAGCACCAATTACCCTAAAAATTTACACCAGCGGTGAATAACCTTATTATTCTCCGGCGAATAACCTTTTGAGTTTCTTGATTTGTACATGAAAATGACGTCACAGACGTAAATAAACAAAATTGCAACGTTCACGTTGCAGGACGCTCATCAAGTGACGAAGAAACAAGCCCACACAAGCGTTAGGAATTCATCTAGTGTCGATGATATCTCTTGTACACAGACTTTTCAGGGCAACCTAGATATTACAGAAAGAGTCTACCTTTGTTGTACATATGCAAAATATCGATCGACACAAAATAGTTTTCTAACGTTTGCGTTTTGACAATCTGTTACAAAATTTTACATTCAATTGAAACTGTTCGTTCGATATAATAAAACAATTATGGCCAATTGAGTCGTTGATTATTATCATACCTCTATCTGGTATATGACGTCATAAAGGTGCGCATAATTGACGAGTTTTTTCCGATGACGGACAAACTCGAGAGTGGTCTATTGTATACTATATCTTCATCAGGGATGCTGAAAACCAAATATTTGTATGTTTTATACAAGTATTCTACTACCCTGAAAACTATATTTGGATTGGGAGTTCTTAACCATGCGTAAGAAGTTTAAACCAGAAAGGTGTTTCCAATGCACTAAATTCATGAAATGTACAAAATGTTGATCAAATCTGTTTCAAACGCATATGGAAATATCATATCATAATTATTACGATACGATACGATGATGAATGTATTACATGTAGCAGCAAAACTAGTAAGGCATATAAGGTTCGTAAGAAGAATTGAAATATATGACCGTGTTTACACCACAAATTTTTTTACTTTTGTTTACAAACAAAATGTGGCAGTGCGTCGTTTGTCTATAAGTTCTCCTTTTTCTGTTACTTTGGGTATCTTACCCTTGAAATAAACAAAGTAATATATCAGCTTAGCATACAGTTTAGATTGTTAAATGTTATAAAATTAGTCATAAGAATAAGTTATTCGTTGAAAAAGTGTATACGTGTACCTGTAGATCTGTTTAATCAGGAAGTTAGCTATCATGTGATTTCACATAAATGCGATACAAAAAAAAGAACAACATAACAGTCTGATGTTTCTTATGCGCATCTATCAGTATCTGTGTACATAAACTCTAATAGTTTCACTATTCACAAAACGTCTACAAGTATATTTATTTAAATGGTAAAAACATTTTCACAAGTGAAAGAGAGGTAACTCTTCATAGTAATGTCGTATGATAAACAATATTTCAAAGTACTTAAATAAAGGCAACAGTAGTATACCGCTGTTCAAAACTCGTAAATCTATGGACAAAAAACAAAATTGGGGTAACAAACTAAAACTGAGGAAAACGCATTAAATATAAAAGGAGAACAACGACACAACATTAAAATGTAACATACACAGAAACGGACTAAGCATTACACAAAAACCGATGAGAATAACAAATATAACATCAAAACCAAATACATGAATTTGGGATAGAAAAGTACCTTGACACGTCTTATAGTAATTTGAATTCACACTCAAATATAAGAGAAAACAAACGACACAACGGAAACACAACGTTAAAATGTTACACACACAGAAACGAACTATAATATAACAAATGCCATTTTCCTGACATTTTCCTGACTCGGTACAGGACATTTTTAAAGATAAAAATGGTGGGTTGAACCTGGTTTTGTGGCATGCCAAACCTCGCACTTTAATGGCAATGTTAAATATAATTAAACTATTTCTCTTACTTCAGTCTATTATTCATGCTGTTAAATATTTTCTGATCTTTGTGTAATCAAAATTTAGCTATAACAAAACTTTCAATCAATAACGTACAAATGTTTCACTTATAAAAAACCGCATGTTAAGGTGAGAGATTGTACGTTTTTCTTTATCTTCGGTTGGTTTATGATATAATTCGACCAAAAGAGAGTATAAAAATATGTGTTATGAGTGTCATTAAGACAACTCTCTATCCAATTTATAAAATTACAACATTAAAGGTTAAGTAGAGCTTTCACGGAACCTTGGCGCACACCAAACAGCAGGCTAAAAAAAGCTCCAAAAATGTATAGTGTAAAACCATTCAAACAGGAAAACCAGCGGTCATGACTCATTTACTGTATACTGTGAATGTTCCTTTCCAGGATATTGTATTGTTTTCAAAACTTTTCTTTTACATGAATCTAGTTAATATTTGCATAAACTAATACAGACTTTTTCAAAATGTAATTTATTTACATAAGAAATAAGAAGATGGGGTACGATTGTTTATTTATGTTTAAAAAATAAAAAAAATAATTATGATAGACAACCAACAACATAGCTCATTTTCCTAAAAGAAACACGTAAATTTCAGGTTGTTGTAAAACTAAAAGCTAAGGTAAAAAATGAGGCAAATTGTAGGTTTATTTGGGCAAATGTAATACCATTTCTTTGCACAAACGTAGAGCGCCCATTTATAAATTTCAATTTTACACGGGAAACTCTACATACCCTTTTCTCCAATCTTATTATTTATTATTTTTGTATGGAGATGTTATTTTCGTCCCATCTTAAAGATAGGCTGTACTTGTAGAAACTAATTATAAACGAGATAGCAAATACTAACTTTTGCAAAGATGTTATTTATCGAGCCCGTAAATCAACGTATTTCAAAAGGTTACCAATTCAACACTTCAATTCGATTTTTTGATATTGTATTTATCGGTATAACTATTGAATTCGTTATCAACATATCAAAAAGCGAATTATTATTGTTCCTATGAATATTAAAGTGCATCAATTCATAATTAATTCTTCAGACTTCCAACATGTATTTAACTCAGCACTGGGTTAACTAGTTTGATATTAATAACAAGTTATTATCCATATACAAATATTAGATAACAACAAGGGTATGAACATCCCGAAATGAATACACCACACTTATCAAGGCTTATCTAGTTTTCGATATACATTTTTTGTTACCTTTAAATAGAAAAGAAAAGAGGACGAAAGATACCAAAGGGACATTCAAACTCATAAAGAAAGTAGATTCAAGGGGAATCCCCATTGTGACGGTATATTCATTTAAAGTGAACAACCAGAATGGCAGGTAATAATTATTTTATAACATATATATTTAATTTTATCTAAACAAATCAAACAAATGCCACCGTATGTTAATCAGGCAAAAATCAATCGTTTATCACACAAATTTGTTTGATCAAATTCTTCTTTTAAACAATGTAAGAGATAAAATCACTGGAATTGACATTTTCTGGCAGACAAAAGGATCAGGACCCGTTTGAAGCTTGATGTTTTCCAATTCAAATGCAAATTATCAAAATAATGTATAAGTACTTTATTGCGTGGTACACGACATGACGCTGTATCTGGATGGCTGTTGTTATCCTCTTTTTTTCTTCTATAAAACAAAAGAATATAAAATTGCTGTATATATTATTCAGTAATTATTTGTCTTTTAAAATGCACACCGGAAAAAAATTACAAAGGCAAGAAATTTTTCATTTTTATTTGAGGAGATGACTATTGTTCAGTTGTTGAAGTTTCTTTATGTTGATTCTGTAATGTTTTCTTCAAACTTTGTGTGCTAGTACCAGATGAAATAAGAATTGAAGGAAAAGACAATGATCGCTTTATTACCGCAATAGTGTTTTGCCTATTTCCTACGTTTCCTTTGCCAATATAATCTTCACAATACCAAACAATGCCTGCATTATCTCCGAAAACTCCAATTGACTATATAAGAAAAATATTTGATGGCTACTGCTAATTCATGTGATGAAGCTATTTCTTACAACATGTTAGGTATATCTTTTCAATTAATAGGAGACACAGAATCAGCGAGACAGGCATTTTGGCAATCATTAGAAATATATCCATATCCAAATGATGCGTCAAGAAGATTAGAATTGATTGGTTAAACAGAAATAGCATAATTGAAAAAAAGTTGTATTTCTTGATAATCAGTGACTGTAGAATATAATCACATATTTGAATTGTTTGATAACCTTTTCAATAATCATTATAAACATTGTGGTTTTTATTTGATGTCTCTTACAAACTGATGATGCTAGAGGGTGAGGATGGGGATTTCAAAAAAGAAAATAATTTACCAATACAAGAGAAAAATGGGTCAAAGAATAAAACAAACAGAAACAGTTCTGCAAAAAAATGGGAATTATTGGGATGCTTAACTATAACGAATAGCGAATAATAGGCAAGATTTGTTAAAAAAAAGAGAAAAAATCTTAAAAAATAAAGAGTACAGAATTGAAAGACTGTCTTTTTGCATGTGTTTTATTTCTCGCAACAAAATTTCAGTAGTTTTGATACCTGAGGCTGCCTTGTATATCAAAATTATTTGAACGTATCAACCAAAACTGACCATATTTGCACTTTATCATGTTAATTTGTATATCTGCATAATAATTTTGTAATATTTTATGTCAGGATGTATTGTATAAAACAAATGACAGCAATATTGGAACACAATATTAAACTACAAAATTTTGTCCGCATGAATTTAGAGTGCCAGCATGTCCTCAATTTGTTCAATATATTGATACATATAAAACAAAATCTGTAGTTTTGATACCACAGGCTGACTCGTACGACCAAATTATTTGACCTCATCAACTAAAACTTACCATATTTTTCTTATCATTTAATTCGTTTTAGCTGCATTATAATTCAGTAATATTTTATGTCAAATTGTATTGTAAAAAACAACTGACAGCTATATTGGACCACAATGACTTTTTTGTCCGCAACATTTTATTTTGCCAGCATGTCCCCTTTTTTTTTTATTTTGTCTCGCAACAAAATTTCAGTAGTTTTGAAACCTCAGACTGCCTTGTATAGCAAAAATTATTTTAACGCATCAACCAAAACTGACCATGCATGTAATTGCCCTTTATCATATTAATCTATATATCTGCATAATATTTCAGTAATATTTTATGTCAGGATGTATTGTATAAAACAAATGACAGCAATATTGGAACACAATAACTGCAAAAATTTGTCCGCATAAATTTAGAGTGCCAGCAAGCATGTCATCGTTTTTTTCAATATATTGATACGTAACAAAATTTAAGTAGTTTTGACACCTCTGGCTGACTCTTATAACAAGACTATTTGACCGCATCAACATTCATCAATCAAAAGTGACCATATTTGCATTTTATTTTGTAAATCTATTTAGACCGGTAGTAAATCAGCATTTTTCTACTGTACAAATGACAGCAATATTGAAACACAATAACTACACATTTTTGTTTGCATAATATTTTTTTATTCAATATATTGATACATAACGACATTTCAGTATGTTTGATACCACAGGCTGACTACTATATAACAAAAATAAATGACCGCATCAACCAAAAGTGAGCATTTTTGCACTTTATTTTGTAATAATTTATATATATAGCCGCATAAGAAATCAGCAATATTTTTATGTTAGGATTAATGTATAATACAAATACAGCAATATTGGCACACAATAACTACAAAAACTTGTCCGTATAAATTCAGAGTGCCAGGATGTCCTTTTTTTATTCACTATATTGTCTCGCAACAAAATTTCAGTAGTTTTGATACTTCAGACTGACTTCTACAACAAGAATATTTGACCGCATCAACATTCATCAATCAAAAGTGACCATATTTGCATTTTATTTTGTAAATCTATTTAGACCGGTAGTAAATCAGCATTTTTCTACTGTACAAATGACAGCAATATTGAAACACAATAACTACAAATTTTTGTTTGCATAATATTTTTTTATTCAATATATTGATACATAACGACATTTCAGTATGTTTGATACCACAGGCTGACTACTATATAACAAAAATAAATGACCGCATCAACCAAAAGTGAGCATTTTTGCACTTTATTTTGTAATAATTTATATATATAGCCGCATAAGAAATCAGCAATATTTTTATGTTAGGATTAATGTATAATACAAATACAGCAATATTGGAACACAATAACTACAAAAACTTGTCCGTATAAATTCAGAGTGCCAGGATGTCCTTTTTTTATTCACTATATTGTCTCGCAACAAAATTTCAGTAGTTTTGATACTTCAGACTGACTTCTACAACAAGAATATTTGACCGCATCAACATTCATCAATCAAAAGTGACCATATTTGCATTTTATTTTGTAAATCTATTTAGACCGGTAGTAAATCAGCATTTTTCTACTGTACAAATGACAGCAATATTGAAACACAATAACTACAAATTTTTGTTTGCATAATATTTTTTTATTCAATATATTGATACATAACGACATTTCAGTATGTTTGATACCACAGGCTGACTACTATATAACAAAAATAAATGACCGCATCAACCAAAAGTGAGCATTTTTGCACTTTATTTGTAATAATTTATATATAGCCGCATAAGAAATCAGCAATATTTTTATGTTAGGATTAATGTATAATACAAATACAGCAATATTGGAACACAATAACTACAAAAACTTGTCCGTATAAATTCAGAGTGCCAGGATGTCCTTTTTTTATTCACTATATTGTCTCGCAACAAAATTTCAGTAGTTTTGATACTTCAGACTGACTTCTACAACAAGAATATTTGACCGCATCAACATTCATCAATCAAGAGTGACCATATTTGCACTTTATTTTGTAAATCTATTTAGACCGATAGTAAATCAGCATTCTTCTACTATACAAATTATGGCAAAATTGGCACACAATAACTACAAAATTTTGTCCGCATAAATTAAGGGTGCCAGCATGTCCTACTTTAATTCAATATATTGATACGTAACAAAATTTCAGTAGTTGTGATACCTTTTGTTTGTCTGTTTGTCTTTTTCATTTGTAGCCATGGCGTTGTCAGTTGACTGTCCCTCTGGTATCTTTCGTACCTCTTTTGTATGACAGTCAATTAGAATTTCATTATATTCATAACAAAACAAAACAGACACAATATAAAAAAGGCAAAAATTGGGATACAGCAGTCAACATTGTATAATGATCTTAATCCCTATAAAACAAACAAATATGTCAGAAAGAAACACGAAAAAGCATATAAACAAAGCACATTCTCAAAAATGAAAAAAAAAAAAAACACGACAAAAATAAAGACGGGATGAATTAGTACAGAGCCACGTCATATTCAAATAGTTGATTGACTATAAGATCAAAAAAGTCAAAAGGCCAAAAAAGTACAAAATTGAAGAGCAATGCGGACCGAAAATTCCCCCAAAAAATGCCAAATACGGATAAGGTAATCAAGGTCTGGGACAAGAAAATCCTTAGTATTTCGAATATAGCATACTTTTGCAAACAGTAAAATTATAAATTGACCATATAATTCATTTTCATGTCAACACCAATGTGCTGACTACTGGGCTGATGATACCCTAGCTCTGTGACGAAACTTCCATCAGCAGTGACATCGACCTAGTGGTGTAAAATGTTAACCAAAGGAGCCAGGCTAATAAATCGATATGTCAGACGCAGGTTTCGTCTATAACACCGACGTACGTCGGGCGTGGTTAAAAATAATTTATGTTGTTAATACGCTAGTAATTTTGGACGCAGTCAACTTGTCAATCATATCTGTATCGTAAGCACATCGAGCATTAAACGTTTTTGGACGTACATATGCGTTTATCAGACGTTGATGGAACGTATGTTGGCGTATGTTTGACAATTATCTAACGCAGATGAAATGCACGATACGAAGGAATGTGAGACGTGAGACGCCTCCTGGTCGTACCTGGTCGATTATCCGTGCTTCTCGCATGTCTGAGACAAGGCCTCCAAGCTGTACAATAGCACAATGAAGGGTTGTATAAGTTCAGATCAAGGCATATAAATATCTCCAAAACTAGACTAAACAGTGAAGGAGATATTCAAAACAACAAATGAACACTATAACACATTATTAAGATGATAAACAATGTCACTATACATACTATATACTTCAAGACTATCGTGTGATATTTGTGAAGTCGAAACGAAATACTTATCAACACAATCTTGTAACACTTTCTATAGGTGTTTTTTTAAATATTTGTTGCCAATTACATTAAATTTAAAATTGTCCGATTGTTTATAAGGCAAATTTAAAATCATCAATGCAAAAATTTCAAAGTCAAATTCTATGACTAATTTAGACTTTAGGAATATCCCGATAAACACAAATGAGACATGAAGATTGAATTTACATGTATGTTTATATTGACTTTTCAATGACGTCAAAGTTCCGTGAATGTACACTTTTCTTTCAGTTAAAATTATAATTCAACGGAAACATTTCCGAACATATCAGGTCAGAGACTGATTATTACAAGTCTTCACAATGTAAATATGGTTTTCCTTAACAAGAGTTGCATGTTTAAAACTTCCTTTACCGAGTAATGTTATGTAAAAGCTTCGAGGATTCTAATAAAATAAAGTACATAATCTAGTATTGTAATTGTTTTGCACGTAAAGAAGACATGAAATTTAAATAAAATCAATACTATGTGCAATGGTTTATTTCATAAACATATTCATTTAACCGAAAAACATTTTTATTATACGGTATATTCATAAATGCTCACCATGCATAACAATGAACAAAATATAATTTCCAGAAACACAGGAAACCGTAAGACGTGTAGTAATAAGTTTTGGGTGAATACGTGTTAAGGTTTATGCCCTCTTCTGTAGCCATGTGAACTACAAATTTTTCAAACAGCAATTATTCATTGTTTTATACCATTTAATAGAAAAAGGGGACTTTGTGGCAAATAAATATTGCGGTGCTTGTCTCGGGAAAGACTTTTTTACATGAAGGGACTAGACCTAAACTTATGATGTATAAAGATGTATGGCGATCTTACTACAATGACCACTATTATTCGGGCGTTGAAAACTGTCTCTTGTCTGTGCAGGCGTGCAGACTCCGTCCTCAGTGTCATTCATCAAGATGACCACTGAAGCACGGAAATGAACAAAATTATGTCACTGAACGGCCTTCAACTATGAACAAAAGCCATACCTCATAGTCAGCTATAAAAGACCCCGAAATGATAAATGTAAAACAATTCAAACGAAAAAACTTACGGCCTAATTTATTCACAAAAATGTACAAAAAACAAATATGTGACACATAAACAGACGACAACCATTGGATTACAGGCTCTTGGCTTGGGACAGGCAGACAGAATGTGGCGGGGTTCAATATGTTCGCGGGATCCTTCTTTCACCTTGAACATTGTTGGAAGCAGCGAATTGTCAAATATTACATTGGAATGCTGTGGATTTTTGCAACAATGTCCAAATGTTTTGTGTAGAATCAATACAAGGGATACACAATCCTTTAGCAGTACATTCATTGACACCAAAAATTTTAACCAATAAATAAATATGTAAAACTGTGTGATCAGTTAAAAGTTAGTGGTGACAATCATAGTTTTATAATGACAAAAATTTATTTGTTTTCATGTTAATGACGTACATGTGGAAGTACTAGGGGTCCCGAAATTAAGTATTATTTTTATATCAGTTTATCTCGATTTTAAGTTAGAGAGAAGAGTGAAAAAGAGTTTAATTGACAAAATAAGACTAACCTTGGCAAGACATCACTTAGAAAAGGATTTTCTTTCAAACAAGTCTCAGCATTGAATGATCGATTTAACTGAAACAAGTTCGGGTCACAAACCAAAACTAAGAAAAACACATCAACTGTTCGAGGAAAACTACAAAACAACAGAAACACTGAACTACAATGTACTACAAAACAAAAACCCAAAAAAAACCCAAAAAACGCAAAAACGGTTAAGTATATAGAAACGGGCTATTAGATAACAATTGCATATTTCTTGCTAGAAACAGGACATTTTTAGAAATAATGTTGGTTGAACCAAACCGCCCCCTAATATGGCAAGGTTGTAAATACCGTTAAAATGACAACCTTACGTGACAAGAATGCAGTTCCGATAAATACAAGAACACTCAAGAGAGAGAAATATATGAATTATGAACTGTGCGCCACACTAATGCATCAACGCAACAAAAAAGTAAAATTTCTGAAAATAGTATCTAAATTATGCTTTAATTTTGAATTGTGTTATTTAATGTATATTCTGACCGTTACATGAATATAAATAAAGAATTCTGTGAAAAAATGTGTATTTATTCGTATTTTTTAACCATATCTGTTTATTTTAAAATCAAATACACAGGTGATGAATTATCTTACTTTTACATACATATAGAAAATAAAAATAGTATTAAAAAAAATAACCAATAAGACATAAAACAATATCCAACAAGAGAACGCCAGTTTCTGGATACTGGTTTTAGTTGACTCTGTCATGTGACTTTTATCAGCACGTGATCAAAATGTAGAAATAGGTCACATGTTGAGCAAACGGGTGAAAAAGTTTGATTTTGAACTGCACAAATATTTGGGAAATTAAAATCCTTAAAGATGGTCAACCTCCCTCAGTCGTTCGGGAATCAATATTATGTACTTACAGAAAATAAATTATGATTATACTACCTTACATTATTACGATTCTGAAAGAGCTGGAAACTGTTAATAGAGCAAGGATACAGGTGCGCCATCTATCTGGTAAGTGACGTCATATAGACGTGCGAATTGATGATCTTTTCCGGTGACAGACATGATTTCAGAAATGAAGTATTACAAACAAAAAATCAATACTATATAGTTTTACATGAATGTTTGATGTTAAAATACCACGTCACGTCTTTAAAATGCGAATGTAAAGTGCTATTCGGGAATATATCACGTTCGGTAATTAGAAGACAAGACAACGTAGATGGTAAACTACAGTCTCAGACATGTTAAATGTCGTTAGTTTAGACACATACATATCGTAAGGATCGACAGATTCGTGTTTATAAAATTTATGGAGTCTCATTTTTAATAAATCCCCTCAAAACTTTCTTGGATCAATTTCTGGATTAGGAACACACTCCAGTGTATGAAGTTGGTAAAGTGGGAATATGCATCAAACCAACTCATCAACTGATCATCTGAGATATGTAAACAACATATGATTGGGCAGAGAGTATTTTAATGCTGAGAAACTGAAAATTGACAATTAGCAAAAAGTCACATAAATCGACCATTTTTCTTTTCTTTGTTTTCTTTTACATAATGTCATGCCTTTCATGTGTTGACGTTCAGTATCTTTCCATATGTCTTCGTGTTATTATGTTTCTTTTGGTCATACGAATGTTTACATTATGGGGTATTTATACATTCCGCCATCCGGGTTTTTGAATTTTTTACTTTTGTTTGAAATTAATAGATAGTCGGGTTGCATCTCTGTGATATATGATTTTTCAGGATCCTGGATCCCAATCATTGATGCATTGTCTTATTATGCATGTGATATAGAGAATTTTTCATTACAAATTGGTTAAAAAATAGAGTATAGTAAAATTTTATATTATAGTTTATTTATGAAACGGATAAAACATGTACAAATTTTGAGCAGTGTGGTTTATCGATGTTTATGATGTAAGTTAAAATTCCAATGAGAGGTTTAGCGCTATAAATTTTTTTTCTACATTTGAAAATGCCTGTACCAAGTCAGGAATATGACAGTTCTTGTCCATTCATTTTTGATGTGTTTTGTTATTTGATTTTGCCATGTGCATCTGAACTTTCCGATTAGATTTTCCTCTAAGTTCAGTATTATTGTGATTTTACTTTGTTACAATCAGAATATTAAATGACCATGTTACGCAAATCCATTACAAATGTTAACTTTTAATTGTATTGAGAAGGCAAAGAGTTTACATACAGGTAATGTAGTGATCACGTCAAATATTCAAAATTTTAGTACCGATGTTCATACTTTATTGATAAATGAGATAAATTTCTCCGGGTACTATATAAACAAGTTTGGTCAGTTAATGTACAGTTGTGTATCCTAGCTGATGTGCACATACCTGATCTAGTCCTATAATTTAAGACTATGTAGGTTCATATCGTTTGCATTCACCGTTTTAAATCGGACATGCTTTGTTTTCAATACACTGGCACTTCTACCACATCTTCCTATATCTATTTACCATGTTTTGTTTTCAGCATTGATAGTAAACACAATATTCCTTATATAAAAACGTTGAATGCAAACAATATGAGCTTACGAAGTGTTATATCATAGGACTACAAGTATAATCAATTTAACGGATCTACAAACAATGTACATGCAAGTGAGAGGTTAAGCTGGCTATAAAGCTGCTTTTACCCATCATTTTCCGTGGAAAAATGTCAAAGTCAGGCATATAACAGTTACTTTTCACTTGTTCCGTTGATTGACAACGTTCGATTTTGTTTTTTCTAAGGTTCCCCGTTTCGACTTTACCTTTGATTAAGTATTTTTGTTATTATATTATTTCAGAGGTGACTATACATTTTGGTTTTGCTAACGTTTGAAAATTTTTCTGTCACCTTTATAATTGCTTAAATTATCGGCAAATAGGTCTCTTGTTAATAGGTATAATATATGCAATCATTCACTTTTATTTCAACCGACTATCATAATACGTTCTTAACATTAAATGGAAAAATTATTACAGCAAAATCATTAAGAAAAATATTGATGTAATTTCTGAGATTGCAATTAACTAGACAAAACTGTTTTTCTTGCCGCTTTTTACGTACATTATACATTTTATAAACATTAAAAGACATATTTTGTAATAAATATTTAATGATTAATAGTAAAGATAAAAAATTATATTTATGTTTCATTTTCTCTTCTTTATTCAGATGCAGTTCAACGAATTCTCAATGTATGCAAAATTTCGTAGGAATCTGAAAAATTGCCCTTTATGTACATAATAGGAAAACATAGGACATTAGGTGTCCATCAATTGCTCAAAATTAATCAGTATAAGTGCAGCAAAACAAGAACAAAAGAAAACACACACACTTAACTTTTTTCAACTCAAATTGAGAAAGTTGTTTTTTCGGAAGTTCGAATTTTAAAATTTCTTTTGTCATCTTTTGTCTATTTTTTTAAAAAATATCTATTTGAGTAAATTAATTAGAAAATATAATATTTGAATTTGAAAAACATTTAATTTTTCAACAGATTCACATAAACGAATTACTCTACCTTCAAGTACAATTAACACATTGTTAAATGCAAAAATAAAATTGAATTTAAACATAAAGGAAACGGTAATGCATAGAATTATTATATTAATTTTAAGATGAAGGAAAAAATGCATTAATTATCAACATAAAATATCAAGTGATTAATAAGCTTTAAAATCGCTGCGAACAAAAAAAGAAGAAGAAAAAAAAAGAAAATGAAATATAGTTGAAGGTTTTTTACACATTTTAAAATAAATTTTTCATCGTGCATGATTAAGCTTTTCCAGATTCCTTTCTGAAATATTCAGCAATGAACTCTCGTAGTTTTGTTATGCCAAAATACCCTTTGATAGTGAGTTTATGACCGAATCAAGCTTTATATATTAATAGATCGATATATCTCAAAACTTTATGAGAGACATTTCTAGTGCTTTTTTATAAATTAATTTCGAAGTTAAAGCCCCTAACATGATGTTTTGAGGTTAAACAATGTATTAGACAAAACACATTTTAACAGGTTTTTCTACCTTTAAAAAAAATAGATATAGGAAAATGAGGAATGAATGCAAATGACAAATTAATACCAAAACACGCTAGCTGTCATACCAGGTTTTATCCACCAATTTCGAATTATTTTTAATAAAATGCCTGTACCAAGTCAGGAAATCATATTTGATTGTCATTCTTTTGATGTGTTTGATGTTTGATTTTGGCTTTCCTTTTAAATTTTCCTTGGAGTTTAGTATTTATGTTATTGCACTTAATATTAAAGTCTAAAATATTCTACGATGAATCGATCTGTAATGTTTCAACACCTTAATTGTTACAGAAATGAAAATGGTAATGCAATGTAAAAACCAGACTGAACTCCAAATTATACGTTTCTTAGATCCTTACTTTGTTGTTTGGTAATACTTTTGTTTAGCTTGTATGGTTTTAGAAATTAAAACTATGAAAGTATGTCGTATTATGGGAAAGTCACTTGTTTACTTGATTATTGTGTCATAACGAGAAAGGGTGAGAGTGATGTTGTATAACATTTTCCTGGGACAAAAACTGAATGCCTTCTGCGTTCCAATAATGATTAGTGTATTACATTAAAAAATCATACTCTTTTCAATTGGTTATCTTAAAGACATTCTAAAGTTAGATCGTAATAAATAGGCTGTCTTAATTTCAAACATCTTGAAATCATGAATTAATTTTTACCTAAATTGATAAACATTTAGTATACATAACGGAGTCAATGTCATTTGCGCTCGCTAGAAATTCGTTTTCATCTACAATATGGCATTTCTGAAGTTTACTATTGTAATCAAAACTAGCGCATCCATTAGAAGTAATACATGTTAAGGCACAATTTAAAAGTGTTTGGTCGTATGAGGTAGCACCTGCATTGGTTAGAGATTGCCCTGCGGATCCACAAAATCTTCTATTGTCTTGGATATCTGAAAATACAATATTCACCTCATAAACTTACAAAACCTTTGAATAGACTTATTAAGAAGGGATATAATTACGATACTGTTGTCAAGTCATTAAAGATTGCATATTTTGGCGTTAATATTGAGTCACTGATAAGGTCTTTGCGTCGGAACTAAACACATTTATTCTAAAAACAGTTGTTGGCATGACACGGGTTATGTTCTTCTCATATATGTTATGATGGTATGATACTAAACCCCTTACGGGAAGGATTGTGCCTGATGTTCATATGATGAAATCATAATCTTTCAGTCAGTTAAAGTGAAGTCTGGAGCTGGCATGTCAGTTAACTGCTAGTAGTCTGTTGTTATTTATGTATTATTGTCATTTTGTTTATTTTCTTTGGTTACATCTTCTGACATCAGACTCGGACTTCTCTTGAACTGAATTTTAATGTGCGTATTGTTATGCTTTTACTTTTCTACACTGGTTAGAGGTATAGGGGGAGGGTTGAGATCTCACAAACATGTTTAACCCCGCCGCATTTTTTGCGCCTGTCCCAAGTCAGGAGCCTCTGGCCTTTGTTAGTCTTGTATTATTTAAATTTTAGTTTCTTGTGTACAATTTGGAAATTAGTATGGCGTTCATTATCACTGAGCTAGTATATATTTGTTTAGGGGCCAGCTGAAGGACGCCTCCGGGTGCGGGAATTTCTCGCTACATTGAAGACCTGTTGGTGACCTTCTGCTGTTGTGTTTTTTTATTTTGGTCGGGTTGTTGTCTCTTTGACACATTCCCCATTTCCATTCTCAATTTTATTACACTTTTAAAGTGAGAAGCTATATGATCTATTGTATTTGTTCCTTGTTTTGTATTTTTTTTTAAATAGCTGACGGTTTGCGAATAAAGAATTTAAAACTTAAGTCATTTTTATATACAGTCTTGGGACACAAGTGGGATTCCAAAATGGCCGATGTGTCGTTGGGCTAAATTCAACTGAGTTTTTACCGATACTTTCCAAGAGTTATCCCTCTTTATATACTAAAAGTCGGTACTGACAGTGCCCTATTGTCAAGTCAAATAGATGGTTAATTACGTCATTTATATTGCACCTACGTTAATAAACAAAAAAATCATCTGCTTTCAAGATGGCAACGCACAGGAAAGAGATGACACCAGAGGAGAAAAAAATGATTGTAGGATTGTCGGAACAAGGCTATTCTGGACATAAGATAGACAAATTACTTGGGAAAAAAAGCAGAACCATAAACAAGTTTTTAAAGAGGTTTCACAGCTGTGGATCAGAAGAAAACAATGGGAGAAGTGGCCGAAGGAAAAAGATCGATATCAGGGATGATCGGAAGCTTCAAAGACTGTTGCGTACAGACCGGCGACAAACTATAGGTGAAATCACTGATGCATTTAATGGTCAGGCATATATCCCTGTGAGTTCTATGACAGTCAGGAAGCAGTTAAAATATAATGACTGCAAGAGGCACACAGGAACAAAGAAAACCACGATTTCTCCAGTAAATCGCATGAAAATGAAACGATTTTGTCGTGAAAAACTTCATTAGAAAGTACGAGAAAACTGGAAAAAAGTTATTTTTAGTGATGAGACAAAAAAAAAGAGATAGGAAACAACAACAAAGTTTATGTGTGGCGTACAATTGCAGAACGATTACGACCAGAATGTAACGGGCTGTACCACGGATGTACTTACGAAGCGAGATTTTTTATCATGATTTGGGGTGTATTTCATACCATGGAGTTGGAACTCTTTCACCAATTAAAAGAAATTTAAACAGTGAGGGATATAATAATATTTTAGATGAAAACTTGTGGCCTGTGATAATTAGACATTTCTCTGTCAATCCCTTCATCTTCCAGGAAGACAATGCGCACTGTCATGTGTCTAGACGGTGGAAGACACAAAATGGTAGTTCTACATTACCGTGGACGCCTCAAAGTTCAGATATTTACATTATTGAAAATAGTGGACAGTGATAAAATACGTGTCCAGCAAAGAATAAATGATATTTCCAATGCCGGTGACTTGAAAACTGTTGTACAAGAAATCTAGACATCTATTTCTTTCCATTACAATCAAAGCTTGTATAATACCTTACAAAACTGAATTATGACTGTTTTAAGAGCTAAAGTATTAGTCATCAAAGGTAAGTTTTCTTTATTCTTTACTATAGTATTAATGAATGGGTATTTTTATAATGGCCCTGTTATATGTCCAAGGTCTGTAATAATGGTTAAGGAAGTCTGTAATGGCCCGAAGTAACGCCGAGGGCCATTACAGACATCAGAGGCCATTCTTACTGATCAGGGACATATAACAGGGCCATTATAAAAATACCCATAGCCATTTCTTAATACATTTATTAACCAACTGAAAAAAATGTATGTGTTGCTGCCAACTTGATATACTCTCTTACTCTTATAATGACAGTTTAGTTTGAAAAAAATAATTTGTACTTCACCATGATTAAGCTTTAAATATACCAAATATCCAATATATTAAGTTGAAAGAAGTTATGTGTTGAAAAACAGGATGAACAGTGATCCCTTTATATAGTTCTTTGATGTTTGTAGGTGATTATTAAATAAAATAAAATACAAAAAGGTATTATACTCTTTGCAGCTTAATTTTATTAGCTTTATTAAAAACCCTAACTGGGCTTAATCAAACAAGCTGGGCATTAATACAGGGCCATTATAGAAATAACAGGGCCATTACAGAAAAACAGGGCCATTACAGAAAAACAATGCCATTACAGAAAATATGTTATTTTTAATAACCAGTCATTTTTGGCAATAATGTACTTAGTTGGTTAATAAATATTTATTCATTCTGTCACTCCATTGCACTCCGTACTGATGCATCCGCCATCTTGGGAACCTCACTTTTGTACAACGACTGTATGTATGTTAGCAACACCAATAAAATAGGGACAATATCAATTACCTCATTCCATCGATTTTATTGAAATGTGTACGAAACTAAAGCAAGCAACCTTCACGAATGAATGAAGCACCACATTTGCTTTCAAACAGCATGTGTTGTTTTCATACAAAATGAAAACATGACGGAATCAAATAAGTCAACCATCCGTCATAAGAAAAACAGTTGTATGAAAGGAACAATTTTTGAAGTTATAGACGTCTATGATTAATTGCAAACATCTTGCGATTACAATAGTTTTGCCAAACATATTTAAGGTGGCTCGGGCCTATTCGAAGTTTCTATCAGAATTGCCGTATGTTTTGTTATTTTATTCTTTACAGAAAGTGAATCCAGTTGATCGAAAAAAAGGGGGTCACGGACCATTTAAGTTTAAAAGTTCAATTTTAAACAGGCATGTGAAAGGAACCATTTTTCAATCAAATGATAGGGAAAATGGAGGTCTTGACATATTTTTATCGGAATATCAAAAAAAAGTTTTATGACACTTGGTCCAAAACTGTAATATAAAAAGCTGAAATATAGCTTCAAAGAATCAGCAAATAAAAAACATAGGTGACCGATAAGGAAAAAACAATATTTTGCCTTAAAACCAAAAATTTTGGCGGGAAAATTGTGAAAATGGGTGAAATGTCATTTTGAGGCTTTTACCAGATACATATAATAACGAAAACATTCCTTTAGTGACATAACTACAATGATTTAAAATTTCTAATCAATCAAAATATTTAAAAAAATAATTTCAAATTTACGACAAATACTTTTCGTCTGCATTGTAATTCATGCGTGAAATAATGCGCAGTCGAATAGTCCTGATTCTCCTTAAATAAGACAATTTGTCCTACTGTCAATGAATAAACATACTAAACTCAACTAAATTAGTCTTACTTTTCTTGTAGATAAACGTTCTGTCAATACCAGAGTTATGTTTTGATTTATGCAGAAAATTGAATGTTAGTATATTACTTGCTAGAAATTCGATATGTCAAATACAGTATTCTATTTCTGTTCTTCCCTCAGAGGGGTTCAAACCTCTGCATCTGAGACATTTTGGCAATATCGCAACACTGTGTCCAGTGCAAAAAACAACTAGGCTATATAATAATAAAGCTTTCGCTAGTCAAGTAATAACGTTCCTCGTACATAAGCGGTTTAAAATCGATAAAGCGCTGAGGAAAAAAAAAACGAAATTTGATCTTACATTATTGGGCTAATTTAAAACGAGTTTCGGTACTTCTTCATCTTCGGATTTCAAATGGTTGGCTTTGATCGTTCCTGATGAAGGTAAATCCAGAAAAGCGCTTCGGACACAAGAAATTATTAAACGTGTTGTTTCCAATATTAAACAAATTATGTACCTATATTATGATTGTAGTCCTGTATAATAAGCGATTATCTGATAGAGAATGTCTATCATAAAGTCGACACATGTTTAGACTTATCTTATATATCATTTCGTTTTAGATATATATCGTTTAGACTTTAATTACCTTTAGATGGAATTATCCATGTAGCATTATGTCCATATGCCGACATGACTCCTATGCCTTTAATGGGTAAGGGATATGGATCATTCCAATTCATCATTCTATTCTGTCCCAGGATCGAACCAGTTCCACTTTGGAGTTGACCATTTTCCCAGCTCAGCCACAGTGATACCATATTATTACAATCTAATAGATTTAGTGTATTGAATGCTGCCTCGTTGCTGCCAAAGTTTCGAGATAAATATGTCCAGCGATTCCCTCCTCCTCCATAGAATATTTCGTAGAAGTCGGGAGACATTAAATCACTTGCAACTGACAAGAGAACGACTGCAGCCCTACATGACTTAACTTGAAATTTAAAAAAAAGTTCCAGATACACGAGAAACCCCAAAATAGCTAAGTTTTGTATAGTATTTATACACATCACGGTTTGTTTCTGCATCTCTTCTTCCTTGATTCAGAGTTGATAGTTGTAAAGTGTTACAATCTGAAACGAGTAAAATAATTGGACATACAAAAAATTAAAACACAAACACATACTACAGATTTGGATTTATTATTATTGCTGTTATACCAGTTTACGTGGATGTCGTTGGTGGATATAGACCACGAATTTAACTGTTCAACAAATTACATATTCATTGAATGTTTTTATCAAGACAATGGTTTACAAAGTGTGACATGGGTGGAGAGTTGTCTCATTGGCACTCATAGGACATCTTCTTATGTGTAATATAAAAACAAAAAAATCTGGTATCCATGAAAGTTATCTAAATGCAAGAACAGTAATGATTCCATAATAATAAGAAAACGAATTGAAAATGCAATAAGGTAAAATAAAGCTGCGAAGGTGGAATATTTTCACTTAAAATATTATTAAATAAATAAAAGAAAGGCAAACAGTTCTATTATATAACTTGTATGCTTTTGGTGTAGACCACAAACGTTTTGTAGAGCACAAGATTACATGTTACATACAGTGATATACATGAATGAATTTAAATGGAACTGCATTGAACACTTGTCGAAGAGAAATAACAGAAGTGACAATGAACGGATAAAATGACTGCTTAAATCGGAATTTTAACTTTTAATTTAAAATCTGAGGTTTGAGTGTACATATGTCTCTGTATGGTTTCAAGACAAGCAATCATTCATTTGAGGGGAAGAGCGGGTCGGTCAGTGAACTGTGGAACAGAACTATTTCATGAAATTTTTAGCTATATATTCGAACACCCAGAATAATCATGCATTTATTACAATGAAAGTTAATTGAATATTTCATCAGATTTTCCAAATAATATCATTGTTTTCCATAGAATTAAATGTTATTTTAGTGACCAGACGATTCTTTTCCCAATTAATTTTTGAAGGAGGACTACACATGTATATTTGGTATACTATTATCGTCTTAACTTATAATCGAATACGAAACATTACTGAACATAGAAAATAATGTCTAAACAACTTGAATCCTACTAAATACCGCTGCTTATCTCATGAGCTCTTAACGATTACTAGATCCTTTTCCACATCTGAGACCTGTGTGTTTTTCCTATTGAATAAGTTGAATCACGAATTTATGTAGCTCGCACAAACGTATTGGTAATTGACTCTGATCAAACACTTAGTGAACATTAAATTTGTAAAGAATAAGTTATGAAAAGACTTTGCCGAATACACGTCAAATACTAAAAATAAAAGTCATTAATAAAATTATATAAATATATATAATTTTGTTCTGCTCAAAAACAGATATATTACAATATCTGAATGTGTTGTAATAAAGAATCTAAAACCTTATATAAATAGCAGTTTTTTACAACCAGAAACTTAGTAAATGTAATTAAAAAAGTAAATTTTAAAATATGTTCTTTTCATCTTTATAGATTTAATAAACTCGTTGATAGAGATCATGATTAAAGTCCTGCATTTATCATAACGGTTCACTGGGTTCTTTGTTATTTGTATTACAACTAAACAGCTTAAGATACATCAGGAAATGAATTACTTCGAACGTGTTTAATGAAACTTTAAGTGTTCATTGAAACATGAAAATATTCTTTTCATTTTTGTTGTGCTAAGGTCCTCTGTCATTCGAATGCTTTTATCTCATGATTATCCATGGAGTTCAATTATATAAATATCACGTTCACAAATGAATGTGGACGTCGTTTGAACTGGTCTCCTGTTAGATATACTCTGCTTACATATGTCGCGAACTGTAATTTGGAAATTTCTTTTTGTGTGACAGTTCAATGTTGGTCCTGTTTGAAATCAGGCTAAATCGATTTCATTGATTTAAACAACCAAAACATAAAGTCCCGCATATGAGTTACCGGATAAAACATTTTTTTTTTAATTCTTACTCGATTTATTTCTTTCCTGACCTGTTGCTTATTTTTCTTTAATCGACGTATGGTTCGTTTTATAACAGTTCGTCTTTGGTCAAAATTCTATTTCTTGCTTTTCTCAGAAACGTTTCGTTTTGCAGATAGATAGAAAAAAGGGTTAAAATTTTCTGCTTATCGGTAAAAATTCCTTACGAAAACATATTCCACCAATAAATCTCATGCAAAATGATATTTAACACTATCGGCAGTTTAATTTTCAATATTTTAAACGCATTTGACTAACAGGTCGAACTGGTAAACTCTGATGACTGCCATTGACGATTGCCAAAAATATATTGATCACAAGATGTAACGAAAAGGATCTTTATATTAATCTTTATATCAATCTGATATCATACAGAAAACCATAAGCTAGCGGGAATGATTGTATAGAAAAAACATGAGGTGCAAAAATTTGTACCACATATACGGATTTCGACAAGTAATGCCCCTTCAGTCATATTAGGGATAGTAACGGTATTTGGAAGGCCATATTATTTACCTCAATATTTAGGATAGACTTGAATTTTCAAGGGTCGAAATACGATGAATGGATCATATAACATGTATAAACCCGAGGGGAAATATATAACAAGCCTAAACGAAAAAAAAAAAAAAAAAAGTCTAAATTGGAAACAATGTTCAAACATATGGTTGTGTTGGATAAAAACTGCAATTTGTATACGTGTGCATGAAAAACAAATATGGTGGTTGAAGGTATCTATATACAGCACAAACAGTATTTCAAAAAGAATATATATTACCGGAAATATGAAATATATAAATACTCACTAAGAAACAGGAGAAAAAGCTTGGCGACTGTCTCTTTTCGTTATTTATAAAGCTCGTACAGATACTTTTGAAAATTTCGGACAATGAACATACATTGTGTATATATTTGTTATGTGCTTTCCTTTGTATTTACTGATATCAATTTCAAGTTAATCTAGTATTATGCCTTTCTTGCCATTGATACCAAATACAGTAAACTTTTTTTTTACATTTTGTCTTCTTTTAATTAATCAAACATGTTTTATTCATGGCATAGTTTCATGTGTTTACATTTAACACGCCGGACAAATAAATCGGCATATCGGCACATTTTAACAATAGTTCTTACAATTTACAAAACAATAAGGAGTTTCGCTACTCTGTTTTAAGATAACAAGCTTGTTAAAAGATTGTTATAAATTGATAGCATATACATAATTGACAAATGAAGCAGAAACACATTATAGGTCCGTGTGCTGGTTTACAAGATTTAAGCCATTGAAAATTTAGCTGGAAATAATTTTCTCTAGACTTTTCCTCTATTTAACACTTTCAAAATTGATAGAAAATAATAAGTAACATTTCATAGCATTTTTAAATATGGATTTAAAAAAAATATATTTAATAAAATAGTGAAAAAAACCAGGGTTAGTAGGAAAATGTTTTAGTGTAACTACATGAATATTTAAATATCTGTCAAAAATTCCAAAATAGAAAAGCAAACATCCTTTATTGTACTATATAAGGGCTATATTGGCAATGTGAATTCGGTTATAAAAAATGTATTATTTAAAAATGAAATAAAAATATATGACTCTTACCTTTGAAGTTAATAATGATGATTATTAAATTCGCAATGAACGGTATCAGAATGTTTTTGTTAATAATTAGGTCCATTCTATGACTGTGATTGAGCAGAACTTTAACGTAAAGAATGATTGAACTCGATTGCAGATTTCGATATTTATTAGACGCCTGCTGAAATTCAATACTTTCAATTAAAGCATTATAGAGTAGAATTAATATTAATGAGTGTAACAACCCAACCATACGTATAACTAATAGGAATCTAGTAGAAAAGACAAACCAGGCGTCATTGTTTCCTGTCAAAATCTTAATTGTTTCCAAAACATGATACTTGAATAATACTAATAACTGACGACGGACACAGACATGACTTTGCTCAGGGAAATTAACATGTATAAACTGAAAATGTCCATAAAAATATGATTTCGTTTGAAAGTTATGGAAACCCGTTTGAACCCTATCAAGATAACAAATACATTTTGTACGAACAAGATAATAAATGTCATGGACTTGTATTCGCAGGATGAATTATTTTTCTTTTTCACGGTAGTCCACTTATGGGGCCCTTGAAGAAGAAAATTGAAAAGGGAAATATCAGAAAAGTATCATGCAAGTCCAGCTGTAACACGTATATCGGCTTTTCAAACGCCTATATGACCGAGAAAGTAAAGTCAGAACTCTTATTATGTTGTAGAATACCGATATTCAAAACTCGTTTTTTTTTGGGATACAAAAATAAAAAAAAAACTGGATTCGCATTGACTCAGAATTATTGGTATTAAATGCCCTTCAACTTCGTACGTGATCTATCCTTTTCAACTTTTTTGGTGTCAGTGGTGAATTTTGTGAAGACGAATTGCGCGTCTGGCATACACAATTTTAATCCTGATCTATGATGAGTTTATAAAAAGTCTTATCATAATCATGATGGAAAAAAATAAAATTACTGGACAATATAGTATGTGTTTTAGACAAAAAAAATCTGCATGTAAGTATTGTGTGTTGTTTTAATTTAAGTTAATCTATATGTTTTGGAGTTTGATGACCATTATCATTGCACTTGTACATTTTTGGTCAGGTGCCAACTGCATCCCGCATCCGGGTCGATTTTATTGCTGTGTTGAAGACTTATAAGTGGCCTTGTGCTATTTTATGGCCGGGTTGTTATCTTTTTGACACATTCACAAGATCATTCTCAAATTTATTCTATATAAAGTCATTTACTTTACTTAATGATATCTACAGATCACAGTTGCAATGCATCCAATGAACAGCTGGGTATCCTGGTTCATTTTACTTTGAGTTCCGAATCATTGCAGTCCTCTTGTTGCATATTATCTCAGTAATGACAAAAAGGTATAAGAAAGTATTTACAGGTGCAAGTAAACATAGTCTGATGGTGCATAGAATTAAGCTGCAATCATTAAAATAATTGGTGATATCAAGTTAACATTTTTACCAGATGGAGTACAATCAAGAAACTACCATCTTTAACGGACAGAAAAAGTAAATTAACAAAAATACCGAACTCCGTGTGAGGCACCTTCGAAAATGACATAATCTAAATCTAATAACACATCACACAAATGGATTACAACTCTCGTATTCCTGACCAAGTTCATAATTTTCTGCTGTAGAAAAATGTGGATTTAAACTGGTTTTATACCTTGGTTAACCTCTCACCTGTATTTCAATTTGCATTAAAGTTCGTGATTTTGACAAAGATGTGTAAATAAATCACACATAAAAGGTAAACATGTCATAATAGGTGATTTTTTATTTTAAGTTTTTGGTGTTTTGACGCCACTTTTACAAATTACTCACCGTAGTTAGACTATTTCGTGGCGGCCAGTTTGTTTTCATTGGTGGAGGAACCCGGAGTGCCCTGAGAAAACCAGCGACCTTCGATAGGAAAACTGACAATCCTAGTATAATAGGAGTACAACAGTCAACATTCTGTAATATTCCAACAAAGACAAACATAAAGGATATTGACAAGTCACATTAGCTAAATAGACAGAGAAAATACACAATTTACTATAGCACAAAGATAGTTGAATTACTATCTGAATATTTTAACTGATGAGCACCTAGCTGATCTAGTTAAAACATATTTATTTGTAGTTTATAGGGAAACAAGTTATTGCAACTTATATTAATCCCTTTCCACTTTGCAGTTGCGAGTGCTGCATTGTAGCGGAATTAGCCTTCTCTTTTTCAAAATCTACAAGGGTGTATTTTACGTGGAAGAGATATTCCTCTCTCTTCACAAGGGTCAGCCACGTATCTTCTTCTTCAGAATAATTCGCTGATAGTGTCAAAGTAGAGCCAAAAATTCAGTTTTCTCCTCGGAGCGGCGATAGAACCAGGAACCTTTTGTTTAAAGTCCGATGAGCTATAAAAGCAAATTTATCCGACCATTTTACTCGGACAATGACTGTACTAAGTCAGAAATATAACATTTGTTTTCATTTGTTCCGTTAATTGATAACGTTTGAATTTGTTTTTTAACCTCCCTGTTTTGACTTTACCTTGGATTGAGTCTTTTTGTTTTATTGCTGACTATATAGTTGTTTGTGTAAATTGCTTTATATTTAAACGGACTACCATTTCCGACTGTAGACGTGGCATTCATATTTCATCACCCGTTCAAGCAGATGATATCGCTTTGATCAGTACTAACTGTTATAACATGCAGACGATGGTAACAATATGCGAAAATTATAGCATTGATTGGAAATTAAAGTTTAATCCACTAAAAAGCATTCAACTTAATTTTTCCAAATCAAAACAACATACGGATATTCTACTGTACAACAGCAGCATACAATTGGAAATTTCCGCTAGGCACTAGGAGTCCTATTGAACAGAAACCTTAATTCTATGGACAGAACACTCCAAGCCTGCAGAACATTTAAAAGATCTTCAGCATTAGGCTTGATCAAATCAGGTTTACATCCTTCTGTTATCAGTATTGACACTTGTAACCGTATAGTTGGTCAGGTATGTTTCACGAAAGCTTTTTTCGGATGTGAATTGCGGACCGAAATTACCAACACCGACATTTTATTACTAGAACGTGCACAGCGATATGTGTGTAAATCAATACAGGGACTACCAAGGCAAACTAGATCTGATATGGTAAATGCGTTGATTGGATGGAAGTCCGCCGAGTCATACATAGATGAACGGAAATTATTATTTCTTGGAAAGTTAGTATTAATGAAAGACTCAATGCTTCCAAAGCAGATATTTCTTACCCGAGCTATGGACTTTAAATATAACTGTGTGAAACACCAGCTTGGAATTTATTCCACATATACATAGAATTTTGATCAATTATAGATTGTCAGACTTTGATACCTACCTGAGTACAGGTCATTTCCCAACTTACATTCAATGGAAGAAGAAAGTTAAAACTGCAGTCCAAGAAACCGAGGAATCGTTGTGGCGTTTCAGGACACAAATAGACAAAGATTTTAAATTCTTCAGTCGTATACATACACTTTCAAAAGGTCTTCATCCTGCTTGGACTTTTAGCCGAAAACATCTATTACTTTTAGAACAGTGCCGTTTAATTGTTAATCTATGTACCTTAACCCGTCCATATGAAGGACCGTTTTTTCTGTGTGACAAGTGCGGAAGGTTTTTCGGTGATATAGCTATTCACATCGTACTCTCTTGTGAAACTTTCCAGTCAAATAGGGACAAGTTTTGGTGTGATTTAATAGATATAGGTCCAATCAAATTCAATGCCTATCAACATAGTTTAACTGACGAAGACTTTTTAGCATGCATCTTATCAGGTCATACAGACTTTGATCTAAACGAAGATGAACGGACTATGTTTCAAAAGGCCTGCATCACAAACATATACTGGATGTGTGCGACTTGAATTGGATGAATAGAACAATTTCTACATATTAGACAATTAGTCGTGTAAAAGATTCTACTCTGTGAACATTGCTACTTTCCTAGGTTGATAAACATTTAATTTTATTCTCTTGTTACGCAATCTTCACGTTTATATATTTGTGTAAAGGTTAGTTTTGATATATTGTATGTAAATATACTGTCCTATCTTCCAACTTTACTTTAACTATCGATCTAACTAATGCTCTTCATTATTGGAGGAAAATAGATATATATATTACGCTCGTTTCATTAAATCGAAAAATGATTACAGCAAAAACATATGACTGTTCAGACATAGATTTGTCGTATTGATTCAATTTTCGGGATTGCAATTTACTTGACCTAAGTGTTTTTTTTTATATGATGGGTTGAACCAGGTTATATGGCTAACCAAACCTCACGCTTTTATGACAGTGTTTAACATACAATTTGAATAACAACATTACATGACAGGAATACAGTCCAAATAAATGCAAAAACATTCAAAACAGATAAATACACAAATAAACAATACAATAGCTATACTTTTGTTTAGATATTATCATTTTAAATATTTAAACTATAAAATTATGCGAACATTACTTTGCTTGATCATGTCGTCGTAACGAGAGAGGGCGAACGTGATATTGCTTAACATTTTTCGCGGACTAAGTTGAATGCTTTGTACGTACCAATAATGATTATTGTATTACAATAAACAGTGATACTCTTTTCAATCGATTATCTTATAAACATAAATAGGATCTGCGGTAATATAAAGGTTTGTTGTCTTCATATGAAACATCTTGAAATCATGAATTACCTTTTGCCTAAATAGATAAACATTTAGTAAACATTACGGAGTCAATGTCATTTGCGCTTGCCAGAAATTCCTTTTCGTCTACAATATGGCATTTCTGAAGCTTACTGTTGTAATCAAAACCAGCGCAAACATTGAAAATACATGTAATGCCACAACTAAATAATGAATGGCCGTACGTGGTAACACCTGCATTGGTTAGAGATTGTCTTGCGGATCCACAAAAAGTTCCATTGTCTTGGATACCTGAAAATATAAAACATTTGTTTTAAAAAGTTTATCACACTTTAACAGTGAGGTACTGTATGATATATTGTATTTTTTCATTGTGTTTAAAAAATACGAATAATTACTCAAAACTTTATAGTCATTACTATAAATGTATGTCAGCAGCACCATTAATGAACAGAAACAATATCGATTACCTTATTTTAATGATTATATTGAGTTTCATTACAAAATTGAAATTTGTACGAAATTAAGGCAAACAAGCTTTACGTTTCTAATAATACGTATACGTTGCTTTCATACAACATGTGTTAACGGAATCAAATAACTCGTCTATTTGCTATAAGATAAAGAAGTTGTATGAAATGAACTTCTGGAATTATGAATTTTATGGGGATTGTTAAGATGAATTAAATACATCAAGCATTAATCTTTGAATACTATAATTTTGACATACATAATTAACTAAGACAATTTATCTACTGTTAACGAATAAAAATACTTTATACAAGTAATATATGCATACTTTCCTTTTAAGGGGCACTTGCTACGAGATAAATAAAAAATCTAAAATATGATTCCTTTTGTTCTATCATTAATGATAGTGAAATAGTGAAATAATAATTATCTTTTAGCGGCCAGTATGGTTCAATTATGTTAAAATAAACCAAGATAAATTGATGATGAACTATTCACTTGTGAGTTAATAATTCGACCTCATTGAATCCGTATTCTTGTGAACTTCAATTCAACCTCTTGGCTAAAGATGGATAACGCATGATCGTGCATGTTGAGTTATTCAAAGGATAAAGGAATAGCAACATTGACAGTGAACAAAGGTAAATCATTTGATTGACTGGTTCAATCCACAAAACCTTTTTAATATAGGTTTGATCGATGATTAACATATATTTTAAATGTATATTACGAAATCAAGAAAAATGAAAAAAATCAATTCCATAACACTTCATTGAGGTGACAAACAATGGCAGTACCTACAATGTATACTTCAAGACCATCGTTTTTTTAAATTGTGAAATTGATAAGGAATATTTATTAACAAGGTCTTGGCATCTTGCAATGAAATTTGTTTGAAAGATAAAAACGAGACTGTGGACAACGCTCACAAACAATCCTACAAAGTATTCGGGAAAATGGTCAAAGAGAAAGTCTTTGATTTGTACAAATGCAAAAACGTGTTGGTTAGAACATCATTATCTAATAGCAAAACGACTAATGTGTTAATAATTTATGCTTTTTACAATGATTTTACTATATATAATTTATGTCTGTTTGGTTCACGCATCATTGTAAATATAACGGAATTTGCCGAAACTGTCATCAAAGTGAGAGGGTGAGCGCTATAAACCCAGGTTAAATTCACTATTTTCTACATTTGAAAATGCCTGTACCAAGTCAGGAATATGACAGCTCTTGTCCATTCGTTTTTGATGTGTTTTGTCATTTGATTTTGCCATGTGATTGTGGACTTTCCGATTGGATTTTCCTGAAGTTCAGTATTTTTGTGATTTTTCGTTTTAGACAGTAATTAGATACTGTTTGGACAAATAATCGTATGCTTAAAACAGTTACAGAAATGGCCATACACAAATTTAAGTTAATAGTTCTCCAGTACAACTATAACATGTATCCCGAGGGCTTAAGATGACTTTGTCCAAATCACGGAATCTAGAAGGTCAGCTATAACCAGTTTTAATCCTGTGGACACAAAATAATAGATAATCATACCCAACAGCTATCGGAACAGGAACATGATATCACTCATCACCAGAATTCATATTCGTCAGGATTCTTTATTTAATTTCTAAGTCGACTTCACTTTACGTCGTAAATTTTTGCATTCATCAGAATCAACTTTCATTCAATCTTAAACAACGCTCAGGAATAAAAAAAAAAAAGTAAGAATTTTCATTTTTTGCTAATCAATAATTTAGATATTTCTATGTCATGTATGTCAGAGCAAAAAAAAAAGAATAAGGTTTTCGATGGAAACAAGCTTATTTATAAAAAGGGTTCAGAACTTACATTTGTTTACTAGATATGGTTCGCAACATACATCTGGAAGATTGTTTAAAGTTGTTAAGGTATAAGTCAATTTTTGAATTATGAATACCATTTTTAAATAAGAGTTAGAAGGAACATACGGTTTCTTTTTATCTATTTTTTTATTCTATCTATATCTTTAATGAGTCTGTTTGTCTAAGATTTGTCAAAATAAGAAAAGAAAAATCACTAATGATAAATCTATTCACAAGTGAATAAATCAATCTCATTGAATTCGAATTCATGAAAACTTCAGTTTAACACTTTTGCAAGGGAATGATTACGCATTACATAAGGTTAAGGGACGTCAACACTGGGAGGGAAAAATAGGTAAAACATTTGGTTGACTGATTCGATCCTCAAAAACCCATTCTTGTATATGTAAACGATATTAAGATATTGTAAAGTGCACATAAAAATTAAGTCTTTGGCAAAATTACTGGTGAGGTTTATAAACAGAAGTTAAAATAATAATCGAAATATAAATAAGTTAAGATTTAGAAAACGAATCTTAAGAAATGTTTGTTATTCATTATGAGCATAGCAAAAACAATGCATTGTTTTCAATGATCAGTTTTAGTTACAAAACAGATAAAAAAAACTGTAATTTATAAAAACAGGATAGGCAATAGGTTGTCTTAGTTTTAAAACAAATTTGAAACAGATATATTAAAGAGAGGGAAATTTAATTCCGAAGATTATAAGAAAAATCATTGCCAATAGTCAAAAAGGGGTCATGAACAAACTCAGAGAGTGCGTTATTAAGTTTTATTATATACTTAGTAGTATATACAGATAAATTGTATGTGTAATACAATCAATGGCAAGGGTGCTGTATCAGCCCCCGTGATGATATCGATATCAGCACGGTTGCAAAAGCTTTATCAAATCCCTAATCTGTATGACGTCATGTCAAACCTATTATAATCTGTATGACGACATTTTAAAACTCCTTATCTGTATGACGTCATGTCACATAAAAAACGTCTACTTGAGGTAGATTTATATAATAAAGTGTATATGATATGGCTTTTTCAATATCACACACCGTATCAACCCTCAACCAATATAATCCCTCGAGCAGAGCTCTTGGGATTATATTGGTGTCTCGGGTTGATACGGATGCGATATTTAAAAAGCCATATGATATTCTCTATTTATTACATGTAATTGTTTGGTCATTTTGATAATATTGGACGCTCACCTTGGTCTTTGTGAATAGTAAATAAAAGACACAGATGGTTTCATGATCTTACTTTACTGAACATTCTTGCGGTCTACACTTAAATCTATCTATAAAGAACTTAGCCCAGTAGTTACAGTGGAAATTATTTTGTAAAAATTTACAAATATTAACAAAATTTATGAAAGCTCTTAAAAATTTATTATATAAAGAATAACTTCTTAAAGAGTCAATTGACCATTTTAATCATTTAAGTTATTTGTCTTACTTTGCTGTACATAATTGCTGTTTACAGTTTATCTCTATCTGTAATAATAATAAAGATAAAACAAAAAGCTGCAAAATTTTCTTAAAATTACAAATTCAGTGGCAGCAAACCAACAACGGGTTGTCGGATTTGTCTGAAATTTCAGGGCTGAAAGATCTTGACCTAATAAACTATTTAATCCTTGACAGATTTGCTCTAAATGCTTTGGTTTCAGAGATATGAGTCAAAAACTGCATTTTACCCTATGTACTAATTTAAACCATGCCGGCCATCTTGGTTCGCGGGCGGGGTCGACGGACACGTGTTTTAAACTAGATACCCTAATGATGATTTTGGACAAGTTTGGTCAATTTTGTTATAGTAGTTTATGAGGAGAAGATTTTTGTAAAGGATTCTAAAAACCTACGAAATTTTTTTAAAAATTGACTATAAGGGGTAGATCTTACTTTACTGAACATTTTTGCTGTTTACAGTTTATCTCTATCTATAATATTTAAGATAATAACAAAAAAACGGCCAAATTTTCTTGAAATCACTGATTCCGAGGCAGCAACCTAAGAACAGGTTCTCCGATTCATCTGAAAATTTCAAGGCAGATAGATCTTGACCTGATTAACAATTTGAATACTGTCATATTTGCTCTAAACGCATTGGTTATAGAGATATAAGCTAAAATCTTCATTTTACCCCTTTGTTCTATTTTTAGCCATGGCGAACATCTTGGTTTGTTGGCCGAGTCACCAAACACATACCCTATTAATGATTGTGGACAAGTTTGGTCAAATTTGTTTTAGTAGTTTACGAGCAGAAGATTTTTGTAAAAGATTATAAAAAACGAAACATTGTTAAAAATGACTATAAAGGGCAATACATCCCTAAGGGGTCAACTGGTCATATTGCTTATGTTGACTTATTTGTAGATCTTACTTTGCTGAACATTATTACTGTTTACAGTTTATCTCTATAATATTCAAGATAAAAACCAGAAAACGGCAAAATTTCCTTAAATCCTTTAAATCAACAATTTAGGTGCAGCAACCCAAGAACAGGTTGTCCGCTTTATTTGAAAATTGCAAGGCAGATAGATTTTGACCTGATAAACACTTTTAATGCTGTCAAATTTGCTCTTAACGCTTTGGTTATAGATATTTTTACCCCTATGTTCTAGTTTGATTAAATTTGGCCCAGTACTTACTTTGAATTTTTCGAACAACTAAGGTTTTTCTTACCCCAGGAGTAGATTACCTTAGCCGTATTTGGCACAACTTTTGGGAATTTGGGTCCTCAATGCTCTTTAACTTTGTATTAATTGGCTTTTTTAACCATTTTTATCAGAGCGTCACTGATGAGTCTTATGTAGACGAAACGCGCGTCTGGCGTATAAAATTATAATCCTGGTACTTTTGATAACTATTTAGAGGAGAAGATTTTTCTAAAAGTTAAACGACGACAGACGACAAGTGATGAGAAAAGCTCAGTTGGCCCTTTCGTCAGACGAGCTAAAAATGAATGAAAGACAAATATGTATCAACAAACAACCACTGAATTACTGAATTACTGGCACATACATAAATAATGCGGCGGGGTTAGTGCATGTTTGTTCCTCTTTCTGTGTGAATATGTTTTAGGCATTGCAACAATCTGAGCACGTACTGTGATCTAGTTTGCCAATTTACGTTTGTTTTTAACAGATAATTCGATATTTTAGAAAATGTATTGATGCATACATAGAAATTTCTATCTTCATTTTTCGAGACTTGAATAACTGAGTGAACTAAAGTCGATTAATAACACTAAATACAATCTTATTAAATAGAATAGAAAAAAGAGATTGAAATGGTCATAATGTTTAACTGTATTCATATTAGAAATACATCTTGGTTGAATTAATCCTTATTCTATCTTATTCATTCAAATGTGACGTCATTTTTCATTTTTTGATGATCTGTTTTACAAATTCAAATTTGACGTCATTTTTTTGTCATTTTTTTTAATTTCTAATATGACGTCACTTGGCGTTGAGATTTTGACTTATTCGGATGTGTCTATATATTTTGTGTTGCATTTTATATATATATCGGGTTTTGTAATGTATTTCGGTTGTTTCCTGTATCATGTATATTTTTAGTATAGTCATTTTATAAAATTTACTGTTTGCAAAAGTATAAATTATTCTAAATAATAGGGATGTTCTGGTACTTAACAGAAAACCCTGGCCGTTTTTGGCACAATTTTTATGAACTGTTGGTCCTCGATGCTGTTCAACTTTGTGCTTGTTTCGGCTTTCAAAATTTTGTATCTGAGCGTCACAAGTAAGTCTTGTGTGGACAAAATGCATTTCTGGCGTATTAAAACTTTAAACTTGTTGCCTTTTGTTAGCTATTATTCGTGTGTTTCTTTGTCAATTGTGATCTATTTATTTATATTGTAGTCCCGTAATGTTGTGTTGTAATTTTAGTGTTATATTGCACATGGCCATAAAATCGGGAGGTTTGGCATGCCACTAAACCAGGTTCAACCCATCATTTTGTCCTTTAAAAATGTCCTGTACCAAGTCAGGAATATGGCCATTGTTATATTATAGTTCGTTTCTCTGTGTGTTACATTAATATTTTAACGTTGTGTTTCCGTTGTGTCGTTTGTTTTCTCTTTTTTTTTTAGTGTGAATTACATTATATAGGGTGTCACGGTACTTGGTTTTGTGTTATATGTTATCTATAGGTTTTGTTAATGTAGTCCGTTCCTGTGTGTGTTATTCTAATGTTGTGTCATTTTTCTATATTAATGCGTTTCCTCATTTTTGTTGTTACCGATTTTTGTTTTATGTCCATGGTTTTATCATGTTTTGAATTAGATGGTATACTACTGTTGCCTTTATTTAGCCAAATGGAAAGATGTAGGTTCGGTTTCCAATACCACACACGTAAAATAGGAACCATACATTGTCAATTTTAATGGTTTGGATGTAAGCAATTAAATTCAGAGGGATGTCGTCCCTCTGCACCATTGATCAAAGACAAAGTAAACTCAAGACCTATACTAAAAGTCTATTGAGAAATATGTACCCAATGCTTATTAAAGCACATCTTAGTAGTGTAACACAATTTCGAGTCAAACAATACTCTTATTATTACATACAGACGTTCAACTTCATTAATAGACTTTACGTTCTGTTTTATAATCGTATGTGACATTCGTACATAAATTACTTCTATTAATCTAATGCTTGTATTGCACAAAATCATTAACCTTATACAGACAAGGGCGAGCGTAAAACAGTTTTGATTCGAACAATAACCTATTGGTGTTGGTATTTTTCTCATTTGTGGACTTCGGCTGTCTTCTGGACTTTGTCGGGGTGTTGTCAATTTGACCCGTTCCCAATTTCCATTCTCATTTTTTGTTATCCAATCATACAAGACATTCGTACATGTATTAATTTAATCACGCTGATACATATATCCTGCATCAAATCAATAATCTTTTATAAAGACAAGGAAGAGTGGACGACAATTATTCTATTTCAATTACGTCGATACCTGTATCCTGGAGATATTTATTAATCTTATACTGACAAGGAAGATTGAACAGGTAATAAAACAAGGAAAGAAATAGTTCGGGGAAAGATCCTACATGTTTTCCCTTCGTGGTTAAGAAATTCTAAGATGTTAAGGATTCAAGACCGAATATATTGCTATTCAATGACGTCCGTGTGACAATCTGATAGCTTACGAATTATTGAGTAATTGAATTCTGGAAGATTTCTTAATTGAAAATTAGATACAAAAGAGGGACAAAAGATGTCAGAGGGACAGTCAAGCTCATAAATCGAAAATAAACTGACAACGTCATGGCTAAAAATGAAAAAGACAAACAGACAAACAATAGTAAACATGACACACCATAGAAAACTTAAGAATAAGCAACACAAACCTAACCAAAATTTAGGGGTGATCTCATTTGCTCCGGAAGGGTAACCAGATCCTACTCCACATGTGACACCCGTCGTGTTGCTTATGTGATAAATAGTAAATAGTAAAATGGTAAATAGTCTAACTCGGTAGGTCACATAATGCCTTTATAGTAAAGATTGTATATTACACGGTTTTTTTTATTCAGATGTACATTTTGTAATTAGTATCGTGTCTGTATAAATGCAAATATATAAGCTTAATAATGCATAATAGCTTGCATATATAACACTACTACCTATTGCAAATATGGTATCTTAAATGTCAGTCATGTTATTGTTTTTTATGATCAGTTTTGTATAACAGCTTTCTTGAGGGCTTTTAATTTTGCTGTTTTTTTTAAATTAGATAAAATTGAGAAAGGAAATGGGGAATGTGTCAAAACAACAACAAACCGACCATAGAGCAGACAACAGTAGTAGATATATATTTAAAAAAATTCTTTTTTACCATTCTTAAGAGCCAAACCATTAAACAGACTTATTTACAAAGATATATTTACGATACTGTTGTCAAAGATGACATGTTTTTGAATAAATATTGATTTTCTCAAATGGTCTTTGCTTCGGAAATAAACAATTTTTTTCGGTATGTTTTTCTCATATAAGTTATGATGACAGTAAATGTATTGCCTAACGACATGGATTGTGGTTAATTTTCATATGATAGAGGCACTTTTTGTCGATCAGTGTAGTCGAGGTCCTGAGTTGGCATTTAAGTAATTGCTAGTAGCCATTTGTTAATTTTTGTTAAAAATTGTCATTTTGCTAGGTTATTGTGTGATCTATTATAACATCGGACTTCGGAATTTTTGAAATAGTGTGACTGTAAATATTAATGTTTGTTTGTTTATTCTGCATCATCAACATTTTTTGACGTTTATTTTCTGTGATAAGTAGTATTGTGATGTTTCATGTTTTCTGTTTAGGTTGTTTTCTCCATGATATATTCACCATTTCCATTCTTTATTCAATCTTGAAATGTATCTTAATTTTGAAATATTTTTCATGCCAGTGATATGCATGTTTAATAAACTGACATGTGCATTTTAAAATGCACTGTTCAAACTGTTCAAAAACAACCCGCCGAATGCCAATCATTTCACATGTACATGTATAAGCAATATGCAGGTGTGATAACTATAACGCTGCACTGAAAAAATTATCATTTGTTTTTAGACCAATAAAAAATCTCAATCTAACTACATAAATTAATCTAATTGACTCTTAACGCATCCGTATTCAATTATCATGATGTTATGGATAATTTGTTCCCTGCACATCGGACATCCGTAAAATTGTGTTGTCGGGAACGCTTTCCTGGCTTTGTCATAAGCCTTTGTTGTATAATTGCCAATGTATTTATTCCATCTATATATTTCATCTATGTATTCTAATGTTTCATTAATTGTATACCATATAACAAAATCAGAACTATCATATTTTTGAAAAGTTATTCGTAATCTACATACGTGTTTAAGATAACTGTTTACTCAATAATATGGCTCTTTTTGATAATATAAAACACCCAGTATCATAAATTTTATGTCAAGATTTAAGATTTAAATAACAAAATTGTATTACAAGGAAAAGTTCTATATTTAGAATTTTATATCAATTCGGAGTGATTAAATATTTCCAAACATTTATGAATATTATCTCATATGAATGATAAATGCTTGACACCAGATACATATGTGACTAGAAAATAAGGACTTTTAAATAACAAACCCATCAATAGTCCATCAATATATTTACGATCAAATAACTGAATAATTTAATCAAGATTGAACCAGATCTGTATTTTTATGTATACATATTTCTTCTCGCTTAAGGTGCACTTAACCAGTGACATTTAAATCAAATGATGTTAACTATCACAACATTACTAATGTGTATAGTAAAGTGTGTTTCAAATATTACCGGTTATATATAATATAATATGTAGCCAGGTATATCATTCTATAAAAATCTTCTAAATGAAGTATTTAGGTTAACCACAGTTAAGAAGTTAACCTTACATACAACATGGATTGAAGATATGTTAAAAAATTGAATAATTCGCGTCCGGGTTCATGTTATGGAATTTAAACTTGAATTGTTTTTGCAACAATGATATTTTTAACGGTTTTACATAATAAGTTGACAGACGACACCTCTCACAGTTAAACAGATACTTATACGATACTGTTACATGTAAGTACATTTGTATGTTTACACATAATGGGTGGTATAGGATGTAACATTCCTTGTACATTAATATAGAGTACACACACTACACGTTAAATGAATACACAGGCGTTTGAGAGTGTTCAATTACGCACAATGTTTCGGTTATTATTTCCAAAAGATACTAGTCAAAAACTTAAGAATATCCATACACCTACAAGGCCACATTACCTGCCTTCCACTTGCCATAATTTCTAAAACGTATGGTAGCCAAAGTGATGGTAGTTTCCCTTGCATTGTGGTGATGTAGGATATTAAGCCAGTTCGAAAAGAGTATTTTATGGAAAGTTCATCTTAAATACTGATAATATGCAAATTTCTGTAAATTCCATCCCTTTTCATTTTAACTACTGTTAATTTTATTTTATCTTACTGGGTGGGATTCGTATGTGTGTGTCGGGATTTGAGGGATTTAAGGCATAAATGTATATGTCCTTGGACTCATATTTAGAAATTTTATCAACACAAATAGTATGCACAATATTAGATTATTTACCATACGTTGGCATTAAGAATAAACAATCCTTAGAAAGGTTCGTGGCAGGTGCAATTTTTATATTTTAAACTTTAATACTTTGAAATCTTCCCAATTCGTAGCAAACGCACGACTTATAACCCTCACACTACTTATGAACAATATTTATATATTCACAAAACAATGATAAATGCATAATCAATGATAATGTCATCTTTAATTAACACATTATTCAAATATAATATAAGTTATAAGGTAATTGATTGTTTATGCCATGTAATTTCAATTGATATACAGGTATTACCCATGATATTTCAACTGATTGGGCGGAGCTTACGTTTTAGTTTGCATAAGGGCAGTCTATTTGTAGATGTGTGTGATAAGGATTATTGCCGTAATAATTATAACTGATCTCTAATCACCTATCAGTGTCATCAAAGGAATTTCATTGATGAATTTATTCTAAAACACCTATCTATAGATGGACTGGTTTATTATGAGCGAACCGGTTAAACTACGCCCAGTAAAGTGAAATAAATTTAGTAATAAATTAGTAAAAACAAACACACACTTTTATATATTTATGAAGAATTATGACAATAAGATATAAAGCCAGGAATACATTGCAGAGAATATGATAGAAAAAAAAAGAATATAGAAAAAGTAAACATAGAAATGTTCTTCGAATATATATATATAAGGAAAAAAAAAACGAACGTTTGAAACAATGACGGAGAAAGGGCTTAAACAGAAAAATTGAAATCTCTTTAAAAATTTTACAAATATAGTTTATAGTTAAAAATGTTATCTTAAAAATAGACCATTATTGAATTTTGTGATAACATTTTGTGTCGCTATTTACTTTGGAAATCCATCTTACACTAGTAAGTAAGGCAATTCACAGTTAGATATTTAGTTTGTTACCAATATATAAGTCACACAGAGTCTAATCAACATTAATACATTATATAAAGGTCAAGATTGTACCTTACATCCTTTAGCGACGGAGCCATCTACCCACTTGTTTATGCATTAACCACATGCACTACAGGAACAACAATGAAATCAATACGGTTCAACGTACAATATTGCTACCTCTTGAAGCATGTAGATGATGTTTGGAGGATGACATTATCAACCTAGTGATACTCCTGCAGAAACTGCAAACACCTTAGTGTTGAGTTCAATTCAATCCTCGGCATGTCTGTAAACTTAGTGAGCAGAAACGAAAATTATTTTAAAAGGATAACAGACGAAGTCACTCGAGGATAACAACATGACACTGTTGTACCAATGAAGCATGTGGATGATATTTGGTTGAATGCACTAGAAGAAATAGTAGAAACAAGCAGATCACTTTAGATTTGGAGAGATAATATCACCAACTAAAGAAATATACCTTTATACCTTTATACCATAATAATATGTCTATATATATTAGACTTATTAAAAAAACTTATTGGTATATTATTTACAACCAAACATCTCTTCAGTTAAGCATTGTTAAGTACTAAACAGGTTGTAAACATCATCCTCACAACGTACGTGCTTTGGAAATGACAAAAGGCTAGTGATCTAAACCGAAACTTCAGGGTAACAAAATGACATTAGTTGAGTATGCAAATGCAGAAATCATATTTTATCATTTATTACATTTTGTTTGACTTGTTAAATTCGTTGTAAATTTTATCCTATTATTTGACTGTGAACATATTGTAGGATTTAATAGAGACCATGCTTAATCGATTTACAACTATTAAACAGCGGTATACTACTGTTACTTTATTTAGCCTCTAATCAATTTATGTTTTATAACTCTTCATTTCTTGCAATTATTTAACTTCTTGGGGGCAACATTTTATACAATTTTTAACCTACATTTAAATATTTTGGCTTGAAATAAATGAAACCCCAAACATGGATTTTTTACAGAGGTCAACCCCCTGTTTTACAATGCAAGAATAGGAGAAATAATTCGTAAAATTTCCTAATGCATATTACACCACACACATATCCATACAGGTAATATAAAAATGATTCAAAGTGCGTTTTTAAAACCTACTCGTAATAATGCACGAACCTTTTGATGCTCATAGCTCATAACTAAAGTTTTCACAGATTATAAATGTTATACATGCTATATAATTCATTCTTTTAAATATCATTTGCTTCTAATGATCTAAGAAAAAAACATATAGCTCGTATGCTTGCACTAACTTACCAAAATAAAGATTAAGTTTACACTTTAACATTATTTACATTGTTTTTATAGTGCCGATTTTTAAGTAAGTTTTATCACAACTTCCCTAAGTTAAGATTTGACTTAGAATACATATCCCGATATCCTTATCAGGAATTGCTTCCTTATATTCTTACGGAAGGGTGATTTTTTTTTATGGGAGATGCAATTGCACGCCTTTAGCATACTAAGGAAAACAAAAACATGTGTATTATTTCGCTTACTGTAGGATATGAAAAAAGGTAAAATTACAAAAAAAGAACAATTCAAAACGTCCCTTTTGTAATCTCGAAATAAAAAGCTCAACACATCAAACGATTGAAAATCAACTGTGATATTCCAGCCTCTTTAAAAATTTATTAATGTGAAAATTATTCTAATTTAAAAAGAAATGCATTTACAGTGATTAAGGTCGTACCTAACACCTTGACTTCAATTAATTTGGCTCGTTTAATTTCCATAAAATACTGAATTTGACCCGTTGACGAAAATATGAAAATTGTAACCACACACTTTATCGGAAAATTTTCATTGGATGTAAAGCAGTATACAAACACAAATTTTGATCATTGAGAACCTTCATATTTTTACAATATAACTTAATTAAAACGTTAAGCTGATTTTACAGATTCATCTCCCTGTATTGTTATGAACCACACTAACTATGATGACATAACCTTATACCTCTGATTAATAATATGCTTATTTAAGTAAATTTGGTATTGACACCACATTAAACATACTGGAAGATGTAGATGACAAGACATTACTGTAGAACTAATTTATTTATGTTATGCCGTAAACAAATTTTTACTCAATTATAAAAGATCGTTCATATGGGGGCGGGGAAATATGGGCTAGGAAGTTTCTGATGTATTAAGTGTGTCTTCATTATTTATACGTTTAAACACTTACGACAAAGAAATTACTTCGGCAGAAGATAAAGCAAGAACAGTAAGTTAACTCAATCAAACCTTAATGTTGTTGTTATGTTCATATAAAGAGTGAAAGGAGGATTACTCATATTAATTCGTTCTTTGTTGACTGTAAGATGTTTAGGATAGAGTGTTACTGGGTAGGTTAATCCGGCAATCCTTTCAAACGCAGAGAATTAAGGTAGATTCTGTCATACCATAACCATGTCAACAGAGTGTTATTTTCATTTTCTGTACTCGTTGGTATTTTCGATTGCTCGATGTATTCATATATGGTAGTGGAATACTATGTATACATGTTTTATCGTTTTATCTTGCAGACTTGCATTTTGTTGAGAGAAATTGTCAAAATGGTTTGGAATCCACCCAACACACTCAGTGCATCTAATATGCCTGATCTTCTGCAGAATCGGGGAATTGTTTTCGGTTACCGTCAGATAGATCAGCCGTGGAGGTATTATGCGCGAAGCATCTGTCAATTTCACAACGAAACCTTTAATATATGGACGCATTTGATAGCCATAGTCATACATTTAAGTATGATCTACCAGTATGCCGAGGAATGCGACTTTTATCGTGACAAACACTCATGGACATTATTAATTTTCAGTGTTTGTTGTATATATTCGACGACAATAAGTGTAATAGCACACATTTTTCATAGCAAAAACATTGATGCACATTACAGCTTATTTCTGTTTGATTACGCAGGCGCGTATATGTACGCGTATGCCTCCGGTTTGATAGCCATTTACTACTTTTCAGATTCATATACCTATGACATGATCGTAAATGGGTACTTGGTCGCTCATGTGATATTCTCTTTTGGTGGCGTTATTCTCATGTGTATTATGAAAACAAGTTTTGGACATAAAGACCACCAGAGGACAAGAAAAGGCCTACTTAGCTTGTTTTTTTCATTGCACGCAATTCTTATGTCTACAACAGTAGCAAGAAAATATTGGCTTTCACTTAATGGCAACAAAGAACATTTAGCGTCCATTACTAACTATAATTGGGTATATTTATATTTTATACTTGGAGGATTATCGTACAGTTGCCACTCGCCAGAAGTGTTCTTTCCGGGTATGTTTGACATTATAGGACAAAGCCACCAAATATTTCATATATTTGCAACACTGACTCAGATATTACAAATTCGCGCAGTGCGCTTTGAAATCTCAAAAGGGAACGCTTCATATGGACATCCATCCTTGCCATCATTCTTTATATTATCAACAATGTCTTTGGGCATTATCACTTTTATATGTGTGTTTATCATTAGAAAATATTTTCCAGTACAAACTTTAAAAAAAGAAAAATAAACACAATTGAGCTGTTTTCTCAGTCAGTCTCCAAATCGGAGAATGAATATTTTTCATTTACTGTCTCCAATCAGAAATATCAGATGTTTGTCTTTATATTTTTATTGTATAGGTCATTTGTTGATTTTATATCTGTCAAAGAAAAATATTAACTTTTACTGAAATATGGCCATGAAATAAAAAAGAATTCATAAATATTCAAAGCGGTCACAATTTGATTATTTAAGGAATCTACTTCAAAAGCATCTTTGCTGATAACAACAATTTGCTAAGTTGTCGTTTGTTTATGTAACTTATACTTGTTTCTCGTTTCTCCTTTTTTATTTAGATTAAACTGTTGGTTTTTCCGTTTGAATGGTTTTACACTAGTAATTTTGGGGCCCTTGATAGCTTGTTGTTCGGAGTGAGCCAATGCTCCGTCTTGAAGGTCGTACATTGACCTGTAATGGTTTACTTTTATAAATTGTTATTTGGATGGAGAGTTGTCTCATTGGCACTCACACCACATCTTCCTTTATCTATGATAACAAAACTAAAACTCCTAAAAATGAAATTAAATCGCAGTCCTTTTACAAATGTCAAAATAAGAAGGTCGATCACATCAAATGAATTGAAACATATTCTTGTCTTGGTACAGACATTTCCGTATGTAGAAAATTGTAGATAAAACATAATAACCATATCACAATAGCCGGTGCCAATTACCAAACCACGCCGAAAGGATATAGCAAACATAGAGTAAACAGTAAAGTTTAGTTATTAACAAAGACACATTAAAGAATATATACACGTAATTAAGAGATAAACAACGATAGTACCTAGAATATATACGTCACGACCATAATGTATTATTTGTGAAGTTGATACGGACTATTTATCATCATGGTCTTTGTATCTTCCTATAAAATAGAACGAATCGTTCTTTGACATAAATTTGGTTCATCAATTTTTTGCACAGACACTGGTGATATTATAAAGTCTGTGTAGCAGCTGCAAGCTCTTGAAAACCAAATAATTTGGGAAATGTATGCCCCATAATACAATCGTCAAGAGATGACCGGTCATTTCAAATTCGAAGTATTTGTCTAAAAATAAGGCGCCTGTTTTGTTTGATTTCTAGTTCCGAGGGATATATAAATGGAACCAAATCGGAAATGATTGGATGCTTAATGAAAAGAACATCATCCGTATACCTGATTGTGAAATTAAATGATTAGCTTCTTTGTCTTCTTGTTTTAGTCAACTGTCTGAAGGAAGTAAGACTGGCATGAAAATAAGAATAAGTTGACAAGTAGATGCAGACAGTTCGTTCCCATAGGAATGCCAACATTTTGTTAAAAAATCTACCCCCTAATTCAACAACTACAGATCTGTATGTTGTTAATAAGACACTCCAGCATACTGGTCACTTGTTCTTCTGTGTAGCATGTTTTACCTTTTCGTTCACTATCAACATTTTTTTTTCTGTGGAAAAGGATTGTGGAATATTTCTTTCGGATGATTTTTCAAATTCACATGGGAATTTGTGGTATACAGTGTTCAATATTCAGAAGTCGCAATAGGATCAATTTCGAATAACAAAACATTCAAATTTAGCAACGTATTCCTAAACGGAAGATTATATGGACAGAAGAGGAAATATGCTTAAGGTGGTACCCAGTACCTTGACAAAAATTAATTTGGCTTGTTGAAATTCCATAACAATTTGACAAAATATTAACTTTGACCATTTGAAAAAAATATAAAAATTTCTTAAAACTTGAACCAATCACTTTTCGGAAAAAATTGACATTTGAAACGGGAGTGTGTTGTTATCTATTATTTACCATACTTAACAGTATGCCTCTATATTGTTTGTGGTGAGTTATTCCAGTCTGGAAATATCTTCATATTTCTCAAAAGTGAGGAGAGATAAACCAATGATGTAAATACACAGAGAGACGTGGTGTAGTGGTTAGCTCATCAGACTCCCGTTCCGGGGAGAAAGTTTCAGGGTCTAAAGGACAAGGTTCACTTATGGCACAAAATGGCTTTAAATATCAACTTCATCATAAAACAACAAAACGGTCACGCTTTGGTTCGTAAATGGGTCTGTTTTGAAAGTCTTAATGCTAAATACATCAGTTCTGTTCATAAAAGTACATAATATTCTCCAAAGTAAGCCCGTTTTGGACATTTTGTAAAAATATGATGATTTTGTACATGTTTCAGAGCTAAAAGCTAAAAGCATAAGAAACACCTTGGCCGCCACCTACGATCCAAAATATATGTTTGTCGTAATAGTATTTCTATGTGAAATTTGTAATTTTTTGGCCCGATTAAAAAAACCCATCAAAAATGTAGAGCCAATTTTGACCCTTCGTGAATCTTCTCCTTTTCGGCTCTCCCTTGACACCATTGCGAGTATGGTCTGGAGGAACTATGATAGTCCGTCGGAAGGGAACGATAAATGACTGACCTGTGTTAAGAGAGAGCCATATCTTTTGCATGTCATAGACACCCTTGTAGATTTCGAAAAAGAACAGACTAATGGAGCGACAAGCTGCACTCGCACCTGCAAAGTGAAAAGGGATTAATATAAGTTGCAATAACTTGTTTCCCAATCCACTATAAATAAATATGTTTAAAACAATACACAGATCCTCATCAATTCTCTCATTTGCTTTAATGTCATATTTTTAATTATGTTTTTCCCTTTCTATAAAAAGCGTCTCATTTGTTTTGCATACCTTCCATATTAATGGTGGAAATCTGCATCTTGTTATACATGATTGTAAATGAAACGCCCCGAAGATTTGACATGATTTTTTTTTTGAACGTATAGATTTATGTATAAAAAAGAAGATGTTGTATGATTGCCAATGACACAACTCTCCACAAGAGTAAAAAATGACACAGAAATTAACAACTATAGGTCACCGTAAGCGGTTTTCGGAACAACATAAACTGACAGAAACATAGATATCTAGCAAAATATATAAAGACCATTGCTAAACAAGGTAAGGTAATCTATTCCACTTATAAACTAACGTATTGGGGATAACATTTTCTGTCAATTTTGAATTGGGTTGCAAATGATATATATTTTATCTAGACTGCAATATTGATTGAGTATCGAGATAACACAGAAAATCTAGCGTGTCAATATTTGCCTAACTTAAAAAAGCGGTTTTACATTGTGTATGTTACCTGATAAATTAAATTATCGCACCCTTAAAGTGTTGAAAAGTAAAATCACAAAAATACTGAACTCAGAGGAAAATTCAATCGTAAAGTCTCTAATCAAATAGGAAAATCAAATGATAAAACACATCAAACGAATGAACAACTGTCATATTCGTGACTTGGTACAGGCATTTTCAAATGTAGAAAACGGTTGATTGAACCTGGTTTTATAGCGCTAAACCTCTCACTTCTATGACAGTCGCATCAAATTCCGTTTTTTACATAATTTATGTATGTGTAGATTTATTTTCACCGAACTATCATTTGATGAAGCTGAACGGTTCATATTAATCGTGGGTATTTTCTTTTGTAAGGAAAAGTTCCCAACATATCCAAGAATGTGTCCCTCCCCTGCCGCGCATGCGTTAGATTTAATTAGTATCGGTCAATAAGGAAAATGAAAAATTCGTATAGATTATTAAGGATATATTTCTTTTAATGGTTGTAGCATGAATACAGTTAAACTTTTCATTAGTTTCCCTGTGATAGTGAACAAAAGAATTATATTGTCTTTCATACAATGTTTTCAAAATTAAAATAAAGTTAATGAATGACCCGTATTTTTTTATTTGAAAATAAGTAATGCAGTCATGAAAAAATTGACTGTCCATATAGAGACATTATTGAATTATTGTATATGGCACTTTTTTAAAAATAAATTAATGAAACTTGCATTAGGAATGTAAATTTTTCCCTTAGATCATGAAAAATGGGAACAAATGAGGAATAATATGGTACTTTTTATTTCAAAATATCATGATGATAACCCCCGTAATTATGTTATTAAAAAATAGTATTTTTGGACAATATCGCATCAGAGGTACAATTTAATTTCAGCAAGACAGTAGTCTGTGTGTGTATAATATGTTATAGATCATGTTTCACATAATAATGCATGCATATATATATAGTGTTTTTGTCTTTTAATTACTGACAACATATAACTTACAGAAAATGAAAATTATGGATGTGCTTTAATTATAAGACATAATATTATTATTATTATGTTTGTTTATAAATTCCTTCATTGAATTGCGTTTAAACTTTAAACAGATGAAAACTTATTTAAGAAATTGTTTGTAGTTACTTGACATCTACGTAAAGCATTTACACGTGAATTATGACATGATAGTGTGTTACCTGAAGTGTCCCCAGCAGGCGCTCTTCATCTGGAATATTCTTAATATTACCCAACCAATTAAACGATAAAAAAATGATACATGTATGTGATAATTAGTGAATGTGTAAAATTACAGTGGTCGTGCTAGTTTTATTTCATGGACTTGTTTATCTATCGTCACACACATTAATTTATGACGCTTTTTTTTTATTTGAGAATATGGTACTTTACCGAAAGAAATGCATAATTATTTGAAAGCAAGGAGACAAGGACCTCATCGAAAAAAAGTGACTGAACTTGCACATTGAAGCACATTGTTTTGTTTAGACATAGGAATTATCTTTTTTTAAATTTAGATGCACTGAGCTGATATTTGTTAAATATAATATAGAAAGGCCATGTGTTTGTACATTTGTACATGCACAAGCGTAAATCGTTTGCAAATGGAGTTATTTCCCTTGATTCTTGATAACAAATTCGAGTTGCCTCCCTTAAATGCAACAAATTCTTGGATATGATTGAAATGAAAGCTGTTAAATATACCCAGGTTAAATATATCCGATCTTTCAGGTGATAATGTTTTCAAATCCTATTAAAACTGTCATATTTCAATGTTGTTAATATTTTTCAATAAAATATTGTTTACACCAACAGCGTAACTAGGTTGTTGCTTTCTGAATAATTTTGTAGTTAAATTGAAGATGCCGAACCTGCACTCTCAATTTCGCTGCTAAGATATATATGATTATATATCTCTGATGGAATTCGTAAGAAAGTAAATGAGACGATTTAAAGTCTACGCTTTACTTGCAATCATTAAACACTCTAAAATATGAATAAAATTATATATATGCTTGGTGCTTTATTCAGAGTTACTATGGTACTATAACGTAACAGTAAATCAATCTAGGTACCTATTGATTGTGGAGTAAAGGTTTTAAATCTTCTTTAATTTACTTGGCAGGAAATTGTACAAGGCATTATTTCATGCAGACAGAAAAAAATGTCAATTCTGCAAAGTATGTCGGCAGTATTGAAATATAAATGATTTTTTTTAAAGATTGGAATGGGCAGAAAGTTTGCCTTGCAATCGGCAACCAACAAGGCGCATAATGATGTTATAACAAGGAACCTTAACCGTGCGGAGAGTATGAAATTCGTATTTGTTTTCCATATCAAGCAGACATACATTGTAGCTGTGTATTTATACATCCAGCAAATCCGAACTGACGACTTAGTCTACTTCAACGATGGTTTTACTTGTCTTTTTTTGGAACCTAAACTTTAAATGTTATTTGTTTATGTACTATGTTTTACCTAACTCTTAGTTTAGTTCATTTTTATGTACTGTACATAATGTGTATTTCTCTTATGTAAGTTGTCTTTTTTAATAATGTACCAATTTTTAACTCTGAAAATGACATATGAATATTTTAACTTGTCTGTATATATTCATTGCACATGATGTAAGACAGATTTGTGGATACCACGTCCGCAAGTGCCCCCGTTGAAAAGGAGCAGTTTCTAAATGAATATATATATTTATTCACCGTGAGTAAGGTTGTCCTGCGAGAAAACGTTCTGTGCTGGTGATTTGGTCCTGACTGGTGCTGGTGATCTTTGAAAATATGTAAACAAAGACGAAAATAATGATTGTTTTTAGGTTTTCTCGACTTAAAAATGGAAGGAAACAGTTGAAATGTTTTTTTTTAATTTTTTTTATGGGTTCATAGGCAAACAATAAAAAATGTGACCCTCTAAACTGTTTAAGTAAGCGTAACACAAAAGTGCTCATTTTTTTAGAAAATCTAGAACTGAAAAAATAAAACAAAAAAGCTCCCCGAGTCCGCTTTCTATACCCACATCTAGAAGACAAAATTATTTTGTGAAAAACCAATGCAATTTATTAATCATCAGTTTAGACATGTTCTGATTCCGTGCTGGTGGGTCCTGGCATTGTGCTTAAAATAGTCATTATTATAGTACTTCCTGTAAGAATAATGTCCTTCTATAGTAAAATAACACTATTTTTGGGTAGTTTTTTTTTTTTTTAATATATAGCGTTAACTGCACTTTGCTAAAATAGTATGCCTTGCTGTTGCAACAGACTAATGATTTTGACGTCAATCATTGTCAATTTCACGTGAAAAGGCGGAGTTTAGTTGCTATGACAGAGAAACGGGTTGGATTTATTAGCCTGCCACTCAATAAACTATTTCAATTGAAAAATAAGGGGAAAAAAGTAAATATCATTTAAATTTTTCTGACATTTTAAAAGACTTTAATATATTGTATTTTCTGTTCGAACGTTTTCGTTCTTTGTTTGCTTCTGATGACTGCCGCTGTACAGTCAAAATTGTTTGAATACTTTTAAAATAGTTCTCACCACGTCACTGTTTTTTGTAAGTTATCGAGTACTTCGGAAATTGTTAAGAAGAAAAAGGGAAGGCGTATGGAGTAAACATTGTTTAGACAATATCCAAAACAATACCGGACAATCAAAGCTATGACACGATGCCTTTTTAGATCTGCTTCATCTTACAGTCAACATGAGTTCATAATTTCAACAATGAACAAAATATAGATACCTCATGGCAAGTTTAAAACAACCTCTAGCAACAGCTTAAGCAGTTTATCTAATTCTAACAGTCAAGTAGACAAAATCATATTTCTTTAAGACAAGTGAACATATATATATATGCAGAGTTACATAAAGGCTATTAAGCTTTTTTTTTACATCACAATAAGCACTATTTGAAATAGTAAACAGTCAGTATAAAAATGATAATTACAATAGCGCACAGCCCTTCGGGTCGTGCACTATATCTCTCTCCCTGGCTACTATTTTCGCATAGTCAATGTTAAACACAACATTATTATATATATAGATAAATTTGTCTTTTAAAGTAAAAGTTTTAAATCTTACCGGAATCCTCCTTCCCCTCTTGGATAATGTTTCAGGGTAAAAATTATCATCTGCAGTACTAAAATCGTACTTGATCATCTAGCTAATATATCTTCATCACATTATTTTTTATCAAACATTTTTGAAATTTCAAAACTATTCAAAGCTTGGCAACTTTCACTGTGACCCCCTGTCTCCCTTTTTCCAAAAAACAAAGCCACAATATCATTGTCATCCTTTTAGTAAGCACTAAATTGTTACAAAGGATCTGATTTTAGCTGCTGAGGACACATGATGCTCACGCACAGAAACAAGGCTAGACTGAGATTCAATTGGTTGATTAAAAAGAAAAGTATCTACAGTATCGTATACATTTGTCAGAGAAACACTTTCCAGATGCTTAGGTTACACTGAATTTGTTATCTAAACTCATCTAAAAAGTGTTCAGGCTCACCTGATAGTTTGCCGTGATCAATTTAGTAAAAAAAAGTCCTGTATTCTATATTTTTGCTCTTTATTTTTATGCAAAACCTGTTACATTTTGATATTTCGGGTCATTGTTGAAGGTCGTACGGTGGCGTATAGTTGTTTAAAATACCTACTTCATTTGGTTTCTGATAGAAATTTGTTCATTGGCAAGTATTCCACATAATATTTTTTTTTTTTTTTTTTTTTTATAGTTATTGGATATTTTACAACGTATTTTGATGTTCATGCAAAAGGATGGTAATCCCAGAAATCATATGGCTTATATAATGCAATTTGCATATTTTCTTATCTCAAAAGGGGGGCAAGATGGGTTCCATTAACAGGTCAAATCTTTTTTTTTTTATTTCAAAACAGATAATAGTTAATTTAAAATATTGATAACCGATAACACCAATTTAAATGATCTTAAATGAGAAAACAGAAAATATTGAATTCGAAAATCAAAAATCAGTTAACAGGGGTCATTTTTTCATAATAAAAGTTCACGACAATGACATTTTTTAGAAAACAGATAACAGCTAATTAGTCAATAACAGTTAACGGCACATATATTTTCAAAATAACAGTTAACAAAAGTTTTAAAAAACCATATTAACAGAAAAGATGTTGTCCCCTCTCTCTCAAAAAAATATCAGAACCGATAAAAATAGGCCAAAGTAATAAGGATAAAGAATAATGTGTAGAATAAGGGAGCTACCATTTGTTTTTTAGGGGGGAAAAGGGGGGGGGGGAGGGGTGTGGCTAGGATAAAAATTTTGTCCTGCATTTTTTTTAGTTGTAATCCCTGTCCTGCCTTTTTATTTTTCACTCTAATTGGTCCTGCTGTTTTATAGCTTATCCCGAATTTTTTGCAAGTGTCTCATCCTTCCTTTTTTTTTACTCAAAACTCCTGTCCTGCCCTTTTTTTCAAATTTCATCCTAGCTTGTGTTAATATGTCTTTTGATTGAGTTAAGCCATTTTAGTCAATTTTTATAGTGTGTCTTTTTATGTTGTGATGTTACACTATTGTTGCAGATAAGGGTGAAGGTTTGGAACCATTTAAACGTTTAAACCCGCAGCAATTGTTTGCACCTGTCCTAAGTCAGGAATCTGATGTTCAGTAGTTGTCGTTTGTTAGTGTGGTTCATAAGTGTTTCTCGTTTCTTTTTTTTATATAGATTATACCGTTGGTTTTATACTAGTAACTTTTGGGGCCCTTTATAGATTGCTGTCCGGTGTGAGTCAAGGCTCCGTATTGAAGACTAACTTTGACCTATTATGGTTTACTTTTATAAATTGTGACTTGGATGGAGAGTTGTCTCATTGGCACTCATACCACATCTTCTTATATCTATAGAAAAATTATTGAAAAATAAAAGAATACAGATTAGAAGGAACCCCGCCAAGACCCTCTTATATTCTTTGTATCTCTTTTTATAGTAACATTGAATTCACGATCATAGCGTAATCGTACAAAAATTGAGCGGGGTGTGCATCAGTGGAATTTAAGGTTCGCCCTTTATAGGTACACAAATACAAAAAATCAAATTGATTTTCGTCATTAATATGACTCGAATAAATAAGAAATTTGGGAAAACTACAACCCTTAAATACAAAAAAAAAAAAAAAAAAAAATACGTAGACATAACTATGCTTTTATTCTTTTTAATCTCCTGATGACCATTATATTTTTGGATGACACAGTACCAAATGCGTAGCATAGCATTAAGATATGAAATGAAAATATACATATACTTTTTACATGTTTAAGTCTTAATGTTGTCTTGCCAGTGGGTTCCTCTTTAAAAAAAACCAGTATAGACTCCCCCCCCCCCCCCCCAAATCAGAGAAACTATCACAATGCTTAACGAATTTTATATCCCCCTCAGAAACTATCTTAACGATTTGTATGCCAGTTCATAATAAACATTTAAAGATTCGTAAGATTTCAGGTAAACACTTTAGTAATTTTGGACGCATTTAACTTGTCAAACATATCTGTATCGTGTGCACAATGAGCTTTAAGCGTGTTAAGGGCGTAGGAGAAGTGTACATTAGCGTTTATTTGGCGTTCAAGTGACGTATGTTGGCGTATGTCTGGCGTTTGTCTAACGTAGTTGAAATGCACGCTACGAAGGAAACACGTCCGTTGAACGTATTTGAGACGCGTCCTGGTTGTATCTGGGACGATTATCCGTGCTTTCGGCGTGTCTGGAACGTGTAATTGTGGGGTGTTTGTTACAAACAAGCTCCGCATACGTCCAAGTAAAAGTCAAAATATCTTGAGGCGTATGCAACGTGTTCTAAACGTGTCTCAACCTTATTTGTAGCGTAAATATTACGTGCGTGTAGCGAACAGGCATACGCCTGACAAACGCTAGAGCTAGATGAAATGTTTTATGCTGTTTAAAAATTTCCTTGAGATATAACGTTCACCAAGCGTATACCTTTGCATTTCGACGTACTTCAAACTTATGCGTTAAATGCGAGTTCCTCTTGCGTGCACCTTACGTATGCATATGTGGTTAAGAACAATATCTAATTGCATAACGACATTTGTGTAATTCATTATACATTAATAGGTAATACAATTTTTGGGACAAAAGTAATAAAATAACCTTTGGACAATTTATCGTATGGTGAATAAAACAATTACAGAAGTGACCATTGACAAACTTAAAGTGAATATTTCCCAGTATAACTACTACAAGTTCCTGCGGTCAAAAGATTAGTTTGACCAAAACACGGAACATAAAAGGTTAGCTATAGCCCTAGTATCCTGCGGCCACTTATTATAGAAAAATCATACCTACCGGCTATCGAATCAGGAACAAGATATCACTAACTACCAGAATTCATTCTTGTCAAGATTCTCTATTCATTTCTGGAATCGACATCGCTATACGTCTTAAATTTGATACTGTTTGGTCAGAATCAACTTTGATTTAATCTTAAACAACGCAAAGGAATATAAAACGAAAGAACTTTAATTTTTCCTTATCGATAATTAAGATATGTCTATGTCAGTGCAAAAAGTAAAGGTTTTTCAAGGGGATTTAGTAGCTTATGTATTGAAAGGAATAAGATTTTCCAATGTTTTGCAATATATGGTTCGTTTCAGAATCTAAAGGACTATGGGTAATTTCATTGTTTGTACCCCAAAATGAAAATAACGTTACGTCACTGATCGAATTTCAATTGTGTATGACGTTTTTAACCAATGATGACGCTTTGGTGTACACTTTTGAAAATATTACCCAGAACGCCTTAGATTCTGAAACGGCGAATAACCACTGAAAATTTGTATTAGGTTTTTAAGGAACTGGTCAATTTAAGAATTATGAATACCATTTTTTTATTAGAATTTAAGATTACTTTTTGAGTATTTTTATATGCTGTTATTTAATAGATTTGATAAGTTATGATACATTTGTACAAGGTTAGATATGTTTGCTTAAAAAAACAAACATTTGTTAAAATATAGAAAAAGCTAGTGTTTTGTTAAAAGTTAATATGATAAAAACTAAATTATCTGATAAAATAGCAATTTTTCTGCAATAATGGTGATTTAGGTTCTCATTTTTTTCTAAAGATACATTCAATAATTCTAAAACATAAAAATCTTATAAAGAAGGTGAAAAAAGTATAAACATTTGCATATTTGAGTCTCGAGGTCGCGAACTCTCTCGTAACTTGACGTCCTTTTGAAATAAAAGTAAAAATGTCTGAACCGATGGGTCACTGTGAAAACTTTAAATATGGATAAATAAAGGGTGGCAGGTAGGTGAAGCTTACATAAATGAAGAGATAAATGAAAAATGAACAAATTGATACTCGATTTATATCATTCCAATGCCGTTAGTTGGCAATTAACTAATCAGCTTCATTGGTGATGCCAGAAGTCTATTACTAGTAATTGACTTCAGGTGATGCATAATCATTTGTCTCGATTGATAATTGTCTCGTACCGTTTTCCAATTTTTATATATTTTAAATTAGCGTTTTTTCAACTGATTTTTATAGTTCGATCTTATGTTGCACTGTTATCCCACTGGATCAACGATCTCGGCAAGTTTAAAAAATATTGCACCAATTATTTGAGTGGTCCAGATGTGGCCAGCTGTTTCAAGTCTAAATTTCTGTCCTTATTTCAATATGCTCTTGTTTTCAAATGGTATTTTAAAGTTTCATGTCCAACGTTACTGTCGACCTCCTATTGCATTTTTTTTTAAATTCATGAGTTCTCGTCATGAACATGCATGACATAGTTGCAACATGACGTAAAGCAAACAACAATCAATCAATTTCATAAATTGTTCCATGTACATTGAACACGAAGATCTTTTAAAATGCTATATGATATGTAAAATTTCCATTTAAATTTTTTATATGAAAAAGAAGATGTAAAAAAACAAATCGTTATTTTGAAAAGTTAGAAATTAAAAATATAAATTTCCCCCCTAATTTTATAAACCTATCCTTTGCTTTTATTTTAATGCTAAAAATATTATAATAAATAAATAATTAAATGATACAATGCCATCTAATCGGTCCGTTTCTATTACAATTTGGTAACTATTTAAGTAAGTCAGTGGTTGTCGTTTGTTTATGTGTTAAAGGAGTAGGTCCGGTAAGGACCAATTTTGGCCTCAAATTTTAGGTTCATCTGACGACAGATTTTGATCACTTTTTAAACACTCAAGTGTCTATTTCATTTGAATCAATTAGTTTATGTGAAAGATTTTAACTGATTTAATCTTTAAAAACGATCCGATTCAAGCTCAAATGTGAAAAATCTACCAAATATGCCGAAAAATGTCAATTTTCAGATGGTTTTTGTCAAAAACGAAAGTGGCCGCATCCGTGTTCATCCTCAACCTTTATATATGTTATGTATTATTATAAAATACAACTTACATTTCAATATTAAGGATGAACACGAATGCGGCCACTTTCGTTTTACACGAAAACCGTCCAAAATTTAACTAAAATGCTAGAATTGTGAAGATTTCAGTAATTTAGCATGACTTTATGGTGCTAGTACCCGATATATGTGCATTGTATTGTCAAAAACAGCCCATAGTTATGTAGCAGAAGCATTCTACTGTCCAATGAATAACTAAAAGTTAACATTTTAACAATTTTGTAAAACTGCTATATTTTGGGGCCAAAAAGGGGTCTTACTGAACCTACTCCTTTTTTTTTTCGTTTTTTTTTTTTTTTTATATAAATAAGGCCGTTAGTTTTCTCGTTTGATGTTTGTTTTACATGGTCATTTTGTAATTGTCTGCACTTAAATATATAGAGGATTCTTTTATTAAATGTCTGGATGTAAGACGAAATATGAATTCTGAAACATACTTAACGACGGTTCTATTGTAGTTTAATTGCTGTGATCCTGACCGGAATAGGATTTACACCTTTAATCATTTTTACCAGTAAGAGATAATTTAAAAGTAATATCTTTGTATACATATATGATAATATGAACTTTTAATATTTCTGCTAAGTGATATTTGTTTGATGTACATGTATGTGAATGTCATGCTTGTAAATTTGTTCAAGTCATATATAAATTGTATTCACGTCGCCAGAGTCCTTGTGTTTGGGATCCACTCTTTCAGCCTAAGAGTGGATTTGTGGCAGATTTTTCTCCCCACCTTTATTTTTTGCTATTCTTTGTCATTTATTCAATTGATATGATATTAGTTGATGTAGTTCCGTATCAATTACGTAGTATTATTTCATATTAAATATGAACTTTTATGTCAAATGTTTTATTTGCAAAATGTATTTTATGATTTTGAATAAATGACCTTTTTTCGTCAGATTAGTTTTTATATCAAAGAGCAAATCAAGCTAAGACTCTGGACTGGGTTGCACAAACGTCATTTAAGTTAAACGTTATTTAAGTACAGCTATTTGTAAGATCCAGGCAGGGGGTGATTCATGTATGTCTCAGAACTGCTTTATTCTTTTATATAATAGTTAGATTGAAATAAAGTTTGCAAGCTTTTTTTTTTAATTTTGTTGAACGGTTGCTATGGAAACATGCAGCCTTTTTTTGAGGAATTTATGATGAAATCAGGCATGAAAATTGGAAAATGTCTACATTTTGGTTGCAGCAATTTCATGATAATGACAATTTCAAGAAAAAAAATAATTTCAACATATAATTAGGCATTATTTGAAGTTTATATTTTGATGTTGAGGTTATGAAATTTTTTTTTTATATTAGGCTAAAATGGTATTTAAAAAGGTGCAAAAATCTGTATTTTGACATTTTCTGAAAATAGCTAAATAATCATACTTTAAATCAAGAAAAATTGACATTGAGCAGACAAGTTCATTATAAACTATGATTGCATCTTAAAGTTCATACATTGAATTATTGAAAACAGGAAAAAAACATCTGGGTTTTTTTGAATTTTTTTGTTACCATGGCAACACAAATTGGTAAAATTCATAAAAATGACAAAACACAATACTTGTTCATTATCAAAATTTTTGCTATTTTTTTTTTATATTAATGCAATTTAACAGACAATAAAACTTATGATTTGTTTGAAAATGATAAAAAATATATAAGCTTTAATTTAAGAGGCTGAAAGACCATAGCAACCAAAAAAAAGCCCTAGCAACCGGTCTGAAATTGCTGAATTAATTCAGAATCAGCATCAAATACATGGTTTTCTAGGTATTGGATACATATAAATAATGGAGTTTGAATAATATACTCAACAGTTAGATAGTTAATTTACACTTGATTTGCTTTTGGTTACCATTGGAACAAAACAGTTCAGATTTGATACAAACCATTATGTACCTTATAATATCTGTTTTGCAGCCCTGTAAATGGACTTCTTCAACCATAATCAACAAAAAAATCATATTTCTCTATATTTACAACTCATATCTCTTGATTTCATGAAAGGTCATTTGTTTATTGTAATAACAAAGTATGGCATAGAAATTTTAGATGGAGAGACAGAGTTAATAATGTAGGACTGCTGAATTTGGTGCATGGTTTCTTCAAAAATTTGTATTCCTGGATTTTTCTCAATATCTCAAAATTCAAATTTTATTTTGGTCTAGAATCGTAAAAGTAAACGGTGCGTCTAAACAATGCTAAGGACTCCTTAGTGCACTAAAGACCTATACAATGCCACTAAGGACTAGAAGGAGTGCTGTTATATATATTATTTTTACATAATATGGTAGAGATAGATATTTAATGCAAAAAAATCAAATTTTATAGAAAAATAATCATAAATAAATAAGATATTCAACATTATTTAAACGTTTCATTCCTCCTATTCCCACTTTTTTTATAAATCTGGTAAGAAAAGTTAAAATGTCATGTGGGAATAGGAAGAAAACTTATGCAAATAAAGGATTATACTTAATCAACTTTTAATTGGCCAATGTTTTTTTGGATATATAGGTTATTTTTGTATATGTTCGAATTTTGTGTTTTTAATTCAAATAAAATTGAAAGAAATGGAATAAAATTGAGAATTGAAATTCTGAATAAGTGAAAGAGACGAAAACGTGACCATATAGCATAAACAATCGAAATAAAGAAATGTAACAAATTATCTAATATTTCTTTTATAACACAAATTCAAAAGTAAAGTCACGCAAGCATTATAATATGAAACAAACAATACAAGTAAACAACACTAAAGCAAATCATACATAGTAGCACACACATCAGAAATCCACCGTATATTAGCCTATTCAAGTTTATTAATCTATTCAACGTGAATAAGGTGGGTGGCTGCATCGCCAAACTGTACTGTTGTTACTTCTTGGTGGGGTATAATGCTGCATAGTGAATCATGGTTGAGGCCTAGATTCCTCATGTTTCAGTAGTTTTATTTGTTTAAAATGTTTGGTCGCAGGTGCTGGAATGTTTCGTCGACTTGCTTTGCCATCCCTTTAGATGATGTGTAGTCTCAGTCCCAGTATTGTGTAATGATCCCATCAGTATTTTGTTTCATAGTCAGTAAAGAGCATGCAGTCTAATTAGTTGTGTACTTTTTTTATTTGTTGTTTTGGCTTTAAATTAGCTTTCAGTAACTGCAAGTACTCTCAGATATGTTCTTAGTGTCTTTTTGTGTTGGTATGTACAAGTAGCCGGCCATGTCCACTTTGTGTTTATGTTTTTCAGGGAGGATTGGAATCCCACTTACATGTTTCACCTTGCCACATTCTGTATGTGTGTGCATTTCCCAAGTCAGGAGCCTGTAATACAGTGGTTGTCATTTGTTGTTGTGTTACACAAAAAAATATATTTGTCAAATTGATTTTTTTTGTTCATTTGTGATTTCGGGGCCCTTTGTAGCTGACTATGCAGTATGGGATTTGCTTATTGTTGAAGGCGGTACAGTGACATATAGCAGTATGGAACCTAAATTCCTGTTCCTTGTGCTTTTCTCCAGATACGTTGTGTGTACTGGAAATAACAGTGGTTTGTGTTGATAAATTATTATATGCTGCATTTCTAATTTTAGATTAACAAATTCAATGATTTTTTTAAAATCATATATTACGTATACCTCTGTCTATCTGACTTATTCTTTATTTTAAGGTACGCTTTGAAGAAAAAAAACCAGTTTGCAAATAAACAGTGTATCACATTTTTATTAAAGTAATATACTTCAACAGCAGTGGCGGATCCAGACATTTTAAAAAGGGGGAGGGGGGTACCAACTATATGCTCCCATTCAAATGCATTGATCGTCAAAAAAAAGGGGGTTTCCTCCCCCCCCTTTTCCCCCTGGATCCGCCACTGAACAGTGTATCAACTATATTTTCTTTTAAAAAATACAGGTAAATCTTAGGTGAATTTTTAATTAACCTTGAATGTTATAAAACCAATTTATAATTAATCAAACCATCTATTGAAGGAATAGTGATTTTTAAAAGTGTGAATAGGAGGAATACACCATTTAGACACGTGCCCTTTTTTCTTTGATATGCCGCAAAAATCAATGAACCGATTGACACGTGCAAAATAACATAACAACAGTTACTGATTAAACAATCCTGATCTTTTTTATTTTAAGGATTTTTTTTTCAACTAGTTTGATATCTGTTTACAAAGCCTTCATATGGTACTATGTGGTATGTGCTTTACTTACTGTTGAAGGCCGTAGGGTGACTTGTGGTTATTTATTTCTGTTTCAATTCGTTTCTTGTGAAGATTTGTCTCATATCATAAGTTTCACCCATGTCCGTCAGTACTTTAGTCGTCACGAAGTTGGTTTCCATTTTCTAATTTTAGTTTGCCTCAACCAAATGTTATGAAACATATACATTATGCTTATTACCACAAAACAGAGATCAATTTCAATTTAGTTGGCGTCACTTAAACTGTTCCCGAGTTATGCCCGTTTTGTGTTACTGTTATATTAAAATTTTGTCTTTGGCAATTCATAATTTTTCTATAACAACTTTTCTTTGTTTGATACTTTATTACTTTAGTCGTCACGAAGTTGGTTTCCATTTTCTAATTTTAGTTTGCCTCAACCAAATGTTATGAAACATATACACAATGCTTATTAGGGGACGACCATTTGATATTCTGGGGGGGGGGGGGGGGGGGGGGGCAGGAGGATTTTGAAAATAGATAACTCAGCCTTGATAATCACAAAAATAAATGGTTTGTTCTGTGGTAGTTTGAAAATAAATTACCTGACTTGCAATGTATAGAAAATAAATAACTCAGCAGGTCTAATCGAAAGTATGAGATGGCACCAGATTCTTCATAAATTCATCTTTTTTCCCCAAAAAAATCGGGAAACACTTCCCAAATTTTTTAATAACAAAAGTGTAAATATTATTTAAATATACTTGAAATGTCTGAAAATTGGGTTTATTTAACTTGAAGTATATTGTCTCAGGAAACCTTACCTCACCTTTATTTTAACAGGGCCGTAACTCCATGTAGGAAATTTCAAAACCAAACGCTTGTCTCCATATCAAATTGTGTTCACGGCCTTGCAAGAAAAAAGTTCTGTTTTCCCTCAGACTTATAGCCCTGATTTTTCGGGATCAATTGTTTCTTATTTATTTGTCTTTTGTTCATTGATTGCCCTTCTGTATTCTGTTAGTGTTGCATTCCTTTTGTAATCTAGTAATTTTGTTATGAACTTGATCATGAGTTAAAAAAAAAAACAGCAGCCACAGGCTTAACTATGTGAATTCCATTTTTGCTTTATCAGGCACATTGGTCTTTTGATGTTTTCCCTAGAAACTTCAGTCTTACACTGAATTTATACATTTTGCTTTAAGACCAAAATATTGTCAAAAAATTATTAAAACAAAACTTAACTTCATTTTCAGATTATGAAAGGGTCTTCCGAACACCCAGAAAGCATGATCATTTGTTCTATAGCTTCTTGGGCCTTCAGTGGCTCCAAAACCCTTCAAATTTTTTTTTTGACTCGCTCCGCTCGGCGTAGTAGGTTTGCCAAAACATTTAAAAGTGCCTAGTTATAACTATACTTAATACTATGTGTATATGCAGTTGGGAACTTAAAAGATTCATTTCTGTAAGGGGGGGGGGGGGGGGGGGGGTTAATCTAATTAAATGTTACATAATGACTTGACTATACTATATGTATTATTTATAAACAAAACATTTAAAAAAATGTATGTTTTCGAATATCAAAAATATAGTTGTGAAAATGAATAATCAGTCCCTTGCTTTAATGAAAATGAAAAATCTTGCTTCAATAGTGCAGAAAATGAATAATCTGTCCTCTTAGTTTGCAAAAAATAAATAACCGATCAAAAAAAAATCCTCCTGCTCCCCCCCCCCCCCCCCCCCCCCCCCAGAATATCAAATGGTCGTCCCCTTACCACAAAACAGAGATCAAGTTTGAATTTAGTTGGCGTCACTTTAACTGTTCCGGAGATATGCCCAATTTGCGTTACCTTTCTTTGTTTGATACTTTAAAAATTGTTAAAACCGAAAACCAGATCAATTTCATAGGCGGATCCTGGAGGGACAGCCCCCCCCCCTTTTTGTGGGAAAAAAATGGTTGATTATATAGGGAATCACTGAAGTGTGACTGGAGCGCCCCCCAACTCCCCCCCCCCCCCCCCTTTACACAAAGTTCTGGATCTGCCACTGAGTTTAAAACTGTATAGTTTACCTTAAATGACCTGGTTAAGTGAAAACATATCTAAAAGTGACCATTTGATATTTAAGGAAAACCTTTCTGAAGCCATTTTTTTCTGTCATACATACCATATAATATTTTTTCGACTTTCATGTATTTTTTTTTTTTATCATTTCTGTTAAAATAAAATAAAAAAAGATGTGGTATAATTTCCAAATTGAAACAATTCTTCACAAGATACCAAAATGACACAGAAACTAACAACTATAGGTTATCATACGGCCTTCAACATTGGGCAAAGCCCATGCTGAATAGTCAGCTATGAAAGGTCCCGAAATGACAATGTAGATCAATTCAAACAAGAAAACCTATCTATTTACAAAAAGTGAACGAAAAACAGATATGTAACACATAAACAGACGACAACCACTGAATTACTGTGGCTCCTGACTTGGGACAGGCAAATACATAGAGAATGCGGCGGGGTTAAATATGTTAGCAGGATCCCAACTATAGATAAATTAATCCTCAAGAAAATATTTATATAGATAAATTAGTAATGATTAAAAATTTGACATATTGTGTAGACACCTATAACTAAAAAAATGTACTAGTATTGTTGAAATCTTTATGTTGCCTGCTAAATGTCATTAGTTGGTTTTTTTTTTGTTTGATTGCTGTGTTATTGACGTATAACCTACATCTCCTACAGTTTTAGTTCAATTTTGGTGTATTTTCAAAAAGGTGTATGCAAAATCATAACTAAATATAGATGTATTGCTTTTCTTCCTAGGTAATATGCTTAGAGAAAGATGAACCAATGAGAAATGTACCTCAATTTAGAAAGTTAAATAAACTGAAAAAAAATTTTCACTTTCCAATCTTAAACTCTCCCCATTTTTTTTCTCTCCATTTTTCGTTCAATAAATTGTTTATATTTATTGACGGGAGTTCACTTTTAATTTGTATACGTTTTAGGTCACGGATAAATGTGATTTTAATCATAAAAAGGAGGGAATATTCCAGTTTTCAGACAATGCTTTGAGCAGTTATGAAACTTTGGTGACGCCAGGTTTATATCTATTAACATAACCTCCCATTAGTTTTTCATGAATTTGTGATATGACATTGAGAAGTTATTAAACTTTTATTATTCTTTGAAAAAGCAACGGGCGTAACATGCGCTCATGGCGCAGCTGTTTATTTTAATTTTATGGAATTACACCCTTTTCAAAGTCTAGGATCCGTTAAGAGTACATTTGAACTTTGCAGTATATCTGAGGTAGTTAATGCACACCTTAGCTGTGCATGATCCTGATCTATGAAAGATTCTAACAAAAACTACCCAACCTCCACTCCTCTCCCAAAATGCAACAGTGTATATATTTAAATTTGTTAAGTCTTTTCAATGAGCAAAGACAGTCATGACAGTACTGAGAGTCAAACAAAACAAAGCATGCAGTTATATTCCCATTAGAAAAATGAACATTATAAACATAATTATATGTAATTTTTTACATAAACTATATTATATATCATTTGATTGACTGTTATGGGGGATATTTGTCACCATGGCAACTGTTGTAATAATACTTAACGATTGCAATTTAGAGATTATAGATGCTTCAATGCATTTCTTTTCATAAAGGTTTGGAAACAATTGAGAACATTGAATTCCCCATACCGCAGAATTCAATAAATAATAACTCTGTTTCCAAGGGGAAAATACGTTAACATGGTGATAAAATTCAAGAGAGCCCCACGCAATGTTTTATTTATTTTGGTCAGGTAGTATTCAAACTTTGTTACTACAATGCTAACTATGATTAACATATTTTCAATTTTCGGAAAAGCACACGAGAAAATTTGATAATTTCACAATACTTCATGATTTCGAAAAAAAATAATGTTTTTTAGTATTTTTTAACAAAAAATCTAAAAGTCGGGGTTAAACTGCAATACTAACTAAGCTCTGAAGCTAAAACCAAGTTATATCGAAGTTATACATGTATAAGAAATTTCTGAAAATAAAATTGATTCTATTCATAATCATTATTCTATTCATAATCAGGCTCTCCGACCAAACGTTATCTTTTCAAGAATCTACATGTATGTTTTTTTTTAAATAAACTTACCACCCCTTTTTTTCCCTAACCTTCGGTTCTAACCTCAATGTTTCATTATATATTATATACAGACAAGACTGTGAGTGAAGCAAAGCATGCAGTCATATTCCAATTTGAATATAAACACCGTCTATATATAATATATGTATTTTTTTACATACATTTCTATTGATACATTTTAAAAAAGATGTTACTATGGGTAATATGTATTTCCATGGTAACTATTGAAGTCAGCAACTATTAACGATGGTAATTTAGAGTAAGCTTATGCTTAAATGTAATTTTTTTTATCAGTTATGGAACAATTCAGTACATTAAAGCTCTAAAACTGCAAAATTCTACAAATAATAACTCCGTTTCCAAGGAAAAAATCGGTTGCTATGGTGATAAAACTAAAGAAAGTCCCAAGCTTTTTTCTATTTAATTTGGTAAAGTAGTATCCAAACTTCATAACTAAAGTGCTAACTATGCTATACACAGTTGCTCTTTTCTGAAAAACACCACAGAAAATTTGATAATTTCGCAAAAATCCCAAATTCAGAAAAGTTGAAAATATGCATTTTTTGGCATAATTTTTCAAAAAATTTACAAATTTGGTTTACATGCAATCTGAACTAAAATGATGCAAAAACCAAGTTGTATCAATGTTACATATGAAAATTAATAAAAAATGCTTGATTCTATTCCTATTCAGGCTCTGAATTGTCGTGATTTAGCTGATTTTTGGAAGATTTTAGTATGCTTCACAACCAAAAAATAGAGTGTCCGTTACCATGGCAACCACTCGTATTTTCCCACTCATGTTTATTTTTTGAGCAGTATTCAGTTACTGCTTCTTCTAGGCCATTTATAGATAAAATCTGAAACCCTCATAAATCACATGTATATGGCACCCTGCCTGGTTCTTACAAAGAGCTGTACTTTAAAAATAATAATGCAGTCAGGATTCTACTTCGTCAAAATTATCTCCCCATTACGCCAGTTCATTTTCACAATCGTAGAAATGGAAGCCATTGTAGGGTTGACGCGCTGCCAATTTTGCTCTTGAAAACCGATAAATTTATCCACACAAATTTAGCACCATGACGATCCTTATATGTCAGTTGTATTTTAAAAGACAAATTTATCTACTAGCTAATGAGCTTCAGTTACTGATCTTGTCTGCATTGATTCAACTTAAAACTATTGTCTGATCGGTTGTCAGGTGGAATTTTTGAAAATTCTTAAACTTTTAACAAAAAATCTAATTCAATATTTCGTGGATGGGCAGACTAAAAATTTTCAGTGGTTGAACATAATTTATAAACCCTAGTTATCATTCACACACAAAACAATTGTCTTTTTTCGAAGATATACATTTTCATCATCCAACTTAAAAGACTGTCGTCAAGTACTTTTAGTAAAAAAATAGCTATTCAAACACACCAACTCTGTTTTTTGTGATTCATCAGATAGGTATTTCACTTGACCAATATATTTCATCTTTTCGTACTGTGATTTTGTTATGTTATAAAGTCAACCTGTAGCTTTGATATATAAAGATGATAGAATCTGAAGCGAGATGATATATCAAATACTCTTGCTTTGTACGTTTTAAAGACAAAATATACACCTCAAACACGCCCGAACATAAAAGGTGCACTCGATTTTCTCTTTTCGATACAATTGTTACCCATTTTTTTTGGAATTTTTTCTTGAGTCACATAATTGAAGGGCAGACACGAAAATTACTGAACTGATAGATCGATACGTTCTCCGTCTGTGGTAAATAAATAAAAAAAAATCAAAAAAATCGGAGGTTATGCATTTTCTTCATTCAACTTGATAGATACCCATGTCATCGACTTGATATCTAATTGTTCTTCATTACTATGTAATAGATAAATTGAAAACTTATGCAAATGGCGTTTTTAAAATAAAACACTTCGTAATTGAGAAGAAAATGGTCGTTTTATTTGTTTCTATTAACTTTAAAAAAAATTTGAAGCATTTATTGCCTTCTCTAACAAAGACCTTAGATTCTTTTGTTCTATTTCAACTGGGTTTCCGCCTGCTGTGTATATATAGTATGTTTATGGTATCTAGCTGTCTGTCTAAAATATTTGTACTCGTCCAATTCAGGGGAAATAGGCTTCTGCAAGTGTTTTTTGTGTGTACATTTCTGATTTTTTTTACGGTTTTTAAGTCAGTAAAAGTTAAATGATTAAGTTAATATTGACATTAAAAGACATCCTCACCAAAAGGGCTGTTAAAATCCCTTTTTGTTCGAAGGTCTTTTAATATCAATATTAACTTATCATTGAATTTTTACTATTACTTAAAGATACATAGCAGTAGGCATATACATGTAATAACACTTATACTGAATGCAAATATGGTATACTAAATTTTGGTCAAGTGATCTTCTCTGGATGCCCAGGGTTGAGTTCAATATCGTAGCATCTACGTAGCGGCTACGTAGCTGCTTTCAATATCTATGTAACAACTAGGCTATAGCTACACGTTCAATAGTCAAAATCTACGTAGCACTACGTAACTGCTACGATATTGAACGCAGCCCAGTTGTGTGTAACAGTTTTCTTGTGGGGCTTTTTTTGTTCGGATATTTATCTATAAAATTCATTGAACTGTATTTGTCATTATCAAAAGCTAACCAAACAGACTTTAAACAGACTTATTCACAAGGGTATGCTTAATATGATGCTGTTGTCAAGTCATTAAAGATGGCATGTTTTTTTAAAAATTAACGCCTAACGAGACGATTGTGGTTGATTTTCATGTAATGACGGTATTATCTTTCGATCAGTTTAACTGAGGTCTGGAGCTGGCATGTCAGTAACTGCTAGTAGTCCTTTGTTAATTTATGTATCATTGTCATTTTGCTTAGTTTCTTCTGTTACCTATTCTAACATCGGACATCGGACTATGACTTTAAACTGAGTTTGATTGTGCGTATTTATGTTTATTCCACATTGGCAAGAGGCATATGGAGGGGGTTGAGATAAAACAAATCATGTTTAACTCCGCCGCATTTTTTAGCCTTTCCTAATTCAGGAATCTCTAGCTTTGTATTTGTTTTTTTTTTTAAATTTTGGTTATTTGTATGTTTCGGTTTTTAGAGTGCTGTCTATTTCACTGAACCAGTATACATAATGGTTTATGGTCCAGCTGAAATATGCCGGCGGGTGCAGGATTTCCTCGCTACTTTGAAGACCGATTAGTACCATTGGGATATTTTCTGCTCTATTGTCAGGTTGTTGTCTCTATGACACATTCACTGTTTCTATTCTCTATTCTATCTGGTAATATACCTCAATTTTGAAATCTTTTTCCAGTTCAGTGCTATGCATGTTTAATAAAGAACTCGTGCATTTTAAGGTGTACGGTTCAAACTTATGACAAAAAATACCAAATATCATGTAGAAGCATAATTTAGGTGTGATCATTATAACGCTGCTCTAAAACAATTTATCTATTTTTCATTTTTTATCGCATTAAGATTTGAAACAAAATCTTCATCCCAACTACATAAATCTTTTTCCTTTATCTTAAACACATAAATCTCAACGTGAAAAATGTAATGTAATAGGGTTATTCGTTTCCTACATATCGGAAATCCGTAAAATTATGTTGTTAGAATCGTATTTCTGGCTTAATCTATAACTTCGTTGTAAAATTGTATATACTTCATCTACATGTATGAATGTAATTTTCTCAGTTGTATAGTATATTACATAAAAATTGATACGAACACAATTTTCATACTTGTTAATTAAAGAAACTGTTTACTTAAATAACATTGCTCCTGTTAATATATAAAAAAATACTACTATCGTAGGCGGGGCACAAAAACAGTACCACGAATTTTATTAAAGAAGGACGAAAGATACCAAAGGGACAGTCAAACTCATAAATCTAAAATAAACTGACAACGCCATGGGTAAAAATGAAAAAGACAAACAGACAAAAAATAGTACACATGACACAACATAGAAAACTTAAGAATTAGCAACACAAACCACACCAAAAAAACTAGGGGTGATCGTAGGTTCTCCAGAAGGGTCAGCAGATTCTGCATATTAAAAGAAAGGCAAAAGATACCTAAGGGACATTCAAACTCATAAGTAAAAAATAAACTGACAACGCCATGACTAAAAAAGAAAAAGACCAAAATACAAACAGCAGTTCACATTCAAAACATAGAAAACAAACGACTGAGCTACAAGAACCTCTTCAAATAAAGTCAACAGTAGTATACAGCTGTTCAAAACTCATAAATCCATGGACAAAAAACAAAATCGGGGTAACAAAACAAAATACTGGGTGTGATCTCAGGTGCTCCTGATGGATAAGCAGATCCTGCTCCATATGTGGCACCCTTCGTGTTGCTCATGTAAGTACTAACCAGGTTATAATTAGTCTAATTCTGTAGATCACATTCGGGAAAAAGGGGGAAGGGATTGTAGTTACGACAATTGGAACATATCCGCTGTCATATCTGAAATGGATATCCATAACGGTCAACCAACTCGTGATGGCATCCGTAAAATATACTATAAAATATCTTGTCAACTGGGAGATATATACTCCGTATATAGACGCTACTGGAATGTTGCTACATAGAAATTGAAAGTTCATAATTGGGAAGCTGAAATTATCTCTTTTGTCGTAAAGTTTTGTTGTCAATTGTCAATTTATAGATGTAAGTCAAGATGTGAGGCAGACTTAACTGTATCAGTCGTATTCTTAATCTCAAGTTCGATAGTAAAGATGCGTTAAACATAGTCACCAAATTTTGAATTATTTAGTGAGAAAAAACATCATCTATAAAAGGATACTCCTAACGTATTTTCTTTCTTCCTAATAAGTTCCTGTATGAAGACAGTCTCACATGAATAAAGGAGCAAGTCTGTAAGAAAAGGAGTACAGTTGGTGCTAATAATTACACATATTATACATTTAGTGTAAAATTAGAACCGTATTCTTAATCAAAGACCATTATTGAGATTTATGGTTAACTTTATGTCGCTAACTTCACTTTGGAAATCCATCATTCACAAGTCAGTATGCCAAATGCATTTAGATATTCAGTTTGTTACCAATATATTCGGCACACCGAGTTTAATCCACAGTATTTACATTTACATATGTCAAGATTTATTTGCACAATTCTATATCTCCAATGCTTTCGTCGACGGGGCCATCTACCTTTAGTTTACGTATTAACCACTACAGGAATAACAACGGCATCAACATATCGGTTCGACGTGCATCATTGCTCCCTTTTGTACCAATGTAGCATGTAGATGATATGTTATCGAATGCATTAGAAAACAAAGAAGAAACTAACACAACACTTTAGATTTAGGTTTGATTTGATTTTTGGTGTTTTAACGACACTTTTAAGCACCGCTTTTGGACTATTTCGTGGCGGCCAGTTTTGATTGGTGGAGGGCAGGAGTGCCCAGAAAAAAACCATCGACTTTCGATAGGAAATCTGACAATCCTAGTCAATTAAGTTTGGAGTCGAGTGCACCCACACGCGCGGGGTTTAAACTCACAACCTCAGTGTTGACTAGCTAATTATTACACTGTAGTAACTACTCGGCCACCGAGGTCCATCTTTAGAGTTAGAGGGATGGCATCATCAACTAGAGAAGTATGTATAACACCAACACCAAAACATCTTCAATTTTGTTAGACTACCGAAGAAACAGCAGCAGCTATTCGGTGAAGAATTATCCAGTACTCAACAGGTTTTAAACATCGTCAACGCAAACACACGTACATTGAAAATGACAAAAGGTTAGCTGATCTAAACCAGAGACTCAAGGATAACAACATGACAATAGTTGAGTATGCAGATGCAGCAACTTATATTCTATATATTCATTAGCTAGTGTATGACTTTTGTTTCGATAATTGTGAAGTTTATCCTATTCTTTGACTCTGTCAATTTTGTAGGATTTGATAGAGAACATTTAAAGTTGATACTTGACACAAGTCAGTATTTATTAAATGTGTTTTTCAATAGAAATATAGCCATGATAGTCAGAAAGTCTTTATTTTCATTATTTAATCATATAATATTGATTTCATATGAATTCCTAAAGAAATAGAGATCTTCAACACATACAATTACCTTCAGTTTTACTATAACATGTAACAAAAATGGTATTGAGGACACTTAAACGCTAAGCTTAACTTGTTGTAAATTGATCTTGTATAGTGTAATTATAATATTTATTCATGCATTTCTCTGTGTTAAGTGTTCTTGTGTTTGTTTGTACTGTATTCCTGTATTCCTGTCACGTGTCATTTTAGCATTATTTGTAACATTGCCATATAAGCGGGAGGTTTGGCTAGCCATAAAACCGGGTTCAATAAATAAAGGCAACAGTAGTATATCGTTGTTTAAAACTCATAAATCCATGGGGAAAAAAAATCGGGGTAACAAACTAAAACCACCATTTTTTCTTAAAATGTTCTGTACCAAGTCAGGAATATGGCAGTTGTTATCAAATAGTCCGTTTTACTATTTCAGTGTTTATCTGTTGTTCCGTTGTTTTCCTCTTATAGTTGAAGTGTTTCCCTTAGATTAAGTTTGTAACCCGCATTTGTTTTAGCTTAATCGATTCATGACCATTGAACAGATGTATACTACTGTTGACTTTATTAAACCTCTGGCATACCAGCTTTTACAATGCAGGAATAGGAGAAATAAAACTTTTTAAAAACATTCCTCGTGCATATTACACCAATACTAGGGGAAAAAACGTGCATTATTTTCTAATGTATAAAATGGCGGATTAAACCTGGTTTTATGGGTAACAAAACCTAGTCAGCGTAAAACTAATTCTTATTTAAAAAATGCGTGTACTGCGATAAAACTATGATGAACTAACGCTTATCATAACTTTGGAAATTCTATGCTTAATTATGTAAATTTGATCATGACACCACATTAAATATACTGTAAATGACAAGACAGTACTGTATAACAATTTATGCGATTTCGTAAACAAAGCTGTCCTCTGTTTTAACAGATCATTCGTGGGGGGATGGGCTAGGTACATATATAGATCGATATGCATTAAGTGTGTGTTCATTGTTCATATTTTTAAACACTTACAACAAAGACGTTACTTCGGCAGAAGATTTAACCAAAAACAATAACTTAAGTAATCTTCAATGTTTTTTAATTTCTATTTTTCATTTCCGAGTGAAAGGTTAATTAATAGAATGAAATTCAAAACAGTGTAGCTGTGGCCATTGATTGACACATTAAAATTTCATTCTATTAGAAAGTATAATAGTTTTCGTAGAACCAAAAAAAAAAACAAAATTTTTTTAGATACATTCAGTAAGTTATCTTATACTTTCGTATAATTGATGACATAAGTAATCACAATCATGACGGATAATGTCTTCTACAATTTCTTTTTGTGAACATTTTCTATTAATCATTTAATCGTGCCGAGTCTAATCTTATTCGTCTCAGAATAAGTTAGGTTACATCAAGCTATATCTAAAAGAATGACATACAAATGTACATATATGGTGGGTTTTTTTGTAAAAAATAATCAAGTGTCTTCTTTCCTGCAACTTTTAAGAGAAACCAAAGTCTAAATTTAGAATCTTGATAGACAGGATTTTCATATTCATAACTTACTAGATTCCCTGTTAATTAAAAATAAATATTCATAAATTGGGGTTCCAATTAATTCATTAAATGTTGACCTAATACATGTAATATGAATTTGGCTATTATGTAAAGGGTGCTGTTGATTATAGCTCACAACAGCTACAGGTATTCACCCGGTTTGTAAGATAATTAGGGAGCTTCCATTTGATTTTTATGGGGGGGACTAGGACGAAAAATTTTGTCCTGCATTTTTGTTTAGTTGTAATCTCTGTCCAGCCTTTTATTTTTTACTCTTTTCGGTCCTGCCTTTTTTTTTGCATAAAATGTCATCCTGCCTTTTTTTTTTTAACTCAAAACTCCTGTCCTGTCTTTTTTTCAAATTTATCCTAGCCCCCCTAGTAAGAAAATGTTGGCTTTTACTATATGGAAACCAAGAATATATAGCGTCAAGTACTATATATACCATGGGTTTTACGAGTTAGTTTAAATATGTTAATGAGTAAGACACATGGTACATAAAATTTGTAATATAAATAAAATGATTGACATGCAGCTTCAAGACCTTCAACTAATATTGGAAATTGATTACGTTACAGTTTTATCCAATGAAATGGAAGCTCGCGCAAGTCACTTTTGTGCTTTGTGTATGATCGTCTGTGTATTTCATGTAATAGAATTTTCAGAAATTTGCGCCCCGTGTATGATTGTAGGCGCAGGTAATTTCATAATGTCATGTTTTTTTTTGTTTTCAATGTAAAATGTATCATACAAATTAATCATATTTTACAGAATTTTCATCTAATTGAAAAATGCTTTTCTTCCGTTATTTCATTGGATTATTTATTAAAACACAATTTTAATGATAAAACAATATTTTAACAGTGGCGGATCCAGGGGCGTAGATAGTGTACGTGTCCTAATCATTTTTTGTTCACAGATATTTGTAGCCGATATTTATTCTTTTTTGTATAGGTACCCACTTTTTAAATCGAAATTTAATTGAATTTTCGCAAAGGAAATGATAGTTTTACATTTAACTTTTTTTCAAAACTGAAAGAAGAAACATTTAGTAATTGTTTCCAAAATTAATGGAATTCGTAACAATCCTATATAGTTTGTGCTTTTTATTGTGAAATGAAAACAAATGAAGATCTTGACTTTTTACGTTTTACAGTTTCCTAGATATTTTAGAGGCGGATACATTTAAAAAAAGGTGGAGCTTCAGCCATGGAATGACATGAAAATGAATATGTTATACCATGGCTGAAGCTCCGCCTTTTTTCCTTTGGATTCTAGTCGAGTTGCATATTTAATTAGCAAAGTATGGTACAACATAAATTTGCATATAATATACCATGGTTTTCCCTCACCACACTTTTTAAGCAACTTATTTCATAAAATAATCAAAGGAAAAAATCCAATTTATGTTACAATTACTAATTAGATGTATTTATATTTTATACTTGGAGTATTATTGTACAGTTGCCACTTGCCAGAAGTGTTTTTGCCAGGCATATTTGATATTATTGGACAAAGCCATCAAATCTTACACATAGTGGTAACGCTGACACAGATACATGTAGCACAAAATCTAACACATATCAACATCATTATTGACTGGAGAAAGCTAATTTACGAAATTTGTTTTTTTGTTGCTTTAATCGTTTGAATTAAGGCATTGTTTCTCGTATAGCCCACTAAGTCAAGTATGCCTGGATTCATTTTCTCAAAACTTTATATTATTGTTGAGATGCTTAGAGGATGCTAGCTCCCATTCCTTTTTTTTTTCGTTTAAAAATTACTGGACTTTAACCGTTCGCATTTAGGCAATGTGTCGCTTATTGCGCACTAACTTTAAAATGCCTGAATTTATTTCTTTAAAACTGAATGTAATTGTTTGGATTGATAAAGAAATCTACCATATTGTTGGAATTGATGAAAATAATACACCGTTCTTAAACAATGTTTGGACTGGGTGTAAACATAAACAAAAATTATGCTGCAGATTTTTTTTCTGGCATTGCATGTGTTCAAACAACAGCACCTTAACCGAGTAACATAATTCCTAAGACAGTGGCACCGACTAAGAGGTTGCAATCAAAACATATTTCAATGCGCCCAAGCCATATTTCTGGAACAGTCTTCACAAAAACAAAAACAAAATACGTTAGAACGTAAAGAAAACTCCACCCAATAAAGGACACAAAAAAAAACACACTGCATTTGTCCCTTTTTTCTGTCAAATTTTATTGACAACTTAGTTTACCTTCTGGCTCCTACATTATAACTGCTATCAAAAAATCGTTAACGTAATAGTTAGCTGTTTTACCTAAAATTATGAACTGTATTTCATATCATGTGTTAATTCTTGAAACCTACTACATATAGAACACAACACTTATTGGTAAAGCAAGTGTTAAGTGATTTTAACGACGTTGTGTTTGACAAAATTCACGATGCGTATACATGTACACTAAAATGTGTTTGAAATAGTATATTTTGTTAATATATATTGTGTGGCCAGGTAAATCATACTTTCAAAGCTTGTCAATAATGCATACAGGTTAACATTTAAAAATGTCTTTTTATTGCCTTATAGATTGTTGATTTGTTGAAAATGACATACATTCGCGTCCGGGTTCATTAAATATGCTGAAATAATATTTGTACCGGTTTAATATATAGTAAGTCGAAAGAGACTTCCAAACAGATGCACTAAGAGACTGGTAAGTACGTTACTATATCTATACACTAAATATATAGACTATTCGCAATCTGATAAACCTAAAACCGAAGACAGCGCACTAAAACGTACAGGTATAAAAGTTTACAATATAACAAAATCTTTAAAATTTGATTGAAAAACTTCCTGTCAAACATCAAACAGTATATCTTCACTAGCCTAGCTACAAGATCAACTTCCAATACCGTATAGAAGCTAGAGTATTGACAGTTTCACTTGATTGGTGATTTCACAATATTGTATTTCTACACCGTATGAAAAGAGCATAAAAAAAAATTATAATATATTGAAGTTATCTAAAAACAATTTTGTATTAATGATTGATAATTTATTCTTAGGTGCAGAATTTTTTGTATTAGTTATTGTTAGCTTTGAACTAGCTTCCAGTAACTACGAGTACTCTAAGAACTATACCTCGTGTCTCTTTGATGTTGAGATACATGCATACCAGTACCAGTTCACGTCCATACTTTGTTTTTGTTAGATCGTTTTGCATCCATCTGATGAGTTAAGCCTTTTTCGACTGATTTTTATACATGTATTTCGTTTTTACAATTTATATGTTGTACTGTCACACCACTGTCCCAGGTTAGGGAGAAAAAGGGGTGTGGGATTGCGGTACCCGCTTGGCATGTTCAACCCCGCCACATCCTGTATGTATGTGCCTGTCCCATTCGGGAGCCTGTAATTCAGTTGTTGTCGTATGTTGCATTTATTTTTTTTTTCGCTAATTTTTTTTGTACATTAATTAAGCCGTTTGTTTTCCGTCTTAATTGTGATGTCGGGGACTTTTATACTTGACCAAATGGTATGGGCTTTGCTCATTGTTGAAAGCCGTACGGTGACTTATAGCTGTTGATTTCTGTGTAATTTAGTCTCTTGTGGAGAGTTATATCATTGGCAATCATATCAGATCTTCTTTTTTTCATATACAATCATTGAATGAATACATGTATCAGTGCTCCAGTTTTTACCAGGTTTAAAACATAATTTTCTGAAATTATCCATTGATATATAAAGAAACTTTGCAGAAAGGAACGTTTCAACTTCTTCAGGCAATGTTTACCTGGGTGAATTATGCTGTTTTTTAGAGGAACCTTATGGTCATATACATGTAGCTTCTCACATTTATACTAATTTATACATCTCCCGTCTTTTAAAATATTTAGATATGCGCGTTTCCTATGGGAAATTCTAGATATAGCATAATGAACGCACGAAATGTATACCTTATAATTTTGATTTCTGTTCTTTTTGGTATTTTCGATTGCTCTTAATCAATGTATTACAATGTGACAGTGCAATTATATATCTATATATGTTTTATATTCCAGATTTGCCGGCTTCAGTTAAGAAATGGTCAAAATGCTTTGGAATCCAACCAACACACTCAGAGCATCTGAAATACCAGCTCTAATGCAGGATCCCGGAATCATAATTGGTTACCGTCAGATAAATCAGCCGTGGAGTTATTATGCACGAAGTATGTTTAAAATTCACAACGAAACATTCAATATATGGACGCATTTAATAGCCATTTTCATACATTTAAGCATGATTTACCAGTATGCCGAGACATGCAACTATTATCGTGACCAACAATCATGGACTTTATTGATATTTAGTGTTTGTTGTATATATTCGACGACAATTAGTGTAATAGCACATATATTTCATAGCAAAAACATTGATGTCCATTTACGCTTATTTCTGCTTGATTACGCAGGCGCGTATATGTATGGATATGCTTCCGGTTTGATAGCCATTTACTACTTTTCAGATATGTACACCTATGGCATGATCGGAAATGTTTACTTAATTTCTCATTGGATATTCTCTTTATGTGGCTTTGTTCTTTTGTGTATTATAAAAATGAGTTTTGGACATAAAGAGCAACAGTGGACAAGGAAAGGTCTATTAGCTTTATTTTTTACGTCGCACGGAATTCTTTTGTCTGCAACAGTAGCAAGAAAATATTGGCTTTTACTGAATGGAAACCAACAATATTTAGCGTCCATTACTAACTATAATTGGATATATTTATCATTTCTTCTTGAAGGTGCGTCGTACGGTTGCCACTTGCCAGAAGTGTTTTTGCCAGGCAAATTTGATATTATTGGACAAAGCCACCAAATTTTCCACATATTTGCAACATTAACACAAATATTACAGATACGCGCAGTGCGCTTTGAAATATCAAAAGGGAACTCTGCATATGGACATCCATCTTTGCCTTCACTGTTTATATTGTCAACTATTTCTTTAGGTGTTATCACTTTTATATGTGTATTTATCATTAGAATATATTTTCCAGTACGAAATATAAAAAAAGAAAAATAAGCCATCTAAGTCTTGGTCTTAAAGTTAAAAGATGTATATATATATATATCAAATTAAAAAAAATTGAAAAATGAGATATTGAGAAGATAAAATTGAGAATGGAAATGGGGAATGTGTCAGAGCGACAGCAATCCGACCATAGAGTAGACAACAGTCGAAGGCCACTAATGGGTCTTCAGTGTAGCGAGAAACTCCCGCACCCATAGTCGTCCTTCAGCTGGCCCCTTAAAAAATGTGTATACTATAGTACAGTGATAATGGACGTCATACTAAACTCCGAATTATACATAAAAACTAAAATTAAAAATCATACAAGACTAACAAAGGCCAGAGGCTCCTGACTTGGGACAGGCGCAAACTTGCGGCGGGGTTAAACATGTTTATGAGATCTCAAGCTTTCCCCTATACCTCTAAAAGATTAATTTTGTTGGTTATAAACACATCAACGTGTTCATGTGCATGTACTTAACAAATGAACTCCTGTTTAAATATCTAAACCCGCTGCATTAATTAATTGCATCTGTCCTAAATGAGTAACCTATTGTTCCGTGGTTGTCGTTTGTGTATGTGGTTCATAAGTGTTTCTCATTTTTAATAAATACAAAGCGGTTGGTTTGCCAGTTTGAATGGTTTTACGCTAGTAATTTTTGGGGCCCTCACTAGCTTGCTGTTGGGTGTGAGCCAAGGCTCCGTGTTGAAGGCCGTACTTTGACATAAATGTAATGGTCCACTTTTACATATTGTGACGTGGATGTAGAGTTGTCTCTTTGGCAGTAATACCACATCGTCTTACATTTCTATGTCTATCGTAAATGGGCTGTCCTTGTGATTCTACATGTGCTTTAGTATTCTTTTACAATTTGATCTCTGTTAAACATAATCACTTTTATTAAAATATGATCTTGGAATTTAACTTTATCATAAATTATCAAAAATGGTCACATTCCTTAAAGAATTAATTCCCAAAGCCTGATTGTTGATAATAGCATTTTGCTTAGAATAATGGTAAAAAGCAAACTATATGTTTCCTTTTGAACAATACAGGATTTAAGCTGTAGGTTAACTTAACATAGTTTTGTTTTCCCCGCCCAACTTTTTTGTCATTTGGTCTCTTGCGGAATATTGTTAAGTTACAGTCATACCACGTTTTCTTATTTTATAAGTTGGTTGTTTTGCAAAGTTAACATGGCTAGGTTTTGCAATTTAGTTCAACACTTGCAATATGCTATTGAAATTATTAAAATTACACACATGTTAAAGAGAGACGAAAGATACCAATAGGATCATATTCATACTCATAAGTCGAAATCTAGCTCTGCATGCATTGAATAGAAAACGAAAAAAAAACAAACACAAACAACAGTACACAAAAACAACATAAATAACTGAAGACTAAGCAACACGAGCCCCGCAAAAAAAAACCCCAACCCAAGAAGTATTGCAGTAGCCCCGGAGACCTGTTATGGTATCCAACTCCTCATGTTAAGGAGAGACATATATCTGTTACAAATGTGTTTTGCTCAATCAATCTATACAGGAAAAGTCTAAATACATAAAATAAAATCAACTGAAATTACTAAATTATCGCAATAAAAATCTATTTGAAACAGGTGGTTGTAATATGAGATTGACAAAATTTCTTAACCAGAAATTAATATTTCGATACAAAAACTAAGATTTAACAATAAAATATCCGTAAAAGAAAATTATCAAAGAGTGTCTCATAATGCTCTAAATTAGAGATAACAATGGTTGTATAAGGAAACTAACAAATGTCATGACCTACATGTAAAATTACTATTTTAAATCTTGAACTAAATCAAAATATCTCCGGAAACAGGAAACAGAAAAAGTGTGTGAAATTAAATGCATATTAAGATTTTTTGTCAATATTTTCCAAAATACATAGTGCATTATATGAAATATTTATAATAAAAGATAATCGTGATATATAGCTATGTAAAAAAAATTCTGACAAAATAATAATAAAAAATTGAAAAGTAAATGACAAAAGTATAAATCGGAATTCTGTCGATAACACTTTTACGACATCGGCTGTTGTCTGCTCTTTAGTCGGGTTTTTATCTAGTTGACATAATCCCCATTTCTAATCTCAATTTTATTTTTAAAAAGTAAAGATCAAATGATTCCAATATGATAGAGCTATACATAATTTGTTCCGTATCCACGGAAGTATCACGGGGGAAGTAATATTGATACACATTAAATCAAGTTATTGGAATCGTGTGAGTTTGGCTATTACGGTAATTAAAGATGGTAGAATCAGATAAAAGACCATAGCAAGGCCACTGCCTAATTATTTATGTACAGACTATATATAATTAAGAAGTTGGTTTGTATTTTGACATCTTCTAAGATCTGAAATATAAAAAAATATAATTGATTTTTTTGTACCTAGGTCATGCATGCCCAAAAGTTCATTCAGCGATACAGGTTGCTGTTGCAAGCACTGAGTGCAAATTATATGGTGTTAACACGGCTATTTTAGCCTAAATACCAGCATGGTAAAAACGAAGCTTTCAGTATGAAGTGGTCATGGTCATTTAACTGAGACCGTTACAGGTGCATTACATGTAAATAAGGGATGCTTTGTAAATAGGAATTGAAATCAATTGAACTTTTCGGAGATGTTTAATCTAAGAGTACAAATGTAACAGAGTTACAAATTCGTTATGAATAAGCATCATAGGTCCGTGTAACACTTATCAATTCAAAGTTTTAAAACGTTTTGAAATTTTAGATTTTTGGAATTTTGATCAAAGTTTTAAAATATCAAAATTTCAAATTGCGTAAAAGTTTTGAAATTTAGAAAGTTTAACCAAATAATTAAAATATCAAAATTCTAAATATCGTTTTTAAATTTGATAGTTTAAAAATTTTATCAAACTTTTAAAATACTAAACCTAACGTGCAATTTTGATTATTTCACTTTTTGAAAGTTTGATATTTTAAATTTTTGATTAAAATATCAAAAATAGAAAAGGGGCGAAAAGAGGGAAACATATACACACGGCACCTATTTAAACCGGCACCAAAAAGGCCAGAGGCTCCTGAATTGGGACAGATGCAGGCCCACAAATGCACATGTTTCGTGAGATCACAACCCCCCCTCTACCTCTAGAAAATGTAGAATGAACTAACATTCACACAGTTAATTAAACACACTTTAAAAGAAATCCAAGTCCTATGTCAGAATAGAAAACATAAGAAAGTAATCAAAATGACAATGTTAATAAATTAACAAAGGACTGCCATATATATATAAAGCCAGATCCAGACCTCAATTAAACTAATTGAAAGATAATGTCTTCATCAAATGAATAACAAACACAAATCCTCCCTGGTGTATTTATTGCTATCATTCATGAAATATTTGTCACTGACAACCAAAAATCGATAATTCAAAATAGGTTCTTTACATACAAATTTCGAAGAAACTCAGGATTCAGCTGGCTCGGGCAAAGTAGCCCTTATAGATGTGGTATGCGTGCCAATGAGACACTCGACATCCAAATAACAATTTATATAAGTGAACCATTATAGGTTAAGGTAAGGCCTTCAACACGGAGCGTTGGCTCACACCGAACAGCAAGCTATAAAGTGCCCCAAAAATTACTAGTGTTAATCATTCAAATGGGAAAACCAACGGTCTTATCTATATCAAAACGAGAAACACGTATGAACTACATCAACAGAAGACAACCATTGTACATCAGATTAACTTCATTTTAGCGAAACACCTCTTCAATTGATTCGGTTCTTATATATACTTCACTTTCAAATATTCAGTTTTCAGTGTTCTGTAGGTGAATGCTTTACTTGAAATTCAGCATTTTACAATGTACTGGTTTTTCGAGAGCAACATTGGTGTATGGCCCAAAATGGAAAAATCCATCATGCAGCTGACAGCGTGGCACTCTCTTTACACGTCCCATTCTGATTGGACGTACCTGTGTTCTTTTACTTTGATTAAAGTTGATTATCGTTCGATAACTTAAAAATGCATAAATAACAAATACGGAAAAATGATATCTCTTGATACCAAAAAAAACCCTTTTCCTTTTATGTGCTATTTAAAAACAGAGGTTGATTTAGAGCCCCAATGGATCTACGTATATGATAAATGCATATACTTTTTACAAGCATCAGTCCAAACGTTATCTAAGGGAGCGCCCATTTAACTCCAAAAGTTGTTTTATTGAAGTAAAAAAATCGCGCTAAGCTCTTAAAATTTAATTTATGAAGTTTTTTTTATCGCTATTGATCAAATTATTTGGTTCAAAATTTAACACTTTAAGGTATGGGGGGAATCTGGATTCAGATGATATTTGTTTTGTCCTCTGCTTGCACAGATTTTTCCCCTATCACACTGGGGTTCAAAATATTTTTATGTACCATTATTGAAGCCCCTCGTGAATGTATCCAAGTAAAATAAAATTAAAAAAAAAGTGTCACCTTAGTGACAATATTTATTTATCAGATTCCCAAATAAGATTACCATTTATCGCTAAAATAAAATATTCAAAATATTTTTTTTAATTTTCAAAATGCCGACGCCTACAAGTGGATAGATGGGGGCATAATGTACAGCGGCAACTTTTACATTAATATGAAGCCTGGAATTAATTTGGTTTTATTGGCTTTTTTTAAACTTTGATTCGAGTGTCTTTGATTAGTCTTTTGTAGACAAAACGCGCGTCAGGCGCAAATAAAAAATTTACACCAGGCTACCGATAATTGATTTTACTCTTAATTTCGGCGTAATAAGATAGCGAAAACCTCCCATATTCCAGATACCACAACGTTCATTGGGACACCATGAATTCAGATTTCCTACCGTACAAATACTTAGAACTGAAATTATTGATACAAGGCAATATACGATCGTCATGCAAACGATAAAAAAAATGAAAACAAAACGTTAAAAGTTACGACCGAAGCGCTTTTCTGGATCAGGAACGCTCAAAGCTGAATATCTAAGGCCAACAATTTATAGCTGACTATGCGGTATGGGATTTGTTCATTGTTGAAGGCCGTACGGTGACCTATAGTTGTTAATGTCTGTGTCATGTTGGCCTTTTGTGGATAGTTGTCTCATTGGCAATCATACCACATCTTCTTTTTTATAATTAATAAATAAAGGAAATTGTTGCTGATTAAAACGTTAAAGATGATCATTAAAGATTTATTCATCTACCGACATGATTGCAGAAAGTAAGAAATAGTAGAGAAAAAAAAAGTTGAAATCAAATAAGATAATACAACGTGTATTGAACCATTTTATTGCTTAAAGTCCAGATTGCAGAAAATGAGAAATAGTAGAGAAAAAAAGAAAAAGTTGAAATCAAATAAGATAATACAACGTGTATTGAACCATTTTATTGCTTAAAGTCCAGCAGAAAACACATATATACTCAGCCTAACCATACTATTTGACCTACTGCGAGTTAATCAGTTTTTACTGTTACTCCTAAAATATGGGTGCTGGGTAATTCATCATGTAAAATGGTCATTATCAGAGCCGTGTGTCTTGGTTCAAAATGAATTCTCTTCTTTTGAGAAATATTTATTTTGTCATCCTATTTTTCACCTCATAGAACTGTCCGTACCTGTGGTTTTATTCTATACATTAACTTTTATGTATCAGCATGTTTTCATTTCATTCTGTTTCGTTTCGTTTCACTTTTATTTCGTTTCCCAGTTTACAGGTACCCCTCTTTTTGCCCCTTTTCTATTTTTGATATTTTAATCAAAAGTTTAAAAAACCAAACATTCAAAAAGTGAAAAAATCAAAATTGCACGTTAGGTTTAGTATTTTAAAAGTTTGATCAAATTTCTAAACTATCAAATTTACAAACGATATTTAGAATTTTAATATTTTAATAATTTGGTTTAAATTTCAAAATTTTAAAACTTTTACACAATTTGAAATTTTGATATTTTAAAACTTTGATCAAAATTCCAAAAATCTAAAATTTCAAAACTTTTTAAAACTTTGAATTGATAAGTGTTACACGGACCATCATAACATGTAGACAGTCCTAATGATTGACTGTTGGAAAATTGTGACACGTTGTATAGGGGTAGGCAATTTTTCTATATACATGTACGGACCGATAACGTAATTGATAGATTTTTTTCCATTCTGTCTAATGAAACTACGTACTCAGGACAATATCGAACTTTTGCATAACCTCGCCCATATAAGAGGGACAAAAGATAACAGAGGGACATTCAAACTCATAAATCGAAAAAGACTGACAACGCCATAGCTAAAAAAAAGCATGACAAACAGACAACCTATATATGTACTCGAAAGCAATATAGAAAACTAAAGACTTAGTAACATGAACCCCACCAAAAACTAGGGATGATATTAGGGTGCCCCGGAAGAGATAAGCCGATCCTGTTCTACATATGACACCCTTCATGTGTTTCATTTTCCTAACATTGTAAATACAAACTCGGTCACAAGGGTCACGTGAACAAGGGATGGGATTGTAGTTATGACATTAGGAGCATATCCGCTATCATCTGTGAAACGGATATTCCATAACGATCAACCAACTCGTGAAGGCGTCCGTAAAATTCACGAATGGATGCAAGTTTAATGACATGATTCTCCCCGCCTCCTTCTTGGTGTATAAAAATAAGGAGATGTGGTATGATAATAGAAGAGACAACTACCCATCAAGGTTCAAATGACGAAGTGTAAGCAATACAGTACGAACTTTAACAATGAAACAAACCTTTACCATATAGTAAACTATGAAAGGCCCCAGCATGTGCTTGTATGTGCAATATAAAGTGTTCTAAATTTGCAAATACATCTTCTGAATCTTTAAAATATTTGATTTGCATGCTTCAAATAATCCGTTGAAAGATGCAGATTTACTGTGGTACTGAATATTAGCCTTAAAATAGATGTGATTTGTTTAATCAATAAATGGTATAAAAACCATTTCAAGATTGCGTTGAAATTGCAATATTTGGACTGATTTTCTGCCTTTTTGAATATTTTTTTATTTAACGGCCGTTGCTGTCTGATTATTTTTTTTGGTTTCTCGATATATTGCCTTATTGTTCGCTGGCTTATTGTTCGCTAGCTATTGTTCGCTAGCTTCAGCCTGGTTACTGCTTTAGAGCAGTACATACATATATACATTGTTTATCACAAACAACATAAAGACAAGGACAGAGTAATTTTATTTCTTTGTGTTTTCTTAACATTATTAAGATAATTATCTACCATGATATACAGAGAATTGTTTGTCTGTCATTTTACATGTATTACAGGTTGATCTAAAAATGAAAGAACATATTACAATAATAATTTAATATTCATTTTTCTACATGCAGTGAGAGCTTCTTGTGGAATAAATAAAGATCCAATAAATAGAAAAATAAGATTCATAGATCTTTATGTTTTTATTTAAAACTAATAAATTAAATACGGACAATTACCACTTTAATTTGTAAATATAAAAAGAGGATTACTCCCAACGAAGCTCCATAACACTTCCGTCATTCTGATAATCGAACACCAAGTCCGTTAGGTTGAAGTTAAATGGATTTCACAATAATGTTTAGATTCCTATTTGTTATACATTGTATAGTTCCTCAATATACACCTGTCTCTCAACGACTTGGGTGTGAGCGTTCCTGATATGATGAAGGTAAATCAGAAAAGCTCTTCGGACGCATCAACTTTATACAATGTAACGTTATATTCATACCCATTTAAAAGTAATTTAAAAAAAAAGTGCTTTGAAATAAAGTCTAATCTGATATACTTTGTAATTCATTAAAAGATGCATATATCTATATTTTATTTATGAAATAACTTTTACCTTGTTTCATGCATTCAGATAAAATTCATAAGTTCAAAAAATACTTTAATTCCATTGTCTAAGTAGACATATTATAGCATTTTGATGACATGCATCCTATACATAAGAGAGCATTAAAACTGCATTTTAGATATTGCTACATTGTATCAGTTTCTTCAATAAAAGCTATGAACTTATTAACGCAGTCAATTTTCAACATAACCTAGTTATAGTTCTCCGGTTATATGCACAACATATATTGATTAAATATTGATAATATACATTTGGAAGCTTACTCAATGTTTTTTTTGTGAGCACTGAATCTAATTGTTCTCTTCAGAATTGAAAACAAGCTGTTTACCATAACTTATTCATAAACAACATCCGTATTGGTACCATGATAGCATATTATAAGACTAAGATAAAATGAATTATAACAAAAAGAAACCAAAAAAAAAAACAAAACCATTGATCAATTTTACCATGTTATCCAAACATGATTTTATAAGGAATTACTTAAAGATTAGCGTTTTCATAATAATGATGCTATTGTGCCACTTGACAGTAATATTGACAAATGAGAATACCTATACTTTTTGAATTTTGACTTTTTACTTCAAGTCCGGTTCAACTAAAGTATTACAAGTAAAACATGAAATGAATAAAAACAAAAGTATATTATAGCACGCAATTATGTTTGAATTAGACGAATAATGCCTATTGTAATACAAACTCGTTCACTTGCAGTGAAAGAAGACTGAACTGACATAGTTCAGTTAGGTAGAATAAGTTCAAATGAAAAAGAACGATCACTCATAGAAATTGGTATGTCCGATAAGCAAGTTAAAAATGCATTTCAAATGGCAACACAATTTACAATTAGTGACAAAACCAAACGCGTTTAAAAATGAAGATATAGAAAAAAACAAAGATGTCAATAAAAAGCGTTCACAATGCCATGGACTATCCTTAATGAATGATGCAACTCATAAGTCTTCAGTTCCTAAATACATACACAAATTATTTCGGACTATGAGCAATATACGTATTTCCAAGCCACTTATTTCCAAATTGCCACATAGATTTAATCTTTTCGAACACTTCCTCCGTTGTCTCTGCTTGAGGCTTCATGAATGGTTTTTGCTGCATTGAGGGTCGTTTTTGTTCTAGGGAGTCATTATCACTTTGCGGTAATAGGTTCCCATGCTCATCTACTTCAGGTGATACTTGCTGAAAAAGAAAATATGACTAATACACATAGACGGAACGTCAAAAGTGATTATATCATGTTTTTGACGATTTTTATGATTTTTTTTTAATATAAAATAGTCCAATTTTTTTTCGGTTGAGAAACCGTTTTATAGAATTACGCCCACTTCCAAAAATCCTGGATTCGGCCTAGAAAACATGTATATAGCAAGCTTTTTTTTTTTTTAGAATATGCAGTGTGGAATGAGGAAATTAAATCGGATGACTCATGAGGGGAGAGTACCACACTCTCTGCGTGATAGATCTTATTCAGCTTCTATAAGAAGGGTCCTTGCGAGGCCTGTAAAATCAGACAATATCTTCAATTTAAAATAACCTCATCATCCTGTGACAATGAAAAGTCTCAACCTGTCGTTTGGTAATTTATTCTCGTTTTAAAAATGAATGAAATATAGTGCCACTGGATTTAAAAAACTTAATCTATTTAATAAGTTTCATGTAAGGAAGACTATCATATCATTTGGTCACCATTCGAAACAATACGGTATACACCTGCATAGGTATTTCCACCTCGTAAAGCTCAAATAAAAACTAAATATATAAAATATTACACAGAAAAGTTTTTTGAACTTGTCCATCCTTTAGATTAGAAATGAAAATGAGCCATTAATCTAGATATTGTTATCTTGGACGGACAAACGTTAAGCAGTATACCCCTCCCTCTAGGGACACTCTTCATTTACAAAAAAAAATCAGTATATTTCCTACAGGATAGTTACATGTAGATAATAAATGGTTATACCCTCCCTTCCCCCAAGTCAACATCCATATTAAAGACATAATATCATGCTTCCCTATATCAAATATGATGTCGACTGTTACAAGGTTTACAAACCTTTAGTATCTATCAAATAAAACTCCGTTATATATTTTCAAATCGTTTAATTGCTATTTTTCAAAATAATTTTTCAATTTTAATCGTTCAATTTAACAATGACCCGTATAGCCTTTATCCATATTAAATACTTTTAAATAAGCTAAGGCATTAAAACATTGTGAGAAATTAAGTGGATTAAGTACAGTAATACGGTACAAGCACATGTACATTGTACATGTAGTACAGTCACATTCTTATTGTTGATATACAGGTCAAACTTTATAATAGGAATTATATTGAAGAATACACCTTTTATAGTTTTAGAAATGTCTTTTACATATTTTTTCGGTATACTATTTATATGAGTTTTTATTTTAAGCTATCAGTAAAATGTACTATCTTGGTGAGATACATGTATATGCACAAAGAAAAAAAAAAGTTTTCCATAGTTTTTTTTAATTCTGAACACTAAATTATATAAAAAAATAAATGAGAAAAAAATATACAGAAAATAATGCTATTATAAGAATATAATATTTTTTTTCTCATTCAGAACATATAGAAAAGCAACATACTATTTTCCTTAGATGGCCTATCTTGTATACAACATAATTTAGATGGTCTTTCATTTCTTTATTCAATGATATTAAATTTAGACCACCCTCTCTCTTTTTTTCTCTCCTTTTTGTCTGTTCCGAAATTTTGCCATGTACTTTGCATTTTAGCCAATTATTCTGTATTCTGTAAACCCCATTCAGACCCACGTATAGTTAATATATTATGGTTTACATTGCAGTTACTTTTTATTGCGATTTCTTTTCTATTAAACTGGAGATAACCCAATTTAAATTATGTTATCCATCGCTCATTAAAAATAAATCGCTTCTTTGAACGGCTCCAATATTAAAAAACTACAAATGTAGATGATGTGCTGAGAAAAATGCATTTGTTATTTATGTATTATTGTCATTTTGTTTATTTTCTTTAGTTACATCTTCTGACATCAGACTCGGACTTCTCTTGAACTGAATTTTAATGTGCGTATTGTTATGCGTTTACTTTTCTACATTGGTTAGAGGTATAGGGGGAGGGTTGAGATCTCACAAACATGTTTAACCCCGCCGCATTTTTGCGCCTGTCCCAAGTCAGGAGCCTCTGGCCTTTGTTAGTCTTGTATTATTTTAATTTTAGTTTCTTGTATACCATTTGGAAATTAGTATGGCGTTCATTATCACTGGACTAGTATATATTTGTTTAGGGGCCAGCTGAAGGACGCCTCCGGGTGCGGGAATTTCTCGCTACATTGAAGACCTGTTGTTGACCCTCTGCTGTTGTTTTTTATTTGGTCGGGTTGTTGTCTCTTTGACACATTCCCCATTTCCATTCCCAATTTTATATATATACAGTGAAACCTGTTTAAAGAGACCACTTAAGGGAGATCAAAAAGTGGTCTATTGAGACAGGTACAGGTCGACTTTTAATACAGATTCAATTTATATGAAATATATTACAGAGGTATCTAAAACTAATGGTTTAATAACACAGGTTTTTGTTTAATACAGGTGGTCTCTTGAGCTGGGTTGACTGTATATACATGTACTTTGCTTCTAAATATATAAATTTTTGATAATTTCTATCTGCTGATTTGTTCAAGAAAAAAATTACCAATCTGAGAATTTTATAAAAAAAAACATATGTCTTAGATTGTAAATTTTAAAGCAAATAGTAAATCAGATGTGAATATATATATATATATACACATACTATATCAAAAGAATATAAAGCAGATTATACATACAGAACAAATTAATGTCATATATACATGTAGGTCTGACTAGTAGCTGAAACAAGCGTACTGATTCAATCACATCCTTCTTGCATGCATCGTTAGTATATAATATCAAACTTTTTACAGTATATATCCTTATCTTATGCAGAACTATTCGAAAACACAGTTGCGCTATGCAAGTCTTGTTCGTTTGCACACAAAAGATTACGTACCACAACCTACCTTCCAGAAAACAATCCTCTAGTGTCAAATGGAGCAGAGGCTTGCAGTCTATCAGACCTTTGTGTATTATAAAGTTTGATGTTATATGCGTAATTGTTTTACCGAAGAATCAAGAGGTATTTGAAAATTGTTAAACTTAATGATCATCAAAGAATTATGAAAAATATGTTGAAGACTGATTAAACTGCTTTTGATTTTGATTTTTATGATATATTTTTTAACGTTTAAAGGCTTACAAAAAACTGATTGCCAAATGAAAATACAATTTCTTGTTTTTTTAATCAAACTATTTACAGTCATTTTAAAAATATTATCTGTATTCTAAATAAGTTGAAATAATGGAATAAGGCATTTAGTGAAAAGAAGTTTTTTGTTAAATTAATCACTACAAATTAGAGTGAACTCAAATCGAAGATTGCGATATCTACATGTGTTATGTGAAAAGTGCATGATTAGAACTGAAAGAGAGACAAAAAACAGTGACAGTGAACAACTCCTATGATTGAGCAATGTCAATTTTTGTAGCTGCAAATTAAAGGGTTTTTAAAAAGAGACGTTTGAATAGAAATAATTTCAATCACTTATTGTAGAATTCATAATGGTATTCATTCGTAACAAATTGAAAGGAACTGGTTACATGATATGCAATTATGGCAGTTGTCAAAATTGACGAATCACAAGAAAAAAACGACTGCATAAATAACAAGATTATTTAAAAAAAAAAGTAAAAAAAAAAAATAATTTGCGTTGATGTTCAAAAATCATTATACATGTATTTATAGTCATTTGATTTTTTTTTTACTTCAAACCCTTAATTCGATAAAAGTGTATTGACTGAATAATACTATATTTGGACAAGATACATTACTTCTCATAGTGTTCAGCAACACAACCGTTGCAAAGAACTGAAGACATTTGTTTAAAGCGATTGTTTGGTTCTTGATTCTTGAAATATCTTAACCATCGAAAAAGTTAGTCACTTCAACCCTCTATTGAAAATTGTGATTTTTTTTAAAAGTGAAATTGTGATTTTTTTAAAAGTGAAATTGTGATTTTTTTAAAAGTGAAATGGAAGCATTTTGCTTAAATACATTTATAAACTAGCCATCTTAATTTTTGTGCATGGTGAGAAAAAAAACCCTTGAAATATCGTGTTAAATATTGTGAATTTCGGTTATTCAGTTAACTATCACAATACAGAGTCTTGCATGTATTCAAAAAATCAGTGACTATTTAATAATCAATTTAAACAATTAATTTGGAAATGGTGAAGCTCTCTGTGCAAAACATCATTTGACACGATATATAAAGCAACGAAACAGACTCTCTTTTTAAACAAAATTATACTTTTTAATAAGAAATGATGAGACAGGTCAGTTTCCCCCCACTGCATAGTAGTTGTGGTATCCTTAAAATAGGCAGAGTTTTAAACTTAGGCTGAAGGTGTAAACTTTTAGTCGTTTGGGCTGTATCCTGTATATTGTTAGTAAGATGTTTGTTCATTCAGATGGTGTGTTTGTTTTGCTCTTCCAAGACGTTATAGTGTTGGTTATAGTGCGTTACTGTACAAGTAAGCCAAATTTATGTATATTTTTTATATTTTCAAAAGCTGTCCGAATTATTGCCTATTAGAAACACTTTATAATATATGCAATTTGAAAAAGGTTCTGAATGTTGATTTATCGATGTCGTTTGAAATATATATCGTGTCAAATACAGTGCAAGTCTCACCTATTCCAAATTATACTTTCAAACTCAGAGTCCTAAAAATTAAAATCAATGACTTGGTATTGCAGTAGTATAACAAATAACACTCTGTGCTTTTATGCATTTATTTTACTAAAAAATGTTAGTATTTCCTGTTTTTTCTGCTATTAGTTTGAATCAATCATGAGTCGAACACCTCTTTATAACATCCCCATAAAAGCAGTTTAAGGGGTACACTTCTACTTGAAAATCGTTGGTACACACGGAGGCATACTATTTTATGTGTGTCCCAACTTTTAACAATTAGTCTTTTAATTGCTATGTATATTAATTTTCTAATTAAAAAATTCACTCAACAAACCTTTATTGCTTTGAAAGTGAGTATTTTTTTTTATATCCATTGGTTGTTCTTGAAATAAAAACTCTTCCTTAAAAAACAGACCTCTAGTATGTAACTTCTTATTACATGTACTCAACAACCATGACAACCGTAATACACAAGAAAAATATGTGATACAGATAGCTGTTTATTTCTGTTCTCTATATAAAAAGGACTGGTATATCTGATTGCTTTAAACTCACCCCTTCACCATCAGTTTCCTCTTTTCTATCTGAGTTATTGTGCGTTCTAGGTACAGAAGTGCTTCTATGTTTAAACCAAGAGTCGGACAGAGGTTCTTGGTCTCCCTGTTTAAAAAAAAAAGTAAGTCAGCGGTTACATTTTACTACAAAACAAAACAATGTTCATAAAGTACCATGCCCCGCTCGCAGTATGACATTCCCTTAGTCAATGAATCGCAAGATATGGATCCATAGTGAAAGCTGGCTGTCATGTTTACATATCCTTGCATCTGCAGTTGTTGATTTTCATTCTTTGACTAACATAGTCACAGGTCATGGGAGGGATGAGAGCTCACTAAACATGTTCAACCAGACCATAGTCTTTATATTTCTGTCCAATGTCCGTGACTTTTCAGTGGTAATCTTTGGTTCATGTGACTTTTTCGTTGGTCATAATTGATTTTCATAAATTGATTTGTTATGAATTAGTTCGATAGTTTTCTCAAAGTCAATGTTAAAATTGTTTTTATGTCGCGGCATCTTCTCATTAAGGAAGGCAGTACGGTTGCCTTTGCTAATTGCTTACATCCACTTCATTTGAAATTTAGTGGATAGTTTTCACATTGGCAATCATACCGCATCTACTAATTTTTATATGTAACAAGTAAATTGATATCACATAGAGGTTTTTACTATAAAACGCATATAGATATAATATTTTGTTTATATACAACCTCCATACCTTCTTTTGTTCCAGAGGATGTCTAAGTTTTGGTTGTTTCTTTTTCCTTTTAGAAGACGGGATATCCCTATTGGTATGTCTATATATTTTCTCCCTCAACATACTTTCGTTTCGTTTTAAGTTAGACTTGCTTGGATTTGAATTCAATGTATCATCTGTTGTGTTGTCGTCTATTTCTTTTTCCTCCCCAGTTTCTGTAGTAATGTTTTCATCTTTTGAATGTACAATGATTTGATCATTTGTACTCGTATCTAGGTCATTTAAACTGGGATCAATTGGACTATCTTCATCGGTTATTAGTGGATTAACCTGCTTCTTTTTCTGAGGAAGCACAAAATACAAAGAATTAATAGAAACCAAGATAATATTATATAATAAAATATTAAGACAACTTTACAAATATGCGGTGTGGGTTTTTCTCATTGTTGAAGGCTGTACGGTGACATATAATTGCATACACTCATTTAAGGTGGTACCTTACACAACAGGGAGATAACTCTGTAAAGTCAGCTAAACGTTTTAATTACGTTGTGTTGTTAAAGGAATATAAAGCTTCTCAATGATCAAAATTGGTGTTTGTCAAACTGCTATATAACCAGTGTAATTTTTCTGACAAAACGGTTGGTTAAATTTTTTTTTAAATTTTTATATTTTTGTTTTTACTTTGACAAAATTTTATGAAAATTAAACGAGCCAAATTAATTTTAGCGAAAGTGTTGGGTACCACCTTAACTTTGGTGTATAGTTGTCTCATTTGAAATAAGACAAGTGGCATCTCCTAATTTTTATATAGCTTGCTTGCCATGAGGACTGTTCAATCAGGAAAGTTTAACATTTGAACAATCATTAGTATCTGGATTTTTTTCATATTCCAACTATATATCATGGATACATGTATATGAGTGAGTCGATTATTTCTTTTACTGTGCTTGAAAGATTTAGAACTTTTCTTACTGAAAAATGTCGAAAATTTCTAACTAAAATCTCAACATTGTCATAAATAAAGAAAGGAAGGAAGAAATAAATAAAAAAAGAACAAAAGAAATAAAGAACGAAAGAAAGAAAAAATCAAATTTTACTGAACATTTTGACATTGACATTCTAGATGTAAATTGAATCGATAAAAAAAAAAACGTAAAACAAAATAAGTAAACAAATAAATCTTACCGTACAACCCAAAAAGAGAAGGAATTCCATAGTGTGAGATATTGCATTTCATGTCTTTACCGTTTTAGAAATTTTTACTAAACAAATGCAATGTTGCTAATGATGTTAAATAAGCTAGAAAAAGGAGGGGGATAATGACATAACTTTTAAATCTTGTGTATTACTGTGGAATTAAATACATGGAGTTTGGGATTAATTACGACGAAAGATTAGGTAGGTGGGTAAACTTATTCTATCGAAGTATTAGTTGACTTAATTTCGTAGTTTTCAGCATTAGTAATTGTTTTTGTGCTGTGGTTTTCTTTAGGTCGCCGTGAAAAAGAGATAACCGGAAATCAAATTCTTCGATAGTAAACGCCAATTTGATGAATAAAATTTTCTATTTTATTACTCTACTTTTTGGGCCATATGTAATAATAGCAATGAATAGGACGTTTTTGTTTTTAGGCAAATTGTTGTTGTATCATTCAGTTGAAACTGTATATATTGTTAAATTTTTTTTAAGAAGATATTAAAATATTATCGACAACATAAGTCGAAGGAAAGACAAAAATATGAACAAAAGGGAGAAAAGCGAAAATTCACACAAAAACCATCAAAAAATCACAAGTAATCTAAGACTGCAGCAACAAGAACCTCATAATACATGTAACGAACAAAGATGCTCCGGGTTCGTACATTGTAAAATTATTCTGGTTTTTTTTTTTTATTAAATGTAGATTTTTTTACAATATTTTGTTGTTGTTGTTTTATCCAGATATTCAGATGGGTTGCGGTTTCTTTGGCTATAATTTATTTATCTATGAATCGTACATTCTATAGATTTCTACTACTTGCACTGATTTAACATCTAATGCCAATTTAACAAGATTACAAATATATTTTGAAGATTAAGAATGTTAAAGAATTAACTTATATAAGGAAAAAGGATTACATTTAAACTAAACACCACGTAACGCCTTCGAAATTATTAACTTTCGTCAAGTAGGCCAAGGGACAAAGTAATTAATCAAAAAAAGAGAAGAGTATTTTGTAAAAAGAAAACTGAACTGGTCTAAAATAGGCTTTTCAACTTTAGTTCCACCAGGATTTAAACTGTGTACGCTAAAATCCCATTTCGTCAACAAATAGCTCATCAGTGACGCTTAAATAAAACAGTTAAAACGATTAAATACACTTAAAGCAGGAACATTGAAGATCATTGAGGACCAAAAATATGAAATCGAATAAAATGGAGAAAGGAAACAGTGAATATGTCAAAGAGACAATAACACTACCAAAGAAAAGAAAACAACCAGAGGCCAGCAATGGGTTTTCAACACAGTGAGAAATGACCATACCGTAGGCAGGCTTCAGTTGGCCCCTTACCAATGTTGCCTATGATATGATCTTTCTCCTTTTAATGTCAACTTAGAGTTTTAACCCAAATTTCACGGTCCACTGAACACAGAACATGATATTAGGATTAGAGCATCTGTCAGTGTATTATGGACACAAAAGTCATTCTTCTTTGATAAATAATAAAAAAAAAAGGAATGTTAAAATATTAATAAAGGACGCCACATTGCTTGTTAGTAGAGTAAGTGCGTGACCTACCCTGAATGATTTGGGGCGGATCCTCAAAATATTTATCCGGGTACCAAAGACTAATTTGTCGTCAGTATTACCATAGCGATCCTAGAAAATAAAATTGCAGGGTTTTACTTCTTTATTCAGCCTACGTGGTTCGAATTCATCAATAGATATTTAATTTGATTTCCATTTTACGACACGAGAGGTATATCGGATAATCTTGTACAATGTTCGTGGTTTCTTAGTTATAGGACTATATTGCAACAAGTGAAAAGAAATATTGAGTTCACTGAAAACTGTTCTGGAGCCCACTAAAACACGTATGTATTTTTGCTCAGGATTGAAAACACAAGGAACTCGATGCAAACTGCCAAAAGACAGCTAACAATGTTAAGAAAAGGAGATTGTCGTTTATGCGACCAATCGACTTTTATATTCTAATTATTTCATTATCATCCAAAATACACATAATTGTTTCTATAATATGCATGTATCTATGGTGTTCGCAAAATATGAAACACAGCACGCACAAATTGCACAATTTATTCAAAAAATTCTAAAATTTACAGAGGAATTGCTGTTTTCGTGTGACAAACATTTATAGTGAAAGGCAAACTGATAACGAAAAACGAAACAATTAAAATGCATAATATAAACAGTACAACATTAGTAATAGTTTAGTTGAAACGACATAAACGAAAACGTTATTAAAAATATGAAATTCTATATTTACCGGTTTTTGCTTTGAAGTTCCCTTTCTTTTAATGCTGCTCCCAGGTCGGCGTTTCGAAGCTGAGCTCACTCTTCTAGTAGAAGATGCACTCTTGGTTCTCTTGACCCGTTTCTTTTTCTTCTTATTTGTTCCTCCTTGCTCTGTTTGAGTTGCATCAGTCTGGTGCTCTGGTATAGTAGTCATCGAAGGCGGAACGGCAATAGGTGATATAAGATCCGGTTGAAAGTCTCCACCATGACTTATACTGTCCAGTACTATTTGAGGAATACTTGGTGTTTGAGTACCTTCGTCTCTCTTACCATCCAGAAAGTCACCAGTCGATTGCAATTGCAAAAAATTGTCACTACCCTGGTCATCATCATCGGAGTCTGAATATTCAGATGAGTAATCGATTGGTTCGGTAACTTCCGGAAGAGACTCGGCAACCATCGTACCCCGAGTTGACGGGTTAATATCGAGAAGTATCGAAGACTCGCGCCTAATTCCTGCAGACAGAAGTGAACCAGTTGTGAGTGTGGAATCAGGTCGATTTCTATCCTCTATAATAATTTCAACACTTCGTGGTGTATCATTAATCAATGCTTTTTCATCAATCATAACACCGTTACTTTTGCACATACGTTTATTACGGATTTCGCCATTTGCGTATTTTGGATCTGGCTTTGGTGTGTCAACCTCTTTGTTTTCTTGGTAATATTTATAGTTCTGATAAAGTTTATAGCCAACTACAGCAATGATTATTATCAATATCAAAGGTACGATTACCCCAAGTGCTATTGCCGCCGTATAATTTTCTGCCTCTGTGTAAGCTGATTAAACGAAAAGAGATAGAGAGAGAGTGCAATTATTTTTTGTTTTCACGTACATTTTACAAACTCAACAACATCCACTCTTAACAAAACGAAAACAAAAAAGAAAATGCTTTCAAGCAAATAGCCATATTAGAACTCTTCAGAATTGTACTTGACTGTATTTTCTTTACAAAAATCAAACAAAATAGCAGATAAATTGAAAATAAAAGTTGTGTATAGCTGTATTCGACATGGTTAAGATTATTTTCTGTGGAATAATTACTTACTGCAAGGGGATAGTTTGCTTACATTTTAAAAGCAACTACATTTGAATATATTACACTTACGACAGCTACCTGAAAAGATAAACAAGAAATATATAGAATATATTATATTGTTTTATAGGTATTTTTTTTAAACACATGTAGGTTTAACATTCAATTTAATTAAATTTTGTACTTTTAATGTCTCAAGTAATTTATATCATATTGAACTTAATATTTCGTTAAACTTTGCGTTATTGCCTAAAAAGCAATAATATTAACGGTTGCAACTTTACTCCACCTAATGCATATTTCGACTGTAAAATATTCAATCTAGAATTCATGGTTTGCTAGAATTCCTATGAGTTATATTCCCATACAGGTTTGATATTTATCAAGTCTTGACTTCTTTCTTTGAAAGTTTTGTAGTTGAGATCCGTTAGAAATCTTAACTTTTAGGTATTTAGAATGTCGGCTTGAGCCAGTTTTGTTACGTTATAGACCAACACTTACTTTTCAGTGAAAATTCTATCGTAGCACCTGGAGATGACACAGATTTTGATGTCTGTCCATCATAACAGTTATTAGGATACTGTGTCATGTAGCGTGAATTCCCATCAGTTGACATCACCTAGAAAGAAAAAGAACAAAAAAACCCATGACAGACCACCGAAACCAGTGGCGATTGGAGATGCTATTGAGTGAGAGAGAATGGTGTTCCAGAAAAGTGAGTGTTAAATTAACCAGAAAAGGATAATCCCCTATCATGATTAAATTATATATTCTAAAATTGTAAGGTTAATATTCAGATTTGTATTTTTTTCAACGGGTTTCCGAAATGTTTTGAATGCACGAGCAAGGAGATGACTGTAACCTACAAAGTGTTCCATCTCAGACACAGTACACATTGCTATATACACTGTCTGTTGTTCTGATGCTATTGTAACTAAGTATTACATGTACATCTTTTGAATAAAATAATCTCCGGTAGTTGAGTACCAGTTTGTATATAGTTGAGAAACTAAGAATACAAAAGAAGAAATACTGAAAACTTTACTATATTAATATACATTCCGTAGGTTGATCTAATACTAAGTACACTGTATTTAGAAGTAACCGTAGTTCTATTTTCAACAAAATATCTGGGTTGATGCCACTGCTGGTGGACGTTTCGTCCCCGAGGGTATCACCAGCCTAGTAGTCAACACTTCTGGGTTGACATGAATTTCAATAATGTGGTCATTTCTATAAATTTCCTGTTTACGAAACTTTGAATTCTTTGAAAAACTAAGGGTTTTCTTATACCAGACATAGAGTACCTTAGCCGTGTTTGCACAACTTTTTGGAATTTTGGATCCTCAATGCTCTTCAATTTTGTACTTGTTTGGCTTTATAAATATTTTGATATGAGCGTTACTGATGAGTCGTATAAATAATGTAGACGAAACGTGCGTCTGGCGTAATAAATTAAAATCCTGGTACCTTTAATAACTATTTCTTTATCTTGGAGTGAATACTTTTCAAAGTATTCTTAACAGGTAAATTTACAAAAGTGTACAGACGTCGCGCAAGATACTGGTGACAATTTGAAGGTGATTCGAGAAAAATCGGCGAAAAGGCTAACTGTCCGTTTAGGACGCAACAATTTGCAGAATCGCTAAATAATTTTCGTTACCCAATCTAATGGCAACAAAATATCTGTTTTTCATGATATTTTTTTCACGAATAGGTTTCGATTTGAAGCGCTAAATTTTATGAAATAGGCAATTTTGCCGTGTAATGCGTAACATTGAACATTGAGATCTCCAAACATTTTTGAGAATGAAATATGGATTGAGTAGCCAAAGGTAGTTCTCATTTGGAAGGAATTAAGAACCATATGTAAAGTTTTGAATTACATAATTTTACTTACATATATGACGTCATACATGTAGAAAAATGACGTCATAGCAACTTTTTGATCTTGTAATGGTGACAAATAATCTAGACTCCAACTGCAAACTTTGAAGATCAAATTCATATACTGAAGGTAATTTTAAAAGGATATCGTTTATATTTATAATTTATAAATTACAAACATTTCTGTTTAAATTGGTACCAAACTTTTTGAGTTTACTTGTTTTAAAAAAAAACTATTGAAAAAATTTAAAATCAGAAAAAATGTCCCGTATCATCTGAAATCCAAACAAATATTCCATTTTGACGATTTCGGGATCTACGATGTATCGCGATTAAATCAGAAGAAAAATACTGATACAGATTTCAAAAATTACAACAAATACTGAACATGATAATATAAATACTGGCTGTTTTTATATTTTATCCTTTTCGCAAATAAAGAAAAGAAAAATCAGAAAAAATGTCCAATGAGACAAAAAACGTCGAAAAATAATGAAACGTCATATTTCACACAGAGTCAATACGCAAAAGAAATTATAAGAAGAACTTGTAAAGAATCGATCTCCAAACATGAAACGATATGGGCATGTTTTTGCCTTAGGGAGCTTCCATTTGATTTTTAAGGGGGGGGGGGGGGGGGGGGGGGGCTAGAATGAAATTTGAAAAAGAGGGAGGACAGGGGTTTTGAGTGTAAAAAAAAGGCAGACAGGAGTTTCGAGTAAAAAAATAATGAATAAGAATGGAAACGGGGAATATGTCAAAGAGATAACAACCCGACCAAAACGTAGAAAACAGCTCAAGGCCACCAATGGGTCTTCAACATGCGAGAAATCCCGCACCCAGAGGAGGTCTTGAGTAGGCCCCGAAATCCTAATGTATACTAGATCAAGAAAATGGACGCCACTCTTCACTTCGAAACACAGAGATGAACTAAAAGTAAAAAAATATAAAAGACTAACAAAAGCTATAGGTACCTGACTTAGGACAGGCGCGAACTGCGGTGGGGTTAAAAGGGCAGGATGAGCAGTTGGCAAACAAACCCAGGATAAACTTGTAAAAAATGGCAGGACCAAATATAGTGAAAATAAAAAGGCAGGACCGAGATAACAACTAAAAAAAATGCCGGACAAAATTTTTCATCCTAGCACCCCCCCCCCCCCCCCCCCCCCCCCCTTAAAATCAAATGGTTGCTCCCTTAATGAAATAAAAATATTATTCTATATTAAAATTCGTAAAAAATGATTTGACTTTAGGAAGTTCTGGAACAATCTAAAAGAAGAGTTACCATATTAGATAATTTTCGTAGACAAAACAAGAGGCACCAATCCCTTCAAACAACCGAAATGATCTCTGGTGTTTCAGGAGAATGATTAGTTCCAAAAAAATAAAACACGAGACAAAAAAGACTCATATTTAATTATTGAATGTATTTATAAACCAACAATCAATTAAAATAATCGGACTTAAAAAAATCAGACCAAAATTTTGTGTACATTCAAATATAAATATGCTTTCAGAAATATGAATAACAGAAAAAAAAGTAAACTTTCGGCTAAGGAAATACTTATTAGGAACAGAGAACGAAAAAGGCTTCAGAAAAATGAAACGAGTAGAAAATCTTATGGAAAGTTGTACAAGAATAAAGAGAGCGAGACAAAAACATATAGTCAAACGATTAATGCAAGAAAAAAGAGAGAACAAAGGGAGAAATCTAAGAAAATAAATGAAAGAAAACTGAAAAATAAAATGAATGTCCGTAAACACAGAGGTAAAAAAAATGTAGAACTTTCATCAATGTCACTTGTTGTACCAGAAGGTTCAAATGTTTTCAAAAACAGAATGGAAAAGGCCAGAGCCCTAAGAAAATTTAAAGAAGGTTTACCAAAATCTCCATCTAAACGATGCGCAGTTATATCGACTTATTTGGCCCGCAGATCCCTCGATCGCCAACAATAGCTAATCTGAAACATTCAGTTTCGCCAGTTGAAATGGCCGTCGTTGCAGATATTCAAGAAATAATAAAATCTACAAAATTAAAGCGATCTAAGAATGCACGTTCGGTAATGAATTCTGTTACTGCATCAATCAGCGGGGGAAATTTAGCAAACTCGAGAGGTAAAATTAAACTGTGTAAAAATTTAGGTTTGCCAGCAAGAAGGGTTGCTGGAGGCCAGCGTATTAGGTCTAGAATTCTTAAAAGTGAATCGTCTGCATGGGCTCTTACGCAACAGAAAACAAGAAAAGATTCCATTTCAGAAGAAACAAAGAAAACAGTTTATAACTTTTGGCTCTCTGATGGCATATCACACCCGACCGGCAACAAATCCGATATCAAAAGAGAACGATTGGGACCAAACTTATATACTTCGCATATGACACACGTGCTGGAAAAAACACAAACTGATGCGTATTTAGATTTTGTCGCCAAATATCCGGAAATTAAAATTGGACAAAGAGCATTTGAGAAACTTCGACCGTTTTTCGTAAGACCTGCATCTGAAAAAGATAGAAATACATGCTGTTGTAGATATCACGTGGAAGCAAACCTTGTTTTCAAAGCATGTATGAAGTTCAGAAAATCGTGTGACAGGGAAACCGATTCGCAAGAAAGTGACTATCCCGTATTTGAGAAAATGTCAGACCTTATACATATTACGCTATGTCCAAAAGTAAATGGATTTTATAGAAAAAATTGTCTTGACCGAAAATGTAGCCTTTGCGGAGTTGGTAATTTCAAACTTTCACCCAACGAATCACAGTCGTCTTCAACTGTTGAATGGCAAAAATATGAATATATAACTGAAAAATCGAAGGGTAAAAATGTAAGGCGCCGACTGACCCTGATAAAAAAGAAAACTAGCGTAAACGAAATGTTTCTCAATTTAAAAAAGCTTCTCGAAACTTTCCCCGCTCACCAGCACCGATCAAACTGGCAAAGCAATCAACTTAAAAGTCTTGTTCAGAACTTGCCAGTCAATCATTGCATATGCATCCACGATTATTCGGAAAATTATCGCTGTGTCGAGAAAGAAGAAATCCAATCCAATTACTTCCAAAGAACTGAATGCAGCATTCATGTAACCGTCATGCACCGACACGCCATTTTAGAATACGATGGTGTAGACAGTACAGAAGAATTTCCGGAAATAATTACGGAACATTTTTTCGTAATTTCCCCGGACCTGCAACATGATAATGATTTTACAAAATATGTCCAAAAGAAAGTTAAGGAATATTTAGATTCAATATCATACACAGTTGATCATATGCATGAATTCACAGACGGTTGTTCTAGCCAATATAAATCGCGGCACTGTTTAGGAAGTTTATCTACTGCCATCCCTGATTTCGGATATAAAACATTCCATAGAAATTTCTTTGAAACAAGCCATGCAAAAGGGCCTCAAGATGCCGCGGGGGGATTTATAAAAAGACAGGCGGACATATCTGTTCTACGTGGCAATACAGTGATTCAGAATGCGAAGGATTTATTTACGTTCTGCGAAAGTAGCCTTAAAAAGCCAAGAAGTGCATTATTTAAAAGAAGGGTATTTCGATATGTGGACTCAATTGATAGACACAATTCCAAAATATTTAAGCCGATCCAGCAAAATAGACAAATACATCATGTTTTTACTAGTACATGTAATGAAATCATTGTTTCCGATCTCTCTTGTTACACGTGCGATCAATGCATTTTGGGGAATTATCTTAACTGTTTAAATGTAGAAAATACCGGGGTAAAGAAAACTATTAAGCCACGCGAAATAACACAAACTTCTAACGAAGAAGAAGTAGCACAAGACACTGACATTCTTTCAGAAGACATATCAGATTTGGTATCCATAAACTCTGTTGTGGCTGTCAAAACCGACGATGATAACTTTGACTATTATTTAATGAAAATTTCCAAAGGTTCACACGTATTGAATTCAGCAGAGAGTGACAGCTGGGGTGCTACATATCCCCCTGGATTCGAGGTTTTCCGGGGTCATTATTATGACAAAATCAGTGACAATGATCCGTTAAAATATAAACTTTTAAAGACAAAGACTGCTTTGGTACCGACGAAATCTCTGCTATACATACTTGCTGATGTAGATGCCTCTTATCGTATAACTATTTCAGAGGACACCCATCTAGACATTCTTTCTGTATTGGACAATTTGGATTGAAATAAGAATTAAATTATAAAACATCATGCACTGTTGTTTAGCCACTCATAAAATATTTTAGTAGACCTTTCCGATTCAAATGAAATGATTCAACGTGGCTCTGCTTATAATTAAAAAATATAAAATATATATATATATATATATGAGGGGTCATATATATATAAGTACGTCTGAGTCAGTGACAACCCTACAACAGATGTATCCATCGGATCGCCATCAATGATGGTGATACATGGCTGTGTACATAATGTATATACAACTCGTCTAAACATAATGTTTAGACGAGTTGTATATATATATATATATAATTTAAAAGTAAAAAACACAAAAAATCACATCATAAATCGAACATTGTTTCTGTTAGCGCTTTATATATATATACATTTTTCGTTAAATAAAATATACATGAATATCTTTACTGAAAAAAAATATTCCCATGAAAAAAAACCTGAATGAATCAATGCTTACACATTAGAAATCACATTAGAAAAACGTTACGTAAAAAACAAGAAAATAAGACGGCTTTTTGCTATATTTCCGACGTTACGTTATTATCACCAGTATTTTGCGCGACGTCACAGCAATACATGATGATTGATTGAACAGGATCACGTGTAATTTCATTGTCAACTTTATACACCAGAATTATTGGTTGAAATTTCATTTTTTAAAAGTTTACCGTATTAAAAAAAAATCTAAAACAGCCAATTGATTGACATTGGCGGATCCAGAACTTTTCCTAAGAGGGGGCCCACTGACTGACCATAAAAAAGGGGGGGCTCCAGTAATGCTTCTGTGATTCCCTATATACTAGTAATCAATTAAATATTTCTCACGGAAGGGGAGGGGGCAGCCCCCAGCCCTCCCTGGATCCGCCTATGATTCATTAAACAGAGTGAAATCTAATCTTACCAAACATGATATTCTGTAGGTGGTAGATTCGTCCGTTGTTGTGTCCAGATTAAGTACATGTTGATATGTCATGGAGTTTCCAGAGGATGAATATAAACAATACAGGTCTCCTTGAGCTATAAAAATGTTACATATGTATATTCATTGTTATTATATTAGAAAACAATAGTATAAACAAAACATAAATATAACAACCATAATTTGATTTGAAAGGATTGGATGATTGGCGTTGTTTAACACAACTTTCTACACTATAATAAACCGGAGTGCCCAGAGAGAACAACCGAACTTCAACAAAAAACCTGGCAATCCCAATGTATTATGATCGGCATCGAAAGCACCATACATATATGTATGCGGGGTTCGAACTCACTACCTTATATGTTCTAATTAGACCACAAGGCCTCCGATACCCCTCATTTTGTAAAGGAAGCAACATGTAGTATGGTCAATTAAAAAGTTTATTGAATACTCTTTTCAAATTAAAGGATTATGTAATGAAGTATTATAGAATACCTTTTTTTATATACTGTAAAAATATTAAAAACGAAAGCTCAGTCAACTACCACGGACAAAGCATACCTTAGATTGATTTGGTTATTTTAACGTCCCTTTTGTTTTTTAGTTTCTTAAGTTTTCACGTTTTTATACATCCTTGTCTTTTAAGGTGGTACCCAACACTTTAACTAAAATTAATTTGGCTCGTTTAATTTTCTTAAAAGTTTGACAAAGTATTTACTTTGACCCTTTTACCAAAATATAAAAAATTAAAAAAATAAAAAAAATAAAAAAAAAAAAAAAATTTCATACTCAATAAAAAAGGTAAAATCACAAAAAAAACCACCAAAAAACGAAAGCCGTTGAAAATTCAAAACTGAAAGTCCCTAATGAAATTGCAAAATCGAAAGCTCAAACACATCAAACGAATAGACAACAACTGTCATATTCTTGACTTGGTACGTACAGGCATTTTCTTATTTAGAAAATGCGGATCAAACCTGGTTTTATAGCTACATTTGTAACTAAACCTCTCACTTGAATTAACAGACTTATTTGATTACTAATCTTACCTGAATACATGATATTTTGTGGACATTGTGTGTAGTTAAAAGCTAGAGCACTCTTATCTGTACAGATGTCAACAGAAGAATCGAAGTTACACGCCGAATTCCCTGAACTATCAGTAAAGTTGTATGACCAGTCACCCTGGATAACACTGGAACAGGTCGAAGCTGCTTCAGATGCGTATCCTAAAAACATATGATGAAAAATATCTAAATTTATTAATATGTCAATATATTAGAGTATTCAATAACGTACATGTACAAGTTAAAAAGGGTTAATCAGAGTGTCTTAACAACAAAACGATCCTTATCACCCTGATTTTTAGTTTCTTTAAAAAAGAAGGCTGTAACCAAAAAAGGTACAGATAATGTAAAAATGTGGTCTAACTATGCACTCTGTTTATACAGCAAATATATCACAACACACATTTGGAACACATTATCAATTTGTTTTATGTTGTAAAATTATATTGTTATTTGGTCTTTTTCTAATTGGTCGGTTGTTTCAACGACAATTTGAATCACTTAGATACATTTTGACTATATTAAAATATGTAGAAATGTTGAAAAATATTTGAAGTATATGAATTATATATCAACTTCTATTAAATTAAAATGCAAGATGAAAGTCTGCCAGCTTTAAGATTTTGTATATATGAGTGATAAAAATTAGGGGCGCAAATACCATTAGATCAATCATTAAAGATGATAGAAATGGCATTTATAGTCAAATACAGTAAATACTAGTATGTCTTCCAGGACATCCTATAAATCAGTCAGTCACTATTCACAATTAACCCTATTAACTCACTAACTCACAAAATTTACCCATTTACTAATTACAAAATTTACTCATTTACTAACTCATAAAGTTTACTCACTCGCTAACTTACAAAGTTTATTCATCACTCGAATAACTTACCATCTTGCACCATAATGTTATATGAACCATATGCATACACCGTTCTGTCACAGATGTCAGCGACCGTCACAGTTGCTGTGTTTGCAACTGTCTTCATCCGTTCGTTGCTTAGTGTTGATTCTTCAACTGTAAATACAGATATTTATAAAATTAACACAAATAATGTTTTTCTTTGACAACAAAATACGATTCAATCCTTTGTATTACCACCATATTATATTGTATTTCTATTTTTCATTTAAAATAAGCCGAATACCTATGAAAGTTATATGAATTTAGACTATGTTTTACGTCAAAAATATAATTTTCAATACATTCCATCAAGCTGAAAATCGCCACAATATCATAAAGTTATAATTAAGATTGATTTAGTGTTATTTGCTTAACGTCCAGTACAAAATATAACGTGTTTATTCAGGACAATTTTTGTTTTTGGACGTCAAGTGGCTGATATTTCATGCATTATCAGGACGGTTGTTGTTTTTGGACGTCAAGTGGCTGATATTTCATGCATTTTCAGGGACGGTTGTTGTTTTTGGACGTCAAGTGGCTGACATTTCATGCATTTTCAGGACGGTTGTTGTTTTTGGACGTCAAGTGGCTGATATTCCATGCATTTTCAGGACGACTGTTGTTTTTGACGTTCAGTGGCTGATATTTCATGCATTTTCAGGACGATTGTTGTTTTTTGACGTCCAGTGGCTGATATTCCATGCATTTTCAGGACGGTTGTTGTTTGTTGGATGTTCAATGCCAAGTATTTAATGCTTGTTGAGGACGATAATTGTTTGTTCGACGTCCAGTGGCAAATAGTTCATACATTTTTAGGACGAGTATGTGTACAATAACTTCAGAAACCTCTGACAAGTATGTTTAGCTTGGGACAAGCATGTGCATACGTGACAGGTTTTTATAATAGAAATAATAAGATGTGATATGAGTGCTAATGAGACATCTCTCCATCCAATTCGCAATTTGTAAAAGTAAACCATTTTTACAACACTTATTTGAGAAATCTTCCTTCGTTATTTTCAATTCATGTAAAAAAAAAAAAACATATAGAAAAGTAATATATAAAAACGAATGATTTAAAAAAAAATCCAATCAAAGGCTCTATCAGAAAATGATGCAATACTATTATTCAAAGAAATAATCAATCGATGGAATATGATATTCTCAGGTTTTGAACATTTTGTTTAAAATGCATGTTTGCGAGGCCAACAGAATAAGACTAGATAAAAGGTGTTTGCTGGCGCCCCAAGGTTGGATAATTTTCCCACAATAAAACAAGAACGACCTACCTGAATCTTCATAGTAATAATATTGGAATGTGGTGACTTTAACTAGCTTAAAGCATATATATGCTCGAACGTCCACTCCATAACGCGTAAAAGTGCTTGACCTAAAACATAGAAATATACATGAGCTTTTTATGTGCTTACACATACAACTTTAAATCTTTTTTTATAGATTTATAAATGCGAACAAAAAAGAGGGGACCGGTATGTGTTCATCATAATTTGATCTAATTTAGTTTAAAACAAACTTGTCTTTGACGGCCTTACGGTGACCTGTAAATGTTAATTTCTGTGTCATTCTGTCTCTTGTGAAGAGTTGTTTATATGTAATCATACCACACTTTCTAACTTTTATATATTCTCTGGGTATTTTTATCGTATATACTAGTCAACAGAGTTTAGTTAAATTCAGTTCAAGACAATATTACTTGTCCAAAAATAGGGAAGAGGGTATGTTGAACACTTGTATACACTCAATTAACGCCAATATATACAGTACAATATAAAAATATAAGACAAAACAAAAAGAGTCTGAATTTGCAATAAGCAATTCGGAAGTGAGCAGAACTTTTTCCACCAAACATATTTTCCGCAGTTATACGCCAAACATTCTAGTTCTGCTGTACACTGTGACATTGGGGATTTTTAAAAAGCCAAACACACGTATCTGCGTATTTCATATTTTAGTATGAAGCATATATATATCTGATGTGATTTTATGGAGAATGGACTGAATTTAATGCATCATAGAAAATTTATGTGACGAGATACATTACAAGCATACATACAAGTCAACATTGGTGATATTTTTCTATAGATAAGGGACGACATCAAAAGTTCAATGTAGGATAAAAAAACTTAATTCATATAGTTACACATCTTAACTTAATTTGGGAAAAATTGATTTACCAATAGGGATATATGTAAAAATCGATTTTAGATATACAAAACTTGCAGAAATTTAACCCCCCCAAACTATTTGATTTAAGTTTTTTTTTATCCTACATCGATCTTTTGATGTCGTCCCTAAGGTATTGTGTTTATTCCCTTATTCTAAAAAAAAATCCACGCTTTAGTTACCTTGCTACATATTGAGTTCCTGAACTTGTATAGCATTCAAAACTAAGGCTACCAAATGTTGAAGTTGGATAATCGATTATTATATTTGATGTAATGGAAAGCGATCCTTTGTCTGTTGAATGCCATGTTCCACTATTCATAGGAAATAAACAAGCTCCATCTAAAATAGAAAAAAAAAATATATGCCAATAAGTATCTTTATTACTGTTTATTTATAAATCATTCATTGTTTTCATATGAAAGGCGAGCTAAGGAAACTATCATTTGATTTTAAGGGGGGGGGGGGGGGTAGGATAAAATTAAAAAAAAAAAAAAAGGCAGGATAGGAGATTTTAGTAAAAAAAAAAAGGCTGGGTGAGCAACTTTGCAAAAAAAAAAAAGGATGATGACATTCTATGTAAAAAACTTTTAAAAAAAAAGTCGTGATAAACTAATAAAAAAAGGCAGGACTAAGTAGAGTGAACAAAAAGGCAGGATTGAGATTACAACTAAAAAAAACAACAGGACAACGTTTTTCATTGTGGCCCCTCTGTCACCACCTCTCCCCCTTAAAAACACAATGGTAGCTCCCATAAGTTTAAACGAGGGCGTTTCGAACACTATGTCTCCATTCAAACGTGAGCATTGATCGAGAGAAAAAGGGGGTATGACCATCATGAATCCGTCACATGCAGTGTTGGTTTAAACATTTCCATTTTGACGAACCATTAGTATATATCTGAACAATTTGGTAGATTGAAGCTCGTCAGTGATCTTCAGTCAGACAAGAGAAGGGTAGATAGCTCTCATAACTTGAACGAAGACGCTGATTTCTTTTTATTTCAATGCATCTCTTTAAGGTTAACTGTATATATATATAATTAACTGAATTGTAAGAGAAAATATAAAACAGAGAATAATGGTATCCGAATAACATTTATATACATGTATGAGGGTTGACAGGTACAAAGGAACCGTGATAGGAATGAGTGACCGGAAAGACGGGTCAGTCGAAGGGGGTAGCGGAAGTTAGGAGTGGGAACAAGGGGAAAAGTTGGAGTAAAATATGGATAAAAAATTATGCTGGAATATAGATTTTGGTCGATTTTCGTCAGGCAGTTAGGGATAGGGAAGTTGGAGTAGGGGGATTGAGAGTAAGGAAGTTGGGATGCTTAAGTTGGAGTCAGGAACCATTGCCTACCTCCTCATTTTCATATCTCATATATTCTTACCTTTCAGTACATTTGTTTTGCAATACAAATACTAAATAATTAATTTCAATATAAATTCAACTTACCTATGACGTCATGATTCTGAAGAAGAAGAAGAATGAAAGAGGTGAACCAGAATGACGACTTTTGACACAAAATCATCTTATGTTGGAAATTTCACTTTCCCTAGAAGATCATCCATATTTCCTAATCATCTTATAAAAATTAACCGTTTTCTCATGTTTTCTATATAAAATTTAACTTCATGTTATAGTGTCGGCCATTGTTTTAATCTACCTAGCAATAGTATTGTCACGGATGCATAAACAATAATTTTACCAAGACAAAGTCTAAAACTTTTAAAGACTAAGCCGATTTTTGGAAATAGAACAAATTTCATCGACATTAAGATTAGTGTATTAAATAATGTTCTTTTAAATATGGATTTAAAAATTATATCAATCAAGTTTGAGGCTACTGGATTATGTCAAATTGTTTATAAATGAATTCATACTTCTTATTAAATGTTTTTTTTTTTAATTTCAATCGGGAAAACAGGATAGACATGCATGTTTATTTTAAAATTCAATTAGTCACATGTGCTTAACGGTAATTAGCACGCTTAAGCTTATATCTCAAATGCAAACACAATAATTGAAAACTTCCAAGTTGCATTCAATTATATTCATAGGCGGATCCAGGGGGGGGGGGGGGGGGGGGGCTGGGGGCCTAGACCCCCCTTTCGTGGGAAAAATTTGGTTGATTATATAGGAAATCACTGAAGCATGACTGGAGCGGCCCCCCCTTTCGTTCAGTCAGCGCCCCCCCCCCCCCCCCCCTTTTAGGAAAAGTTCTGGATCCGCCACTGATATTTTCTATTAATCATACATATTACATGTAACAACATTAATGACACTAATGTGTATACACCAGATGCGTATTTTGACAATTAATGGCTCATCAGTGATGCTTGAGGCGGAAAATTTGAAATCTAATTATAAAAAAGAAGATGTGTGATTGCCAATGAGACAACTCTACACAAGAGACCAAAATGACACAGAAAATAACAACTATAATAGGTCACCGTATTTAAACTATTTAAGTAAGGTGTAAGTGTAACTTTTAATAAAGGGTGGGGTGGTGCGGGGCTCCAGTCATGCTTCAGTGATTCCCTATAAAAATCAACCAAATGTGTCTTTCTAAAAGGGGTGCCTGGGCCACGGGGCCTTTTAGATTTTTCTATTGGTGTGTTATAAAAATTGATTTGAGATTATGTCAATAAATTTTATATCACTAGTCATTATAGTGGAAAACAAAAACTATGCTTCATTCATGTATATTAACTTCATTTCATACTGTCGGTGAACAGTCGAAAGCTCGGTTGTATTAATATACCTGGCATTTCTGTAATCTACAGTTTCAATAGTAGGTCTGAATAGGGAATCCTTCGTTTCTATATTGTTTAGATATTTTACGCTTTACATTTTTTATATTAGCATCGAATTATGTTCTAATCTTAATTATTGGCTTATTTTTGTCGATCTGTTCTTTCTCAGTGATTTTTTGCCCTTTTTCTGCACTTTTTTATTCATCATTTTCTATTCTGTAAACTCCATATCTATCAAATCCCAGAACGTTCCAAATCAATGATGTCATTTTAACTTCAAAAATAAAATTGGAGAATAATCTCGACAAATGAACTCGTTTTACTTTAGTTGTACAAGAAACGTAGAAATTATTTGTTAATAAGTTTTGGGATAATTTCCACCACAAAGTTTTTAATCAAGCCAATATCAATAGACAGGGGAAATTCCCCCTAAAGATAACCAATAAGAAATCAATAGACAGGGGAAATTTCCTCCTAAAGATAACCAATAAGAAACCAATAGACAGTGGAAATTTCCCCAAAAGATGATAACCAACAAAACATCAGTAGCATGGAGGAATTTCCCCGAAAAGATAATAACGAAAAAGAAATCATTAGAATTTCCACAAAAAGACAACGAAATAGTACTTAGTAGACTGGGAAATTATCCCAATCCAGGCCATATTATTGTATATATCTCCAATTATGATTCGTATTCAACATTGAAGAATAAAAACAACGGTTAAATTATTAAAGCATGTATCATTAATGTCCGGTGACAGATATTTCATGCATATTGAATGCAAGAAGAGTTTCAAAAGTTTTTTCAAATTAGAGAGTACGTAACTAGTAGTTATTTCCAACTTGAAAAAGTATGTTATAGATAATGGCCGAACATTGGACTAGTTAACCACGGAAACTATGAAAGAAGCTTTCAGAAATTGCAGAGAGCGTGATACATGTATTGATTATACACGGAGATGTATTTCATGATTGATCAATTATACTATCTGGTTGTCTACCAGTTGCAAATATTTCAGACAAGAACAAAATGATACGTATGGTCATTGCATTTAAGGAGTTAGGATTTTGATATAGAAGTAATTGGGTTCCACACTAGACAGCGTTTAGATAAGACACATAAGAAGTCTATGCAATATGTTGTTCAATCAGGGTAATTCCGGGCACCCTACCCTTCCCTAATTATTCTCCCTCTGATTTGATGTAGGGCGAAGACGTTTGTTTACCAGTGTCGGAATTGTGTTTTATGAGTAAGTCCGAATATTTCCCCTTGTCGCCTGACATTAATGATCTCCTGAAGCACTTTGCTGTTGGTTCGTGTTTTAAACTTAGATTGGTATATATGTCTATTAAGTCCTGTTACTAAGAACTTAAATAAATTCTTCGTTCTTCATTGAATTGTCCGTAGGCTCCTTCTCCCCTCGAATAGATCGTAGCTTATTGATCATAAGGGCTGTGATCAAATGAATTTCGTGAGTTCATTTAGTGCCGAGGTTGTGTCTTGTTTAATGGGTTTTCATTGGTTTGGTGTATTGCGACCCTCAATATTTAAAATAGACACACAAGCCAGCCATGTTTTAAGATGAAATAGATTGATGTTATATTTAAAACTATTCGAAGAACCACATTTACAAGGTATATTTTTTTCCCTTCATCTTTCCTCAGATTATTTTCATTTTACAAATGTATGTTATTGATGGAAAAACACGACTTTTTAAATCTTTACTATATTTTCTCGTGAATTTTGGATATGACACAGATATAAAAAAGAATATGTGGTATGATTGCCAATGAGACAATTCTCCACAAGAGACCAAATGACACAGTCATTAAGTCATCATGTGACTTTAAAAATGAGCAAAGCCCATACCGCATAGGAATTTATTAAAGGTCCCGAAATGACAAATGTAAAACAATTCAAACGAGAAAACTACATGTAACGGCCTAATTTATGTACAAAAAGTGAACACAAATATGTGACACATCAACAAACGACAACCAATGACTTAAATGTAAATGTACATGCTCTTGAGTTGCGACAGGCACACACATGCAGAATGTGGCGGGGTTAAATATATTAGCGGGATCCCAACCCTCCCTCAACCTGGGACAGTGGTGTAACATTTTAAGATAAGAAGATTATCTGGCATTGAAATTTCGACGACGTTTTTACTTAGATATGATGTTATGCACTCTCTTAATATGAATTTCAGGAACAATCACATTGGCGGATCCAGGGGGGGGGGTCCGGGGGTTGGAACCCCCCTTTTTTTGGCCGCTCAATGCATATCAACTTCTTTAGTGTACGGAACAACTATAAGGTGTACATATCCGACTGGCAGGTTTCTTTAACATTGACCTCATATTCATGGTTTATTGAACAATTAAGTTTTTGTGGTCTAGTCTATTTATCAGTTACTGTGAGCAATAAGGACACTATTTTTAGTGTATGGAATGATTGTAAGTTACATATTGTACATACATGTATCTGTCTGGCAGATTCATATGACCTTGAACTATTGGTCAGTGATAAGTTTTCATGTTTTTTTCTCCCAGTTAAACATATGCTATAAGCAATACATTAACTATATTTTGTGTATAAAATGATTGTAAGGTGTACATGTCTATCTGGCAGGGTTCACATGACTATGACCTCATTTATTTGTCCGTAAACCATGGTTAATGTAAATATTTTGAAGTTTTGTTTGTTTCCCGCCGGTTACTTATTAGGATGAGCAATCGAATCATGATATTTGGTGTACGGACATTTTGTAATGTGTTCACTAAGGCAGATTTAGGATGGGAGTTTTTTTTTATATATAAGAAATGCATGGGTTGTAGGCTTCTTACTTATAAGTTTCGCAACAAAGGTTGGCCTGCTAGTTTCACTCTATGTTTCAATATCCTGAATCGAGAAAGGCCACATGTCTTTTTTTCATGGTTAATCTGGCAGCAAACTCATTCTTATTGATTATGATAATGTTTAGTTTGCATTATGAATAATAATATTTATTTTGAATGTCTGGTTTTGTTTCCTCTCCCGGAATAAAAGTAAAAGAAGAGAAAAGTTCAAAATATCAAGGGGAATAAATAATTACAATGAAGCAAGTTCTTGTTTTCTGATTCATCGACTGATTAATTGGTTGATACTAACCCCCACTTTAACACACTTGTGCTATTTTGTGCTGATCAGTTTTTATTGGAGGAGTGCCATGAGCGATGCACAGACCTATGGTATGAAAACTGACAGTCTTAGTGAATTAAAATTGCAGTCGAGTGCACCTGCCCAGTGAGAGGCTCGAACGCTCAACCTCGTTGTTGTCTTGCTATTTTTACAGTAGTATCAGTAGCTTATCTTTTCTTATACCACCCGATCACTTAGTACGTTTACTAACATTACACAAGGTACATTCCAATAACAGAGCACAAAATACATTCGTATAACATGCCATTAGATACATTCTAATGCCTTAGTTTGTAGTACTCAAACAGATGAATGAGAAGCTGTATACTTAACTTACTCAATGAAATGTAGATAAAACTGGCACCATATTCTGATATGCAAAGCTGTGCCCTTACTCAGCCAGATGCATCTGAGACAAGCTTGGGGTCTCCAGCGGATGTACGGGGAAAGCTTCACATTCTTTTAGCATAGAACTAAATACCTTTATAAACATAATACAATGTACCTTCTAATAGCATGACACTAAGTTCTTTTTTGTCCCTCTTCTACATGTATTTGAAAGATCAACTATATCAATTTGCGAAAAAAATAGTCATTAACCACGCAAAATCAGGAAAATTTGAATCATTTATACGGACGGAATTTTCTAGTAAATGCTACAGAATTGAAAGCTGCAGTGAAGAGTACAAAATTATGTCCATATATGTACATGTAGTTGTCGTTTGTTTATTTAATTTATACGTGTTTCTCATTTCTCGTTTTTTTTATATAGATTAGACCGTTGGTTTTCCCGTTGAAATGGTTTTACACTAGTAAATTTGGGCCCTTTATAGCTTGTTGTTCGTTGTAAGCCAAGGCTCCGTGTTGAAGGCCGTACATTGAACTATAATGGTTTACTTTTATAAATTGTTATTTAGATGGAGAGTTGTCTCATTGGCACTCTCACCACATCTTCCTATATCTATAAACAATAGTTAACAAGACACACCGTAGAAAGATAAATACTTAGCAACACGAACTCCACCATGGGTATGATCCCACGTGCTCCTGGAGGGTAAGCAGAATACTGCTCCACATTTTACATAGTTTACATGTATTAATTGTTATTAGGTCAGTTCAAGGGTAACCAATAGTGGTAGGTTAATTTTAACTTGTATTTAGTTATATAAGCATCAGAACATCTCATTTCCATTAACAATTGTGTGCCCAAACCCCTCAGTCATAGTCTATTGACTGTAAAACTGTTAACATGTATTAGTTTTAGATGAGTTAAAGATGAACTGATAATGCTTAGTCAATTATATTTGGTATGCAGCTATATTTGGCATTTGCAAGTATCCACGGATATTATATAGCTCCACCACCTTATCATGATTCATTGAATTGAAACGTTTACGTCTACAAGTTAATGTTTGTTAAGGGAACGACTTCTTATAAGCCGATATTATTAGTTATGCAGTTGTATTAACATTGAAAAATCTCATTTCCATGGAGATTGTTTAGCCATGTATCTCAGTCAGGATTCATCGACTTTGAATATTGGCATAACTTACATGTTAAAGCATTGCACCAAAAAAACTAGGGGTGATCTCAGGTGCGTAGGAAAGGTAAGCAGATCCTGCTCCACATATGGCACCCGTCGTGTTGCTTATGTTATTACAAATTTGGTAAATATTCTATTTTAGTAGGTCACACTCGTGAAAGGGGAAGGGGATTGTAGTTACAATATGAGGAACATATCCGATATCATCTATGAAATGGTTATTCCATAACGGTCAACTAACTCGTGGTGGCATCCGTAATATTTACGAAGAAATGATTTCACTTCACCATTTGGAACTATTGGTTAATAGATTCCTTGTGAGCAGCAATCATCTATCAAGAAAATAATGTTAGGAAATACAAGCTTGGGAATATCGTATCAATGGGAAATTGGGAGAATGTTGCTACATAGAAATGGAAAGTTCACAATTGGGAAGTTGAAACCATCATGATAATCTCTTTTGTTGTAAAGATCTGTTTTCAACCGAATCTCATTGTCAATTTCTAGATGTAAGGTAAGATATGAGGCAGACTAAATTGTATCGGTAGGAACCTTTATATTAAATTCGATGGGATAGATTTGTTCAACATAGTCACCAAAGTTTGAATTATTTAGTGAGAGAACAAAATCTCTATAACAGAGGTAAAGTTAAAGGATATTGCTAACTTCTTCTCTTCCTTCCTAAGTAGGTTATGTATGAAGTCAGCCTCATAATGATAAAGAAACAAGGTAAACTAAACACTCGTGTACAAGGTTTGTCCTGACAATTTTTCGTACTTATTTTAAGCTTTAATTTTTTATGAAATTTTTTAATAGCATTATCAATATAAAATGCCAATGAGACAATTCTCCACAAGAGATCGAAATGATTCAGAAATGAACAACTACAGGTCACCGTACGCTCCGCAACAATGAGCAAAACCTTCACCGCATAGTCAGTTCTTTTTCGTTTTATGAGTTCGACTACTCATTTGATATCTTTCGCTTTTCTCTTTTAGAAGAGACAGCAAATCTATATTACGATTATAGATTGGAAGCAGACACATGGGGAGAAGAAACCGATTAGAAGTTATACAGAAATCTGATATTTTGTTTCACACAGCGGCAAGTATTTCATTAATCTCTAAGACGTCCTGAAAGTTTGAAAAAAAGAACCAAATCATATAAAAAGGCAATTTATTAAAATATGCGGTTATTGACACCAAATTGATGGAAAAAGTTAAAAACGAACTTGAAAATGCCATGTCAAAAAACTTAAAACTTCATAGGGATAGGAAAACATTTTTCAAAATACTGCGTCGTTGATTTATACTTCGCATATTTATAAAGTACTAGAACACACCCGTGATATCACGGGTCCGTGACTGAATTAAAGTATATAACTATGCGCAAGCCTTATCTTAGTATTAGTACTGTCATCTGATAAAGTCATGACGATTATAAAATACACAATTTTCTCTGCTTTCAAATCTTTCTGTTTGAACCCGTCGAACTGGAACTTATCAATTATTGGTAATATTAATTATTTGGAAAACAAAAAACAAAAGGTCCTGGAATAGAGTATTTTTTAATCAACAGCATTGTCCTATATTAGTTAAAAATAAAGTTGAATTCTTTGATTCGCTGTTTTACGTCATGCCCGCTAACAATTTGAAACTTATTTTTAGTCCAGATTTTTAGTATTCGTATTGTTATCTTAGAAAGTCTTACGGATTAAAATACTACAATAGTTAACAATTTGACAATTTAGAAGGGTCAACCCTGTGATTATGACTCGTTTATATAGCATATTAATCCTGAATACACCGTTTGGTGGTGCAACTTTCAGATGCGGAACGTACAGATAAGGTAATAGGTAACAGGTGATTATACTATTGGTATCGGTATCGGACTCGACCTGGAACTTCCTAATTATTGGCGATATTAATTACGTGGAAAATAAAAGGGCCTGGAGTGGTGTAATTTTTAATCTACACCTATGTACTATATTAGTTGTATATAAAGTTGAATTCTTTGATTCGTCGTTTTTACGTGATGACGGCTGACAAATTGGACCTCGTAATTTTAGTATTATTAATAGAAGATGTAAACAATTGACTGATGTTAATCGTGTAAATCGATTTATGAAGGTGAAAGGAGTTTATATTCAAATTTAAAAAAAGCAACCTGCATGCATATTCCATTAACAAAAATTTGTACAAACAGTGCAAATAGTTACTATTTTTATCATTAGTTGTACTTGCAATTCATTAAACAGTTGAAATAACAGACACATTTTTTCTTGTTAGTCACTATTAAGTACACTATCGATCGTATACCAAGTCAAACATTGAACTTCCATTCTCCAGTCGCATTCCACCAAGAAGCAATAGCAATATATGATACATTTAATGGATTTGGATCGGTCCAGTTATACACTTTATTACTTTCCATGTGTTTCACTTCAATGTGACCGTCATCTATTTGTATTTTGAAAACGTTATAGGAGTAACAGTCTACCAGCGACGGTGCCCATTCCGACAGTACCTGAGAAGAAAACTTTCCTCTGCGCATAATCATTTTTGTATTTTTTTCGCCACCAATGACAACTTCATACAATGGTCCGGTATCAGTCTTTTCACTCATCAGCGCAATATGAGCTCCCCTACATGTTTTTACTTCAAAGACTATGGATGAATTTTCAACAAAGGATAATCCAGATTTTTAGTATTCGTATTGTTATCTTAGAAAGTCTTACGGATTAAAATACTACAATAGTTAACAATTTGACAATTTAGAAGGGTCAACCCTGTGATTATGACTCGTTTATATAGCATATTAATCCTGAATACACCGTTTGGTGGTGCAACTTTCAGATGCGGAACGTACAGATAAGGCAATAGGTAACAGGTGATTATACTATTGGTATCGGTATCGGACTCGACCCGGAACTTCCTAATTATTGGCGATATTAATTACGTGGAAAACAAAAGGGCCTGGAGTGGTGTAATGTTTAATCTACACCTATGTACTATATTAGTTGTATATAAAGTTGAATTCTTTGATTCGTCGTTTTTACGTGATGACGGCTGACAAATTGGACCTCGTAATTTTAGTATTATAAATAGAAGATGTAAACAATTGACTGATGTTAATCGTGTAAATCGATTTAAGAAGGTGAAAGGAGTTTATATTCAAATTTAAAAAAAGCAACCTGCATGCATATTCCATTAACAAAAATTTGTACAAACAGTGCAAATAGTTACTATTTTTATCATTAGTTGTACTTGCAATTCATTAAACAGTTGAAATAACAGACACATTTTTTCTTGTTAGTCACTATTAAGTACACTATCGATCGTATACCAAGTCAAACATTGAACTTCCATTCTCCAGTCGCATTCCACCAAGAAGCAATAGCAATATATGATACATTTAATGGATTTGGATCGGTCCAGTTATACACTTTATTACTTTCCATGTGTTTCACTTCAATGTGACCGTCATCTATTTGTATTTTGAAAACGTTATAGGAGTAACAGTCTACCAGCGACGGTGCCCATTCCGACAGTACCTGAGAAGAAAACTTTCCTCTGCGCATAATCATTTTTGTATTTTTTTCGCCACCAATGACAACTTCATACAATGGTCCGGTATCAGTCTTTTCACTCATCAGCGCAATATGAGCTCCCCTACATGTTTTTACTTCAAAGACTATGGATGAATTTTCAACAAAGGATAATCCAGATTTTTAGTATTCGTATTGTTATCTTAGAAAGTCTTACGGATTAAAATACTACAATAGTTAACAATTTGACAATTTAGAAGGGTCAACCCTGTGATTATGACTCGTTTATATAGCATATTAATCCTGAATACACCGTTTGGTGGTGCAACTTTCAGATGCGGAACGTACAGATAAGGTAATAGGTAACAGGTGATTATACTATTGGTATCGGTATCGGACTCGACCCGGAACTTCCTAATTATTGGCGATATTAATTACGTGGAAAACAAAAGGGCCTGGAGTGGTGTAATGTTTAATCTACACCTATGTACTATATTAGTTGTATATAAAGTTGAATTCTTTGATTCGTCGTTTTTACGTGATGACGGCTGACAAATTGGACCTCGTAATTTTAGTATTATAAATAGAAGATGTAAACAATTGACTGATGTTAATCGTGTAAATCGATTTAAGAAGGTGAAAGGAGTTTATATTCAAATTTAAAAAAAGTAACCTGCATGCATATTCCATTAACAAAAATTTGTACAAACAGTGCAAATAGTTACTATTTTTATCATTAGTTGTACTTGCAATTCATTAAACAGTTGAAATAACAGACACATTTTTTCTTGTTAGTCACTATTAAGTACACTATCGATCGTATACCAAGTCAAACATTGAACTTCCATTCTCCAGTCGCATTCCACCAAGAAGCAATAGCAATATATGATACATTTAATGGATTTGGATCGGTCCAGTTATACACTTTATTACTTTCCATGTGTTTCACTTCAATGTGACCGTCATCTATTTGTATTTTGAAAACGTTATAGGAGTAACAGTCTACCAGCGACGGTGCCCATTCCGACAGTACCTGAGAAGAAAACTTTCCTCTGCGCATAATCATTTTTGTATTTTTTTCGCCACCAATGACAACTTCATACAATGGTCCGGTATCAGTCTTTTCACTCATCAGCGCAATATGAGCTCCCCTACATGTTTTTACTTCAAAGACTATGGATGAATTTTCAACAAAGGATAATCCAGCATCAAAAAGAGGCAAATATTCATAATCATTTGTAGTAAAAAACTGTAAAGGACCACCTGAAATAATAAGAGAAAAATAGAATTAAAATGAAATCAGACAGAAGACTTAAGTTTTGTTTTATGCATCTGTTTCTTATTGTGTAAAATAAATGCTTTTAAGAGGAATAGAACGTGATATTAAAGTCAATTCCTAAAATAAATCTTAATTTGTAATGGTACCTGATCCTGGACAGATTTAACTTGTTTTGTGTGAATCACGCTAAATAGAAGAAGACATAATGAAGATTAAATATTCTAATATAACAAATTCCATTTAATCAATACAGAAGAGGAGCGAAATATACCAAAGAGACCGTAAAGATCATAGATCGAAAATTGACAAAGCCATGGCAAAAAAGAAAAGAAAAAGAAAATCTGACAAACATAGCACACAAGAGACAACATAGAAAGCAAATGACTAAGCAACACGAACCCTATCAAAAGCTGGGGATGATCCCAAGTGCTCCAGAATGGTAAGCAGATCCTGCTCCTCATGTGGCACCCGTCTTCTGCTCCTGTTTTTACAAACCCGGTTAATAGTCTATTGTCATTTTCGTCTTTTGTGGATAGTTGTCTCATTGGCAATCATACCACATCTTCTTTTTTATATAATACGGTAGGTTACTGTCGTGAAAACAAAACGGGATTGCAGTTATGACATAAAGAACATATCAGATGTAATCCGTGAAATGGATATTACATAACGGTCAACCAACTCGTGATGGCGTCGGTTAACTTTATGAAGGGATGATTTCAACTTCACCATTTGGAACTCTTGAAGTTATCATCCTCATTTTTGTCGAGCCTGCAACTTTTGTTGCAGAAAGCGCGACATAGGGATAGTGATCCGGTGGCGGCGGCGGTGTTAGCTCACTTCTTAAAAGCTTTATATTTTAGAAGGTGGAAGACCTGGATGCTTCATACTTTGTATATAGATGCTTCATGTTACGAAGTTTCCGTCAGTCACATGTCCAATGTCCTTGACCTCATTTTCATGGTTCATTGACCACTTGAAAAAAAAGTTCAAATTTTTTGTAATGTTGAATTCTCTCTTATTTTAAGTAATAGTATAATTATATTTAATATGTGCGTACCTTGCAAGGTCCTCATGTCTGTCAGACAGTTTTCACTTGACCTCGACCTCATTTCATGGATCAGTGAACAAGGTTAAGTTTTGGTGGTCAAGTCCATATCTCAGATACTATAAGCAATATGGCTAGTATATTCGGTGTATGGAAGGACTGTAAGGTGTACATGTCCAACTGGCAGGTGTCATCTGACCTTGACCTCATTTTCATGGTTCAGTGATTATGGTTAAATTTTTGTGTTTTGGTCTATTTTTCTCATACTATATGCAATAGGTCTACTATATTTGTTGTATGGAATAATTGTAAGGTGTACATGTCTAGCGGGCAGATGTCATGTGACCTTGACCTCATTTTCATGGTTCAGTTGTCAAAGTTAAGTTTTTGAGTTTCGGTCTTTTTATCTAATACTGTATGCCATAGGTCAACTATATTTGGTGTATGGAAATATTTTATGATCTTTATGTCAGTTGAGCAGGTTTTATTTGACCGTGACCTCATTTTTATGGTTCATTGCACAGTGTTAAGTTTTTGTGTTTTGGTCTATTTTTCTTAAACTATAAGTAATGGGTCAACTATATATGTTGTATAGAAGCATTGTTAGCTGTACATGTCTGCCTGGCTTGGTTCATCTGACCTTGACCTCATTTTCAAGGTTCATTGATCTTTGTTTAGTTATCTTGGTTAATGTTAAGTTTATGTGACAGTTGTAATAAAGCTTAGCTTTATACTTAGGACTATCAACATAATATCAATGATTAGTATAGAAGGCGAGACATTTCAGTGTGTGCACTCTTGTTGAATTTCATGCTATTATTCCATTAATATATCCCCCATGATGTCTAAAAATAAATAAGACTGCAACATTTAGAATGCATAAATAAACTCACCAAATTTGAGCAATGAAGACACACCATTTTTCTTTTTCGCCATCTTATCAGAGGAGAATAAACAACAGTCTAATTCACGTCGAATTTCAATTGCGGCACATCCATAACTACTCTTTATTGCGCATAACATTGCGCACTCGAGATGCCCATCTGTATTCATTGTAGTGCATGCCAATGGTATTTCTTTATCAGCAATCAAGCCGTACTGCATATGTTTATATCCTTTAATTTCTGCACTTGCAGCTGAAATGGCATGACCAGTGCATTATATATAACTGTTGACGTTTAAAAAAAACCCCAAAAATGGCAACTCAAACGGAATATGCAAAACAAAGCGGAAGAATGTCTATGAATATTCCACAAGATGAGAAGAGTTACTTGATATCAGCTATACTATATAAAGTAATAAATAAACAGCCGTGGTTAAACGATGATTTGCAATTCGAAAAATGCTAACCGAAAATTCATATCAGATAGTAAATAAGAAAACGGCTCCAAACAACACATATGAAACTAAACAAACGGTCACTCAAAAATCAATTTTCAAGCTTGTAAAAATAACTGATAATCAAGTACGATAAATAACAACCAATGACAATAAGTGAGTGACAGGCTTCTGACTTGGGAAAGGCACATTGAGAATGTATCTGGATACAAACTGTTTGACAGCTCCCGACCCTCCTCTCACAATGGACTTCGGTGTAACATCATATCACAAAAACAGTGTTAAATAATTTTGAAAGGTTTCGTCTCATCAAATCAGCACAAAGGTGTAACTAAACTAATATACATGTAAATGACAACAGGCACAAAGTTCCCATCTACGAATACTCTCAGTTACTAAAATATAATATATTTCTCAATTCATTTTCCGTTTCAAATCTCAACTTAAGAATATTAAACAGTTCTACCCCAAATGTCTATATATAGAAACCAATATCGGTTGAAATAATTATACATGACACTATAATTGCAGACATTATAAATTGGTAGGACCGAAGAAGAAAATTTAATTATCCTACTGCAATGTTTTAACATTAAGAATAAGTTTTTCCCCATGATATGGAATGGATCTCAGTTATCTCTATAACAATCATGATGTCCTTTGTTATTCGAATGTGATGTCCTGTGTATAGCCAGATTTCTACAAGAACACCATTTTTGTTTTATTTTCTATGAAACACAATTGTAGACGTTTACAGTAAATAAATTTCGTCAAATCGTCACCATCTTTGAAATTTTTTTTTAGTTTTGAATGATAACCGTGTACACGGTACGTGGTTACGTGTTTTTTGTTTGACCTTCACCGTGTAAGTACGATTGAGGCCCGATAACTGAAAGTAAAACATATAACAAGAGTAACAAAGTAAGAATACCCGATATTTAACAATCAAAACGACGACAAAAAAAAAGTCGGTGAAAAAAGAATAATCAAAGCGTCGTTGACAGACCTTTTAAAGTGAGATAAAGAGAACGAACCAATCGACATATACAGAACTAATTAGCTTAAACAGAACAATCAAAGCTGACTGAACAGAGCAATAAAACAACGTCGACTGAACAACCAAATCGGGGTTATCAGAACAACCATAATAGCATAAACAGAAATGTGTGGCCATGGAATGCTATCTGCTTTTTGGTAGGGTTGTTGTCTCTTTGACATATTCTCCATTTCCGTTCTATATTTTATTATTGTCTAAACGTCGTGAAACTAAAAATCAAACAACACTAGCAAAAAACTAAAGGAATGTAAACAGGAGAACTAAAGCGGCGTGAATAGAACAACTAAAGCGGCTTTAACAAAATAACCAAAGAGGCATTAACAATAAAAGCGATTTACACAGCACAACCAAACGGCTTTATGAGAACAAACAAAGCGGTGTAAATAGTAAAACTGAACAGCGTGAACAGTCCAACCGAACCGCGTTAACAGAACAACCAAAGAGGTGTAAACAGAACAGCGAAAACGACGTAAACAACTAAAGTGGCATACACAGAACCACCAAAAGCGGCATTAACACAACAACTGAACAGCGTACACAGAACTAACATCACGACATTAACAGAGATAAAAAAGGCACATTTTCGTGAGGAAGTTTGAACATCTTTATTTCATATAAAAAAACATAATTCTATGATCTGGAATCAATTCCCTTTGTTTTTCTGTTGCTGGAGATCTGTAAAACCTGAACCTTTTGCATGATTGATATAATCCAAAATAAAGGTATAATAATTCCACCACAATGTAAATATGGATGAATACTTTTAATTCTACAGCTGTGAACTGTATTTATTGATTATTTATAGATGTTATACTATATACTTGTAACATACCAACTGAAAATGCTAAATACATCCAACTTATAAATATGAACTTCTTTTTGCCCATGTTTGGTAAACGAATGTTAAAATTCCTGTCGATATATGTATGGACAACAAGACACTAATAATTAATGTGACAAATCAGAGTCTATTACAATAAAATGCGAGTTTGCTTTTTTAGTTACAAAATTAAAACTGGTCAGGTGAAAGTTATAGTCCTCAAGAGGAATAGAATGACCTAAATGTATTGGGTTGCCAAAGGAAAAAGAAATAAACACACATTTTGTTATTGTCAGCAGCTAAAGTCTAATGAATAATTCATTTTTATTCATAATACTCCTAATGGCACTAAGTTTTATAGCAAATCATCTAAAACATAGTTAAGCTGTTAATGGGCAAAGTAAAAGTTTCTAATCACATATATTCATTGATTTTTATTAATTTTCTTATATTTTTATTTTGACAAGTCAAGCCTGTTCAAATTGATACTTACAATTCTGTTTTTATGAACCTCTTTTGGGGGTTCTATGAAACAGAAACCAAAACACCAATACATAAACTTTCAAACTATCAAAACTTTGAGTACTTGCGCACTCCATAATAATGTTTTCATTAAATTTATGGCTACTTTAGGTATGATTTGCTAAACAATATAATTATCCACAAGAGACTAATGACGTCTGTTGATTGAACATGTCAAGGTAAAAAAGACATTCGTTTTAATCTGAAATAACATGGCCAAAGGTTTGAAACGTACATATGTCATTGACACCACATCAGACACCTGAGATAGAAGCATTATAACGGACGACTTAATTTGCTTTGTATCAAAGTAAAGTTAAAACCATCGGGACATTTCGGATGAAACTTGATACAGCATATTAAAAACAATTGTAATCGAATATATCCAAAAATAGGAATGAACGAAAGTGTATATCAATAAAAGCCTATCACAAGAGATTTAAATTTCTTTTGAAATTGAAATAAATCAACGTCACATGCATAATTCATGCAATAAATTGTTTTACCTGGTGTTTATATATTTTCTATGTCATCATATCATGACGGAAATGAAGGAATAAAGATTGTTAGTAATGAACTTGTGCCAGCATTAATCAGAAATAGATGAAAGGCAGTTGTTTCAGCATGGATAGGAGATGATATTTTTCAGTCTGATGAGTAATTTGTAATAACATTTGTGAATGTGCCTTAGTTCTACGTCAACTTACAATACATGAATTGAAAACAAAATAATTTATGGCTGATGAACGAGGAATTTCAGCACTAAAGACATGAATTGTACTTTTCTTTAAATATATATTGTTGTTTTTCATATATGAGCATTTTGATTCAGATATATTACATCAATCTACTCTTTTCAGTATCAACATGTGTTTTGGAAAAAGGTTAAATATTTTCATTAAACTTATGATTAAGATCATTTCTCATTATAAGTTGATGACCTGTCTTTATACGCTTTCATAATATTGGTATGATATTTCAATCCATTGAAGATGATTCTAGAATGAAAACATACATTATATTCATAATTACTCAGAATATCAGCACAACAATGTTGAATATTCAATTTTGTGAAACAATTATCATTGTTGTGCTATCATTTGGGTAATTATGTTTATAAATAAATATATCTCAGATTTAACTCCTGTCAAAATCTTAGCTTGTCTTTCTGTGTTTTCCCGTAAAACACACAAACAGAGTTTGCGTCTCTTATTATCAAGTTTATCTAGATACAGTGGCTATCAATGACATTTATTTTCGCTTGTACACTCCTGTATTTCCGGTTTGCATAATATGTTGTCATTTTCACTTATTATATCAGATTCTTATTCATAAAATATTATATTTTTCACGATTCCTTCTGTGTGATGTACCCGTTAAATACCACACACTATATATTTGTTCGGCTATAGAAAGTTACATTTCAGAAAAAAAAAATTCTCTTTTTTTGTTAGTGCCAAAACGTAGGCCAGAGCACAACAGTTATGATAAGTATACTATTTTTAAAGAGTAAATTATAGACAACATAGACGTTTTTCATTTAGTTTTAGAATCGATGTTTACCTTAAGTAATAGAGACAGATCATTACACCGAGCCAACCATTCTTTCAAGTAAAAGAATATGTAAATATTGTATAGTCTTTTAAGAGCATATGTACGATACAGGTACAGGGGATGTAATGCAATTGCTAAAGTAGAATATTATTGTCCACGACGTCTAACTGGCATATAGAGAAAACATGCAATTTATACATTTTGATCTTCCATTCTGATTTAACATTAAAACAAGTTCATGGACCACTCTTTATATTGATTATGCATGAAGCTAATAAGTGCCAATTTTAAGGAACAAATTACATTTGTTTTTTCTCAAATAAGATAAACATACAGAAACTGATGCCGTTCTTTGACTAAATCATGAAAATGTGCTAAATACCAACAATTTCAAAGAAGTCTTATTCACATTTAAAGCATACTTTTAAAGAGAAGATATTCCAATTCTAGATTATTTAAAAAAATCAACATGCGTTTCTCTTTTAAAACAGAAACGTTTGGTATGTATTTCCAAAGGATAAAAAAGTTCAAGTAATCGACATTTTCGGTAAATATCTAAAATTTCAATCCCATTTAGATTTTAAAAGTTTTACATGAAGGTGACTTTTATATTCCATTATTGTATTCAATAGATAAAAAATAGCTAGCATGCAAACTTTCGCACACAATTCACACTGGGATTAAAACTGTACAGTATGTTTTTCAAGTCTCGGTTTGTATGAACTGAACATAATGTAACAGTCAGAAAGAATATCCGAAAATAAAACTAATACACATACATATTTATAAAAAGTAACTGACAACTCCCGCGTTCAATTCTTCTCCCCTAAAAAAATCATAAAAAAAGCAAGCTATTTTTTTAAATCTAGTTTTATTAACTAGTACTTGTATTTGAGATTGCGAAGCGTTCGGGACATTCAAAAAAGTTTAAATGCCCAAGTGTTTGATAGCATTAACCAACATCAACTAATATGAAGGCGTACACCATTTATAGGGATTACATAAGAATACATACTTATATAGCAATATTTTTTTTCTACATACATAAATTGTAGGCCAATGTTTGTTAAAATATAGTATTGCATTCGCACATTGACTTAAAATATAAATTGAACTGAATACCAATTAAAACTACCTACATTAAAACAAACAATAACAACAAAATGCAATGCCTTGAGTTTACTTTTAAATTTGTAAGTTGATGTATGATGTACTGTTCGTTCAATGAATTAATTTGATCTTCCGTAACATCTTCATAAATGATTTAAATTGTTTCAACATGTTTAAGATCTTTAACAAGTGTATTGTCAAAAAAGTAAACACAATTAACCATAGGAGAAGACATTAACAGCATTGGTAAACTTTAATTAATATTGTCAATTCCGATTGTTATTATGTTTGATATTAAAATAACCGTTTAAGATTTTAAACTTATGTCAAAGATGTTTCATTTGTCTAGATAAACTGTATGTAGACTAATCATCAATATTTGTGATTAACATTTAACAATGTATACCTACAACAACATTTTCAAATAACTGTAGCAAATATAAGTACTAATAGCATCACACATCCGACTACGATTCCTGCTATTTCTCTGCCAGCGATAACAAAAGCATAATAATACCTTTTCATGCTGGGTCGATGCCACTGCTGGTGGAGATTCCCCCCCCCCCTTCCGAGGGTATCACAAGCCCAGTAGTCAGCACTTTTTGTGCTGACATGAATTACCATTGATATTGTTATATTTATAAATTAACTGTTTACAATTTTTTTTTGAAATACTAAGGCTTTTCTACCTCAGGCATAGATTACCCTAGCTGTATTTGGCAACACTTTTAGGAATTTTGAATCTCAGTGCTCTTCAACTTCGCACTTTATTTGGATAAAATTTCGTCCTGGTATCTATGATGAGTTTATTATTGTAAAACTTTAATAGGAATACATGTTCATACTTGTAAACTATACAAGGAATACATGTATCATAACCATATCTAAGCTATTGTACAAGTCTAAAATGTTTAATTCATCTTCAGTACTGTAACAGCTATCACTGTTACTCCGAGAATGAATCGTGATGGGATGTACTCCTAACAATATTTAGAAGTGTTCCCCTTCTGATATACAGATCTTTTTACTTCAAGTTATACGAGTTAACAAGTGTGAAAAAAATGTCATATGCATTTTACGCCCCCGTTATTATCGTTTTTATTTTCTGTTTATGTTCATTGAAATACTAAGGTGCACATATGAAGGAACATAAGCTATGATAACATGGATAAAGTAGTTTGTTTGTTTTTCTTTACATTTTTTTTCTTCACATTTTCAAGATATCATATACATTTAAAAAGTTACTTTTAAAAACTAATTAGATTATCTGATAAACTAATTAATGTAATTGTCATATCTTATAACTCGTATTCTTTATTATTATGAGGCTGATTTCAAAAAGTACTTCTTAGGAAAAATGATAAGAAGTTAGAAATATCCTTTAACTTTACGTTCCGCTATATAGATTTTCTCTCAATAAATACAAAATTTGATGACTATGTTGAACGAATCTATCCGTTCGAACTAGAAATAAAGGATAATACTGATACAGGTAAATCTGCCTCATATCATGACCTACATCTAAAAATTGACAATGAGGGTCGGTTGAAAACAAAACATTCCGACAACAGAGATGATTTCAGCTTCCCAATTGTGAACTTTCGATTTGTATGTAGCAACATTCCAGCATACGGAGTATATTTCTCCCAATTGATACAATATTCCCGGGCTTGTGTTTCCTATCATGATTTCCTTGATAAAGGAGTTCTGCTAACAAGGAAGCTACTAAACCAAGAGTTCCAAATGGTTGAAATAATCCCTGCGCAAATTTTACGGACGCCTTCACGAGTTGGTTGACGGTATGGAATAACCGTTTCACAGATGATATCGTATAAGTTTCTGATGTCGTAACTACAATACCTTCACTTTTCACGAATGCGACCTACCGAATTAGACTATTTACTGGATTTTCTAATTACGAAGAGTGCCACATGTTGAGCAGGATTTGCTTACCGTTTCGGAGTCTTGCTTAGTCTTCAGTTTTCTATGTTATGTCTTCTGTACTATTATTTGTTTGTTTGTCTTTTTATTTTAAGCCATGGCGTTGTCAGTTTATTTTCAATCTATGAGTTTGACTGTCCCTCTGGTATCTTTCGTCCCTCCTCTAGTAGAAGACAGTTGAAACACGATGGAGCAAACTTGAATATAATCGTTAACTTTCTAGGGCTACAGCCTTGATTATATATGCGTACGAGACAAAAATGACATCAGCCTTATCTACAATTGATAGTCCTTATACAAAACAGGAGATTTTTTTTTCTCACACCTTTTCTATTTTTGTGGTATTTTCACCCTGGTATTGTACTAAATTATATTCCTGGTACCTCTGATAACTATTGACGTAACACAAGGCTTCATGAGAATTTCAGTTATATAATTTGTTTTAACTTTTCACAATATGCGTTATTCATGTACATTCAGTAGACATTTTGAAAAAAATAATTGACTTTTTATTTTCTTATATATGTTTATTTCATAAGTATGAGTAAGCAGATATTTTACTTATTTTTTCTATCTATTTTAAACGACCATGAACATGTATTAGATTTTGTGTTTATTTCACAATTAATTTACGTTTAAAACTTCAATTTTTAATATTAAATATCTTATATTTCTGACAATTTAATGAACTGTTCATCAGTAGAAATTAAGAGTATGGTTGGGTACATACTTAGTTAAGTCTTTTGTCAGTAGTTATAAATAACTCTATAATTAGTTTTTGAATTTTCATTTCAGAATTAATTGCTCAATTAACATATTAAAGCACAAATCCTTTATATCACAAATGTTATTTTATTACATTTCTATCTTTTTAATAATTTTTGTATAGATTGACTTTTATTTTGAAGTGATGCATGTCTCCTCAATAACAATGAAATGACTCAACGCGAAGCATGCCGGTTATCAATGGTTTCAACATGCCATTTAATAAATAAAAAACACATTACATAAACATTTATACGGTGTGCTTATTTAACGTAGCACAATACACATGATACAACGATTTTTGTATTTCCAATCTCCAACCTTAAAAATGCCGTTACCTTCTTAGGAATGTATATAAAATAATAAAAGAGGTTTTCATAGTTAGATAAAAGATTAATCTTTAAAATAAATACAATATTCTTAAGAATGCATGTAAATTAATAAAAGAGGTATATATAAACTGCCAAAATCTTGATCAGTTCACTTGAATGAATCTAGCTCTTTCACCTCTTCAACTATACAGGAAATTTTAACGAAGTCTTCATCAACACAGCAGGAGCTACAATTTAACAATTGTATGTCCTCGTACGGCCTTCAACAATGAGCAAAGCCCATACCGCATAGTCAGCTATTAAAAGCCCCGAAATTACAATGTAAAACAATTCAGACGAGAAAAACTAACGGCCTGATTTATATACAAAAAACTAACGAAAAACAAATATGTGACACATAAACAAACGACAACCACTAAAATATACAGGCTCCTGATTGTAGACAGGCACATACTTACAAAATGTTGAAGGGTTAAAAATGTAACAGGGATCCTGACCACCCTCCCCTAACCTGGGACAGTGGTGCAACAGTACACAATACGAACGAACTATAAAAATCCGTTGACAAAGGCTAAACTCATCAGATGGTTTAAAGTACAAATACTACAAATACACATGGACAAGGCCGGATACACGTACATCCCAACAACAGTTACTGACAGCTAGTTCAAAGTCACTAACAGCTAATAAAAAGATTATACATCTAAGACTTAATTATTAATTAGTACACACCCAACACCCAATGGGTTTAGTGTAAAGACGACATAAACAAAACATGACCTTGTGCAATGTCAAGATACAGATACCAACAGATTGTAGATCAATGAATGTGTATATAACTAGAATATTAAGTGTCTACTTTTAATTTACTGATAACTTCAAAACCAAATCTTTATATCTATGGCACAGTTTTGTAAAGGTTTTTTTTTAATCTAAATAAAATTAGTTATGATATCCAATGGATTTGTGACAAGGATGAAGACTAGGATATGTTTTATGAAAATTGCAGCGTTGAATCTATTCCTATTCTATCTCTCTTCTCTACTGGACTTTTCCCCTTCTCATTCTATATATGAATTAGTTAGACCCGTCATTGTTGATCCCTTTATAGCCTAATGTGTAAGACGAACCAATGATGGCTTAATTTAATTTACTAGATTATGTCTTGGATAGAGAAATGTCTTTTTTTTGGAACTCATATCTCTATACATATAGCACGTTTAAAAAAAAAAGGCAAAATGGCAGCTATATTGATCCGGAGTTTTTAAATGATTGAAGTATTGCACAATATGACAGCAGCCAACCGATTCAAATATTAGTTATTTTTATGATAAAATGTGCAACAGACTGGTATTGAATATAGTGTTGTATTGATTGGATAAGTATCCAACAGCTTTAGTAGAAAAAATAAAACATTTTGGAGATATTGCATACAGAGACAGTGATGTATAATGACGATGACCATAGCTACTTCTACACCGAGAATATATCATTGTTGATAAATAATGCGTGTTACAAATCACAAATGAGAAATATAAAGTGGTTTAGATAACAAAATATATCATAATTCAGGACGGAATCAGTTTTCTTTGACTTGATGACAGGTTATATACAATAAACATGGAAGCGCAGCATCATCCTATGGGCACGTTTTTGCTGAAAATAATAGAAACGTTTTTCATTTAATGTTATGTACATCAATCTAACCGTTACTTTTACATTGTTAATTGTTTTGCATATGTTATTTTGGGGTCTTTTATAGATTAATACACGGTATTGATGTTGCTCATTGTCAAAGGAAGTTCGGGTACCTTAAAGTGCTAACATTGTACGTAATTTGGTCTATGATGGAGAACATGATTTTTAAAGGTATAAATAAAGGCAACAGTAGTATACCGCTGTTCAAAACTCATAAGTCCATGGACAAAAAACAAAATCGGTATAACAAACTAAAACCGAGGGAAACGCATTAAATATAAGAGGAGAACAACGACACAACACCGAAACGCAACACACACAGAAACGGACCAAGCAATAGACAAAACACCACAAGAATAACAAATATAACATCAAAACCAAATACATGAATTTGGGATAGACAAGTACCGTGCCACGTCTTATCTCAAAAATAAGAGAAAACACAAACGACTCAACGTTAAAATGCAACACACACAGAAACGAACAATATTATAACAATGGCCATCTTCCTGACTTGGTACAGGACACTTTTAAAGGGGGAAGAAAAGTGGTGGGTTGAACCTGGTTTTACATTTGATAAGAATTTAATTTAGAAGGCAACTCAACTACACAATAAAAACCAACAGGACGTTTACACGTCAACGCATTGGCTTATTAATTAGGTAGCTTTTTTTAATGATAGGTCCTTTATGTGTTTCGACTTAGACGTATGTTTTGTTTTTGTTTATTGATGACGGCTGCACGGTTTAATTTAATTGTCATCATCCGCTGTCTTTGAACTCTGGTAGACATTGGCAAGTTTTTATTCAAGATAAGGCTTTAATCTTTTTCCTTTTCCTGCCCTTTCTATGACTTAAGTTGATTTTGATTTTGTTTTGTCCGAGCATTAACCTTAGTTTTTATCTAGTATTGTCTGTTCAATGACTTCATTTGATTACTCATATGTTGTCCATGCAATGACTTCATTTGATTACTCATATGTTGTCCATGCAATGACATAATGCCTGGCATGATTCATTGGACCTTGACCTCATTTGCATGTTTCATTCGTCAATGCTTTTTTATTTTGGTTAAGCCTGTTTCACACACGCTATAATCAATATAAGCAATAGGTTTACCATATTTAGTGTATAGAAAAATTTTACGGTGTCTTTCTCGTTAGGTATTTATGACCTTGGCCTCATGTTCGTTAAATATAGTAAGTTTATGTGATAGTTGTAAGCTTTATATTTAGGACTATCAACATAATAGCAGAGGTTAGTAAAGATTGCGAGACATTTTAGCGTGTGCACTCTTGTCTTGTATCTACCTGGTCATGAGCTTTGTCAATACAATTCCTTTTATTTTTTAGTGTTTAGTAAAATTGAGAATTGAAATAGGGAATGTGTCAAAGAGACAACAACCCAACCAAAGAGCATCAAACAGCGGAAGGCCACAAATTGGCCTGCAATACAAGTTGGTTTATTTTGTACTGTGCGTGAAATGATTTAAGTTGATCTAAACAATCTTGACGAATGATATACGATGAATACAGATCTTAAACACATTTACTGACACAGTATGTAGTGCACAAAATTAACCATGAGAGATGACATTAACAGCAAAAGGGAACTAAAATTGTTATTGTTAAATTGAATTTGCTAAACTAAGTATGTTATATACCTGTAACAAAATAACCGTGAATACTTCATATACGAATTTTTATATAATGCCACAGGGGTTACATTCAACCAATATACGATTGTCATTAAACGAATTATACACAAGAAACTAAAATTAAAAATCAAACAAGACTAACAAAGACCAGAGGCTCCTGACTTGGGACAGGCGCAAAATTGCGGCGAGGTTAAACATGTTTATGAGATCTCAACCCTCCCCCTATACCTCTAGCCAATGTAGAAAAGTAAACGCATAACAATACGCACATTAAAATTCAGTTCAAGAGAAGTCCGAGTCCGATGTCAGAAGATGTAACAAAAGAAAATAAATAAAATGACAATAAAACATAAATAACAACAGACTACTAGCAGTTAACTGAAATGCCAGCTCCAGACCTCAATTAAACTGATTGAAAGATTATGTCTTCATCATATGAATATCAGGCACAGTCCCTCCCGTTAGGGGTTTAGTATCATACTTTATTAAAATATATGAGAAGAACATAAGCCGTGTCATGCCAACAACTGTTTGTTTTAAATAAATGTGTTTAGTTCCGATGCAAAGACCCTATAAGTGAATCAATATTAAAACCAAAAAATGCAATCTTTAATGACCTGACAACGGTATCGTAACTATATCCCTTCTTAATAAGTCTGTTTAAAGTTTTTGTAAGCTTTTGAGGTGAATACTGATGTTTTTGTGCTTTGTAAAGAATATTACCATAAAAGATTGGATGTGAAATACCTGAACGTATAAGATGTCTGCATGTTGAGTTATATTTACGAATTATTTCCTGATGAACTTCTCTCGCTAAAATCTAATACGTTGTTACATATACGAGCTAATCGTACAAGTTGAGATATACAAAGTCTGAGAAACACGAACCCCACTGTCAAAATCGGGTTGTAATTATGTGCTCCAGTATGTTACGCAGATCTTGATAAATATATGACAATTCGTGTGTTGTTCATAAAACTACAAATCCCGTGATTATTCTAATATGGTAGGTCACATTGAAGACGGGATTGTGATCAAATCAGTTTCCACACATCCATGGTCATCTGTGGCACATATATTCCATTATAGCAGATCAAATCGTAATGGCGTCCGTAAATTTTTGTAGGACAAATTACATCTTTTCCACTTGGGACTCATGATACAATATCTACTTGTAATCATTTCATGCTTAATCGTAATAATGCTTAATCATAATAATGCTTAATCATAATAATGCTTAATCATAATAATGCTTAATCATTATAATGCTTAATCATAATGCTTTATCATAATGCTTAATCGTAATAATGCTTAATCATAATTATGCTTAATCATAATAATGCTTAATCATAATTATGCTTATATATCGTGTACGTATACTGATAGAGAGAAAGCACCGTGTCATGTTGTTTTCACTAATATCAGCACAAAGAAAATTTGTCCACACAAAAACTTTTTTTTTAATTTTAGTATTGTTTGTTCACTAACTCCTGTCGTACACGTGAGGAAGAGTTAGCTATGAAACCATGTTCAATCCACCATTTTCTACATAAGACAATGCCTATTCAAAGTCAGGAATACGTCAGTTGTTATCCTTTCGTTTAATGTGTTTGAGATTTAGATTTTTTTATTTGAAGAGGGACTTTTCGTTTTTTTAAATTTTCTTCGGAGTTCAGTATATTTGTGATTTCACTTTTTTTGCTTGATTAATCGTGTAATTTCCGTCCATTAACTCAAACAAGCTTTTTCTTTGGTTTGTTATTGCAATGATAATTGTCTGTGTTATCCCTTGAATTTACTTTTCTTGTATTGACCGTGCAAAGTTGATTGGTCTTGCATTGTCTGTGCATTGACTTAAATAGGCTTTTTTGTGCTACTCCTTGAGTTTGCTTTTTTAGGGCCCGTGCTATGTTGATTGGTCTTGCATTGTTGGTGCATTGACTCTAATAGGCTTTTCTGGTATCATCCTTGCAATGATCAATGATTGTGCAATGACTTGAGTTTACTTTTTAAGTATAAAAAAGAAGATGTGGTATGATTGCCAATGAGACAACTGTCAACAAGAGACCAAAACGACACAGACATTAACAACTATAAGTCACCGTACGGCCTTCGACATTGAGCAAACCCCATACCGCATAGTCAGCTATAAAAGGCCCTGATATGACAATGTAAAACAATTCAAACGAGAAAACCAACAGCCTTATTTTTATATAAAAAAATGAACGAAAAACAAATATGTAACACATAAACAAACGGAAACCACTAAATTACAGGCTCTTAAAGTTGATTTTGACTATATTTCGAATAAAAACCACATTTTCTAACATCGGACTCGTGCTTCTTTTTACAGTGCGTATGTCTGTGTGTTCTTCTATTCAACATTGGCTAGAATCATAGTGATGGGATGTCACAAGTACGGCGTATCCAAAGACAGAAATCTCATCTAGTTTTGTTCGTGTTGTTTTTTCGTGTTGATCCGTTTACATGTTTTGGAGTTATTTTGTTATTTCCCTCACTTATTATACACTTTTGCTAAGCAGATAATCCCGTCTCCGAATGCGGAATTTTATTGCCGCGCCGAAGACTTATTTGTGGCATTGAGTTATGTTGTGTTTTTTGCATTGGTTCATTACCCGTATTTTTAATTTTTTATTTAATATTATGCATCAATTACAAACGAATGTCACTAGTGCGGAGTAATTTGTTTCAGCCTTTGTGAACACGAACTTCAAATGTATTTTTAATGACAATAACGTAATAAATAGTATGCTTTTTTTCCTCATTTGATGGTATTCAAATTAGTTGTTTTTGAAGTACTTATACAATTTGTAGCAATGAAAGCTTGTTTTCAAAAATATTTCTTTTAAGTTTTACTTAGAATCATGATGCATGTATCTACAACGCATACAATGATTAATATACCATTCAGATATGACTTTATTTACAAATTACATCTTATATATGTATTTAATAAGGTAGAATTATTTGATTTATGTAAGTTTTATTGATCTGACTATTAAAGCGCTATAGATATAGTAATTTTAGATTTTAAACATCATGATAATTTAATACTATATGCAATATTCTCATGTTAGAAAGAACGTGTTGGTCGTAGATGTAAGATTAACTCATAAAAAACATATGTTTTTCTATAAAAAAAGGAAGACTGTTTATATAATGACACAAGGAAACCCTTTTTTTGCTTCTCACGTTCTAGATTATATCTTCTGTAGTACAGTTTGTGTAAAAGATTCGGATCAATTAACAAAACCCACAGAAAAAGAGCAGCAATAATTGTAATCGAATGTCACACGAATTTCATGTTTTATTCTGTTAAATAACCAAATTCCCAAATTCATATTGTATAAAATTATAAATAGATTTACACTTGATAATTTTTAATTAAAAGAGGGACGAAAGATACCAGAGGGACAGTCAAACTCATAAATCGAAAATAAACTGACAACGCCATAGCTAAAAACGAAAAAACAAACAAACAGGCAAACAATAGTGCACATGACACAACATAGAAAACTAAAGAATAAGCAACACGAACCCCACCAGAAACTAGGGGTGATCTTAGATGTTCCGGAAGGGTAACCAGATCCTGCTGCACATGTGGAACCCATTGTGTTGCTTATGTGATAACAAATCCGATAAATAGTCTAATTCGGTAGGTCACATTCATGAAAGGGAAGGGGATTGTAGTTACGACGTAAGAAACATATCCGATATCATTTGTGAAACGGTTATTTTATAACGGTCAACCAACTCGTGATGGCGTCCGTAAAATTTACGAAGAGATAATTTCAACTTCATCATTTGGAAATCTTGGTTTAATAGCTTTCTTGTGAGCAGCAACCCTCTATCAAGAAAATCATGATAGGAAATGCAAGCACGGGAATATCGTTACAATTGGGAGATATATACCCCGTATGCAGGTGCTGCTGGAATGTTGCTACTTAGAAATGGAAAGTTCACAATTGGAAAGCTGAAATCATCTCTTTTTTCGTAAAGTTTTGTTTTCAACCGACCCTCATTGTCAATTTCTAGATGTAAGTCAAGATATGAGGCCGACTTAACTGTATCTGTAGTATCCTTAGTTCGATGGGATAGATGCGTTCAACATAGTCACAAAATTTTGAATTATTTAGTGAAAGAACATCATCTATATAGCGGAAAGTAGAGTTAAAAGATATTGCTAACTTCTCATCTTTCTTCTGTTACTATATGAAGTCAGCCTCATAATAAGAAAAAAAAACAAGTCGGCAAGAAGAGGGGCACAATTTGTTTCCATTGGAATACCGACAGTCTGTTGAAAAACACGTCCTCCGAACGTAACAAATATGTTGTCAATCAAGAAACCAAGCATCTTGATAATGTGAGTTTCAAAGAATTTTTTGTTTGAATCAGAGTGATCCTTTACAAAGTAGGATTTATCCCTCCGTAAGACAAGATACTTGTTTGGAATGTGGAATACTTGTGTAAAGTGTAGAAAAGTCAAATGTTTTAATACTATTACAAGATGAAAGAGAGTTAGATTGTATGTACTCTAAAAGATCTTTGGAATTTTTAAGTATCAACATTTGATACACGCCACCTCTAGAAAAGGCAGTTTCACAATGACCTTAAAGCCCTGCTTTGATTAAATAGATGTTAATAATTTAGAAAGAGGTTTCGTGGAGCACTTCGAAGATCCAGCAATATACCTTGTGTGTAAGGACACTTATGTAGTTTAGGTATCCAATACAGTGATGGAAGATCCAGTTCTTCATCTTTGGTTGAAATTCCAAAGGAAAATAGAACAGACCTATGGTTATCTAGGATTTCCTCTTTGGTAAGTGTTGTGAGGGTATATGTTGAGTTTCTAAGTGAATTGTTAATACCTAATTCGTTTATCAAGCAGTTAATGTAATGAGTTTTACACACAAAAACGATGTTGTTTGGGGCTTTATCTGCGGGGACAACAACATATTTGTCATGGAGGTAGTATACATGTAAGTGTTTTGCAACATTTAGATCTTTAACGATTGACGTAGCATGGGCATTGATAGACACATTTAGTTTCTTAATTTTGATTTGTATCAATGACCTCACTGCCTTAATCTAATCTAAAAGAGTGTCTGCGTCTTCCTTCTCGCGCTTAGCCCATTGCCTGGCATAATCCTGGACTGAATTCATCAAAATTTTAAAGTTGTATTTCCAATTGATGGATTTAGGTTGACGATATTTCGGACCTTTTGATAACACATTTCGTAGGGAAGTGTTATTAACAATGTTGAGGTCCTAAATTAAGATGTTATTTATTAAATGAAGTAAACACTACATTATACGATCAATCTCTAATAATAACATATTCTTACAACTACCAAATAGAAATGGTACATGAAGCTTTTATTAATTCTGCAATCCTATCAAACATGTAAAACAATAAAGTGATTTACCATTCCGAATAAAGCAAGATACCATACATTGAAGAGTTATTACAGCATCATTATCACATCATAATTTTTTAACAATAATGCGTTATAAAATTTTACGGTATTGTCACCATTTTTTATATAATAGATTGTGTGGCTAATACTGTCTTAAGCATGTTAAGTACAAATAAACAAGTTGTTATTGGTTAATATATTTTCAGCAGAGTTGTGAAGAATCAAGTGGAAATACAATTGTCAATGTTCCTGATTAGGAAGTAAAGAGTGAGTTTGATTCAACAACAGTAAAGAAAGAGACAAGCCAGCATAGATTGCACTTGTAGTTGAAGTCCCTTTGCTTACAACAAGCTTTCCCCATGCTGAAGATGTTATTCAAATAATGACAATGTTCATTTTGATATGAGTTCATTGCTTTAACGCAACTGCCTTAACGCAATTTTTTAAAGTTTGTATGTAGTCAAATTCATAAGAATTATTAATATATTTATAAAGAACTGTGTATACATGTACGTATCTTGAAATATTAAGTAGCTTTGTAAAGTAATTAAGGAATAATCTTTAATGAAAGTGTTAAAGATATTTTTGTTTTGAGTATTGGCCTGCAAATATGCTGTATGGACTATAGAGTTTTCTATGCCCATAACTTAACATGAACTGGATGCAAGATTATAGCAATCACTAAGGATATGGGTATAACCTCATTGGTTGATATCTTTGGCGGAATTACATGTAATACATCCTCATTCTTTCAATATCCAAGTGGTGGTTGGTTTACGGGCTATGTTTGGTCAGGCAATACATATTGACTCTTTGGGTTGATGAGTTTTTTGATAAGTTACCCCCTCTCCCACCCATTAGTACCAAAATTTGGATTCGTTTTAATATTTATATTTTGATATTAGTAGTACATTATGCATTTTTGGTTGATGAGCACGAGACATTAGAAAACACAAGAATTACCATGGGGTCATGCTGACAAAACACACATTCGCTTTGGCAATTTTCAAGGGAAAGGTCATTTAGGGCAAGTGGATTCGTATGTTTGTACTAGCTATTTCATTACAATGGCAAAAACAGATTATATATTTCATATGAAAATAATGTTTTTTATAATTAATGCTTTATTTCATAGGCTTCAGAGTAGTTATATAAGAAACAACTGCTCACTATATCCAGTGAGCTGTCACGCATACAATTGTGCATAGTAGTCTACATTTTGTTTTCTGAAACGTATATATATTATCTTGTATTCGGTTCTCTCCTCTAGAGTTTTCTATGCTCATAACTTAATATAAACTAGATGCAAGATTATATCAATCACTGAGGATATGGGTATAAGATATGTTGTATTATGTTCACTGTTGAAACGAAGTAACAATCTGTAACCTTCTATTGCATTGGTAGTGTTTTCCATGTAATTGTATTAGGCTATCAGAAAATGTAAGACAAGTTTTCAAATAAGTTATCCTCCTCAAAAAACATATTTATCTTTATCATCATAGATATAATTATTATATTATTATCATTATCATTTTTAAACAAAAATATACATGGCCTTTATAGTTCACGGCGTTTTTTTAATTTTATCAAAATGACGGTTTATCATTTATTCCCATAGAAATGTAGAGGCGGGTCAACTGTTACAAAACATAAACGTGCCTTAATATTAAAAGTTTTATCTCTATTCATATAAATTTCCCCGACCATCATCCTAGATGGCCTCTATAACAACAACCTACCTATTGTATTTATTGTGAACTTGTTCTCGTCCTGAATATGCATGAAATATTTGCCACTGGACGTTAAGCAACCAACAATCAATCAATCTATTCATAGAGCTATACTCTAACAATAGAGAATACATAAAAGAAATAATAACAGAACAAAATAAGACTCAAATAAAAGCAGTCACTCAATCAGTTACCCAAGTTTTAAAAACTTATAAAGTTATGAATGCTTTCCAAGACAAAACAAGAAACTATCACTTGCACTTAGTTGATTATTGTATATCATACTTAATCATCTTAATGAAAATTCAACAATGATTCTTTTGCATCATTGTTGTTTTCCAGTGCAGGTATAGTAATCCATTTAAATGCACCCTTTTTTATCTTGACAATTTTATTTCCGTTAAAAAGTAGTTTCAGTAAAGTTTTTAGATATCATATTTGGTGTTTGTATGTGTGTGTGGCTTTTTTTTTTACAACACATCAGTATTGACAAACACAACCTGATATGTTCGGCATACGTGAAGGATTTTCTAATTTGCTGTGAACATAATTTTATTGAGTATGTAATAATTTATAATAACACTTTTAACATTAAATTTATGTAATAAAAGTGTAAATTACGTCATTTTGTATTAGAAATGTATTATTGACTGAAGTACGTCATTATTTTCCCTCTGTGAGCCTCTGACATTCCTTAGTGTTCTGTATAGCTTTAGAATACGTCACATAATAACCGGTGTTATGATGACGTTTTTGAGGTTCCAATTGGGGATAAAAAACGTCGTATATACCTCGGCAGTTTCCTGAATATATACTGACATCTTTGTGTTGTTATCCACTCACAGACCTCGATACATTTGTAATCCGTAATATATATAGATATTTCTTCAAGATGAAGTGATGTATTATGGCAATGACTATAACTACGTCACAATGAGAGTAAAACCATTTTTGATTGAAAACATTTGTATTAAATTAGAAATGGGTTACTAAAACATTAAGAAGTTTATATAACTATCATTATTTCATAGTTTAGGACGGAATCAGTTTTCTTTGATTTGATGACTGGTTATATTTAATAATCACGAAATTAAGGTATCATCACATTGGCATGCTTTTAGCTGAAAATAAAACAAAAGAAATTTAATTTGTTAATTCATATTTGTTTTCCTGTTAATATTCTGTACATAAATCAAGAAGGTATAAAATTGGAATAAAAGCCAATTTAGACATCATTAGCACAATAAAAACATACAGAACGTATAGAAGTAAACGTACGATGTATGGTCTAGTCAGTTGCAATCATCCATTTCCTTTGAACTCTGGTATAAAGCGGAAATCGTACCACAACTTAATTTTATTTACAATTTTAATCCCAGATACGGTTTTATTTTTTTTTTATCTTGTACTGTCCTTTTTATGACTTTATTGTCCGTGCGTTGATTTAAATAGCTTTTGGATTGACCTTGCGATGATAACTATCTGCGTTTTTCCTTGAGTGCATTTTGTTATTGCCCGTGTTATATTGATTGATCTTGTATTGTTGATGCATTGACTTTAAATAAGCCTTTTTTCTTTTATCATCCTAAAAATGTGCAATGCATGCGCAATGCATGTACAATGCCTGTGCAATGCCTGTGCAATTCCTGTGTAATGCATGTGCAATGCATGAGCAATACTTGTGTAATGCCTTCAGTTTACTTTAAAATTTGTAAGTTGATTTATCTTGGACTGTCCGTAAAATGACTTAAGTTGTTCTTTCAAAATCTCCTTGAACGATTTAAGTTGCTTTAACATGTTTAAGATCTTTAACAAGTCTATTGTCAAAACAGTACACAAAATTAATCACGGGAGAAGACATTAACAGCATTGTTAAACTTAAATTAATAGTGTTAATTCGGATTGTTAGTATGTTTGATATCAAAATAACCATAAACACTTCATAAGTGGATTTAAAACTTGCAAAGGTGTTTCATTTGTCTAGAAAAGATTAACTGCATATTCACTAATAATCAATATTTATGATTAACATTTAACAATGTATACATACATTTTTTACAACAACATTTCCAAATAACTATAGCAATTACAACTATAAGTACTAATAGCACCACACATCCAACTACGATTCCTGCTATTTCTCTGCAAGTGAAAAAAAACTTGTTCATACTTGTAAAACTATACAAGAAATTTATCTTCATACTTGTAAAACTATACAAGGAATACATGTTCATTTAGTAAACTAGACTAGGAATACTTGTTCATACTTATACAACTATACTAGAAATACATGTTCAAGATTAATGTAGACATTATGAAGAAGGCTATAATGTATGATGATGTTGAACAAAGAGAACACGGACTGTTGGAAGATCAGTTAAAAGAAAGATCAAATTTGCTTCATACTCTATAGTATAAAACGAAGTCTTTTATGGTTGTGGCCAGTTGTCTTTTTCTTGCATGAATTTATATTTCTCAAATCACACTGCGCAAAAAGTGATACGAAAAGTTGATACGAAAATCGGAATTAATCTGACTGGCTTATTCAGCATCACTAAACGATATCACAGCATTTCCATTGGCTATTGGTTAAGTCATTGATTATTTTCAAAGGTTACGACGATGTACATTTCGTCTATGGCAACGAAAATGTGTGATTTCGTCAATACCGCGACCGTGCAAGGCCTATATAGCCAGTCAAGGTCGTTAAAAACTTTGATTTGTTTGTTGTACAAACCACCCACACTTTTCACCTGACAATCTTCTTTTTGTCAAATTTTATTGCATTCTGAAGCGTGCAAAAACTCTTTAAATATCTTAATTTTAAGTTTGCCACTGGAAAAGGACATATGACGTCATACTGATTGTGCAAAAGATTTGTGGATTTTTTAATTGAACACAATGAGAGTGTTGACAATAAGAGAAATCTGTTTAACAACATGTGAGAATTGGATATTTCTTGATATCAACTCTAATTATTTAATCTAAATAGAACCAATAAACTCGCCGACTGCTCGTTTATTATTATATTGAAATTGAATAACTCGAGTTGATATCAAGCAATATCCCTTTCTTACTCGTTATGAACACTATTATTGTATTTCGTGGTGTACGACATTTCCGATGTTTGACAGTTCGATATACATATCTTTAACGTAAGGCGAGCTTTGCTTTAAATACTTTATTGTCACGAGCGGAGGAATATCGTAGACGTAAAATCTATATTAAATACATCTGCTAAGTGACTCCTTTATTTAAGAAACAATGCATGAAAGCCACTGATTTATTGGAAATTTATAATATTCGAATTATATCCTTAAAGTAAGCGAGACACAAAATTAATGAATGTTATGGTCCAAATCATGTGTAAATTGACTACACATCTATGGCTTTCATGAATCATTTCGGTCCTTATAGACATGTTCACCATAAGCCGATATCGAAACCGAAACCGATACCGAACCGAAACCGAAACCAAAAAAAGTAGTAAGGTAAATGGTAAATGTTAATAACGTTTAATTAACTCAACCCTTTTACTCCATTTTATTGTTTGAAATTTAAAACACTAGATTGAAAATTTATTCAATAAAAAAAAATAACATGAATCTATCCATGCTATCAAAAAGGCAAAATTTAATTCAACGAGGCAAACATTTTTTCATTTTATTATAATTGTATGACTACTGTTAATCTGTATCAGATGAAGGGGGTCCAAAAAGCTTGATGGTGTTTCGGCAAAATTACTTTCAACAGTATGTTATACATTTTCATGTTTTCTCTCTCCTTTTCCTTTTCTTTTCTTTTTCTGGAACACGTTTGATTTCCCCTCTTGATGTGCTTGGTTCTTCAATATTGATCATCAACTTTTAAGCAAATTATTTCATAGTTTAAATTGTTATCAAGAAAAAAAATAACTTTAACACATTTGTGATGGATATACTATTTACAGTAGCATTTTTTGTTGTTCAAATAATTGCTTATTATCTATTTGTTCTTGGTGTTAGCAAACATTTTATTTCATAAAGCTATCCATGAAATTTGGCCAATTCTCCATCAAGCTTTCCGATCATTGATAACAAATCCGTCAGCTAAAAATTGGGAATCTACGAAGGGTGATTGGCCAGAATTGGAAGAAGCTGTTGGATCTATTGATGGCACCTACCATATAATAAATCGTCGACCAAAAACTGGGCATGGTTTTATAGCGGACATTGTCGTATACACTATATTCATGTACACAATAGTAATAAGAGACACATGAAAGAAAATAAGATACATCAAATATGGTTTCTAGATCATAACAATGACGCAATGACTTACAGATTGATGGATGCGATCGGTCCAGACGATATTTACCGTTTTCATGTGATTGTTACTTACTTGGCGATATCATATATCCATTGGAACATCCTATTGCAATACTATATACTGTAAGGCTCCTACGCAATTAACATTAATTCATCTACGATGAACGCAAATTTGTCGATGAAAAAGATTCGTGCAGAAGAGTTTATGTAGAACATTTCATAAGACGAATATACAGTTATCAAATAATAGATTCTCTTTATAGACATAGTCGGAACGTTATTGTACCTGTTGTAGAACTATGTGAATATATTACCCTATGACGAAACCTGCTCAATGTACATCTTAAATAAATTATATCAACATCTTAAATTGTATATAACTTACATTGGTGTAATTAAATAATGGTTGAACATAACTTTGTGTTTTGATAGATTCATGTGTATGATGAATTGTAGTAATACTCTGTCCTTTGTATTCAAATTTCAAACAATATAATGGAGTAAAAAGGTTGAACTAATTAACATTATAAACATTTACCATTCCTTACTATTTTTGGTTTCGGTATCGGTTTTGGTATCGGTTTCGGTTTCGGTATCAGCGTATGGTGAACATGTCTAATAGGACAAAACGGTCATCAAAAATCTGAAGCGAGGATGATTATGCCTTGTGTGTGACTGTTCTATTTAACCCACTTTGTTGGATAAATGTAAACATATCTACTATGTATGTAGCTTGCATGTTGGTATTTGGTAACAAAGGAGCCGTCATATTGACTTGCTGAAATCAATAAATGTTCGAATATTGAAATAGAATAGAAAACAGTGACACCTACTTACAACTTTAGTTTAATGCAAATTTATCCGAGTTCAGAAGGTTACCGCAATGAAAACAAAAACATCAGCTTTTTTGCGTTTTCATTTGAATGACGCCTTAAGTATGTGCATCTTTGAGTCTGTGCTCAGTTAAGATATATCGAGAATTTTTCAACGGTGTTGTTAACAAAACGAAAGAAGCACGTCATATAAGAATAACGATTCACAGCTGAATGGCGTTTGAGAATAACATATAAGCTACGTCACAATTTAATATAACTTATCAGCGTCTTCTCATATTAAAGGCGAAAATAATCCTGCTTTCATCATGTCGGATAATTTGGTTTAAGATAGATACCTAGGAAAGTTGACCAAAATGAGTATACGATAAACACATTATAGATTTTACGACACATTTGCATACAAATATTAAATATCATTCGTTAAGTGAACTTATTTGATGAGTTATGATTTTTGTATTCAATGAAAAAGTAAAGTGAAATTAAAATAGTCGGAATTTAAAATTGTATGTTGAAAGTGCATTAAAGATGGAACAGAATAAGAGTGAGATATTTAATTTTAAAAAATGGCGTCCGTTTGGCTGTTCGGGATGTACAAGTACACATCAACGTCCAGTCAGAATGAGGACGTCAAAATCAATGCATCGTAAAGAGATAGCCCCGATCTCTACAAGCTAAGAACCCTTGCAACATCTCTCATGGGTTGCGTGTTGCAAGGAGAAATTCTATTTTTGTCCAACTTAGTCTGAAATAGTAGTGACAGCAAAAACACAGAACTTTAACCCGGATGGCCTTTAACTTCCTATTGTAATACTTGTTTTAATACTTGTTATTGTTTCTCTCGGAAACAAGCTTGTACTTTCTGTTAACTTTACGTTATGTTGAGTAAGCGATTTCCAAATAATAATTCTTATGCACTTAGTTGTGTGACGCCTACTACTTTTGATTATATGACGTCTTCCAAAAATTCCACGGTTGTCAGTCGGAGTCAATGTTGAGCAATCTCAGTCGATGTTTAAGGGATATGATTTATTCTGAACATTAAAGGGAAAATTCGCAAAAAAAATAAAATTTGATATAATGTTTATCCTAAATAAATAAGCATATTCCCAAAATATTAAAGGTTTATTCCTCTAGATAAGTGAGTTATTAGATTTTTAAAATCGACTCTCAATTCTCGGGAAGACGCCATCTTGAAAACAAATGACCACGGATATCTAATTACCAAAAAGTCCTAGTATCCAGCATTACATGTCCGTTAATCAGTGTTCAAATGACTTGTCAAGCTGATGAATGTTCTACCCGACCAAGTAATGGAAGAAGTCTACATAGTTTCCAAAATCATCAAATCAAGTAATGGTTCACGAAGATTGATAAGAATATTTCAAACAAATAATCATAATTTTTTTAGAGGGTTAAATATTCAGCGTACAATGGTAAAGTCAGGTTGAAAAGCTGTAAATGACAAAAGATCGTACATTCCCAATTTCTATTCTCAATTTTATTGGTTTTAGCTCGTCACAAAATTTACATTTTTGGCACCGAGATGCAGTTTCAAGTATTATATAGGATTTATGCTGTAAAAGTAGTCACAATAAAGTGATAAAAAAGTCCGGAGATATTTATTGTGGAGGAATTATAAACTGAGTTATCTTTGTTGTAAGTTTTTTTAAGTGCTTTTTTCTAACGTATATTTTTAGATTATTTTGGGTTTTGATCTAACTTGACCAACGTCCAAAAACTTGTCTTCTTGTAATCAGCATGGCTTAATTCCGGTAATTACCGAGGTATTGTAAAAATAACATATTCGGGTATTCTAACGGTCTACTTCCTGGCAGGCTTGTTTAAATTAATACACAATGAACAAGGTCAATGAATCACGTGCGTGATTGCGAGTGAACCAGGTGTACTCAGGTAAAATATACCATACCAAAATATACATACCATATATAATCAAAGAGCTGAAAGCTCTGAAGAAAAATGACGCCACTGTCTCTAATATTGGGATAGTTTTTATGCAAGTCTTGATTTTCACATACCGTAATTAGTTTAACAATGCAACATGTATCGTAAGCATATAATTGATATTCGTATATGTGTGTGTGTGTGAAGTGAAGGTGACAACTGGCTGGTTTTTTAAGACAAATGAATAGGTCAAGACTAGCTGAATTGTACAAATAAATACTGTAGAAATGCTTGTATATTTCTCACTGGTACATAGTCTGAATCTGAGTCCGTTCGCTTCCATTCACGTTTGCGCCCACTCATTTTCACCCCTTTCACTTTCACACCCTACATGTTCGCACCCAATCTTAATTGGTTTTGTGTTTTTAAAATAACTATGTAAGCAAGTGTTTTCTTATAAGTATAATTGTTGTCATTGTCTCAAAATAAAGTGAGACAGCAATTTTTTTTTGTGTTGAATAAATCTTAATTACGGTATGTTTTGGATAAGGTATTGCTAAAAATAATAATAATCCTTTCTAAATAAAGTGGTATTTTGTCAACGTTTTATTTTGTGTTGAATAACTCTTAATCATGTTTTGGTTAGTGTATTGCTATAACTTGTTTCATTGACTTGTTTCAAAATGAAGTGAGATTCTGACTATGTTTGTTTCTGCGTGTTGAATAAATTTTATCATGTTTTGGTTATATTAGTGGATTGCTATATTTTGGTTTCTATGTTTTATTGTTTCGTTGTTTCAGATCAATGGGACCAAGCTGTTAAAAACAATTATCTTTTGTGTTTCTTCCTTTAAAATCTTCAATGTTTTACTCATACCAAGCTATAAATACATTCAGTATTTACACCAAAGCAATTTAAAACAACAACCATAATTTTCCAATTATTCAACTTGAATTTGAATTAAAATTGGGCGTGAATGAGTAGAGTGTGAATGTGCGAACGTGTAGGGTGTGAAAATGTATTGGGCACAAACAGACCTGATGCCACACAGTATGAACCCCCTTCTCCCACAAAATATTAAGTAAATAATCTTTTTGTTACTGCTATCAAAGGTCTAATGAAACTCAGATAGTTTCAAACATTTGTCAAAGAATTCTAGTCAAACTGGCACCTAGTTAAATTGGCACCTGAACATCGTAGGAAGGCGTCCCAGAAAAATAATAAAATAGCCTTGCCATGACTAATACATGAGATATTGTGTATTTTTCTGCATTATTTTAACCAGTTGGGCATTTTACAGGATTGTTGGTTTAATGCTGTTTAAACTTTACTGAAAAACAAACACCTTAAATTTGCTAATTATTTGGCATGAAAGTTTGATTTATTGAAAGGGACTCATAGTTTTCCATTTTATTTTAATAATTGACTTGTTTTTACAATTACACAAATTGTCTAATTGTTAAAACAACAGCTTTGGTAAGGGCTTCGTTGTTTACCTTTATACACTACATATTCACTTTCGTTTCGTGGTTTACCAAAATACACAACAACATATTCACTATGTACTTGGTAACAGTAATTAATTAATTGAATAGAAAATATTATATCAAATATTATTGGATGCCGAATTGACGTCGAATAGGTGCCGATTTGACTAGATGCCAATTTAACCAGGTGCCGACTTGACTTGTACGTTTCAATTCCTCTGCGATCGTTTGCGGTATTTTCTTGAGAAAACCTATTTTCCATCATCAAAGAGAAGAAGAAACTGCTTTAAAATGATTCTGGAACGCTTCATGATTGTTAAAATAAGTTTAATTCACTCAAAAACAATTTTAAAACTTGCGATTAAACAGGAAGTTTCCAAAGCACGTGTAAAAGAAGAAATTAACCGGTGAGAGTGGAAATCCGTATATGACAGATATCCCTATAGTACGACTTTGAAAGTAAAACAGTTCAATCCTTTTGTAAAACAATCTTTAATATACCTATCACATTAATGTTTGAATGGTCTTAAGCTTATTCAAACCATATAAGTCGGTATGAAACACCAAAACGGAATGAACAATAACCGATTACGTTTTGTAGTTTAGAAATTCTAAAACTGGTTCCCGTCAAACTACAACACTTTGTTCGAGTGTAGTGGAATACAAGCAAAAACCAGTGTAAACTGGGTCCTGGCTGGTTTAATACTACACAATGATGCATAATGATAACACAAGCAGATTCCAGTTTGTTTGGAAAATAGGAAATACGAAACCAAGCGCGGTAGGCAGAGCAATGTAATGAAGTTCAGGTCGGCAGTTATGGAACAATGATATACAGCCTGTGTACAAAATCTAACAAAATTTAATAGTGGTTATAAGAATAGGTATAGACCAAATCTCCATGTTATCAAGGATTTGTATAGTAAGTCTTACTATACAAATTCTTGATGTTATCTAAATTAAATTTTACTTTTATTTATATTTCAGCACCTATTCTTCCGTTTTATATATAATTGTTGGTCCCGTTATTTTTAATCAGTTCTTCCCGTTTGTACCTTCACATATGTGACTTCATTTTCACTCTAGAAAACAGCGCTATATTTCAAAATGAATGCCGCTTTTTATAATTGATAACGGTAAAATATGATTAAAAACCAAGACTCTTAATGATTGTATTTTAAATCCCGGCATGCAAAAACCGGGAGAGTACGTCACGGGTCACGACCTACAGGAAGTAGTTAATATTTTTTCATTAATTATTGAATTTCTCCTTTATTACTGCACATATAGCAATAAAACTTTGTGAATATATATATTATGTCATAATGAACATATTTAAACCATAATTTAAAAATTGCGAATTTTTCCTTCAAAGGAGTATTAAATTAGCAAATGAATAATCATAATAATGTATTTGAAGAGTTGCCTCCGTCAATTTTGGATTTGGAATCGACGGTCAACAATATCTATTCTACTGGATCCATTCACGTGTTACTAGTAAATCAGCATTTGAGATCTCGATGGAAAAACTTCTCGTTTGCAAATAATACACTTAAAAAATTAGAGAAAGAAAGAAATATTAATGTTTAACATACCCGTCGGACAAGCTGTCAGTTGAGTCAGTTATCTTCTGATCTGCAATTTGAAAAACCTTAGTTCGAAGTTGTTTATGCAAAAGTAGATGTTTAATCAATTAAGTTAACCTGTCCTAGTAAATAATCAATTAGTTATTATATTTAACGTTTCAGACTATAAGTTGTTTTGACCTAAATGGAAATTAACAAAAATCGTTATTTTCATGAAAGCTATAAAATTAATATTAGTTTATCTACGTATATATTGTCACTCAGTATATCTTTAACATTTTTTTTCTTTACAATGAAGTTTAGGATTTAGTCAAAAGAAATACCTTACCACACAATGTTCCTGTATAATTTGGAGAACACGTGCAAAAGAATGTGGCTTTGCCAGAAGGTACATAACAAGTGGCGCCGTTTAAACAAGGAGTAGTATCACATGGAGCTGAAATACATAAATATATACAATAAACCAATAAACGTAACCGATATGCATACATTTATTTTCAACGAAAAGTCAAAGTGTTGAGCATTGAAATATTCAATTTAATACGTACATGATTAAGCAAATTATTTTGAACAACGTTGAGCTAATAAAAATACTGTTTTCTTACATGAAGATTTTGGTCCAGCACATACTAATGACAGCCAAATTGATGTTTTATACATTTTCAGCACTGTAATAACTATCAACGTGATTGAAAAGGTATGAAGAAGCGTGACATGCAGTATTGTAAATAACTCTCTATTCTGTATGGTTTGTTGTTTTATGTTTAAGTGTATTTAAAAATTCAATGGGTAATATGTATAAAATATTACTAAATTACTGTCTTTTCTATGAGGTAAATGTGTGGTTTTATTGACTTTTGAAAATCTTTTGAGAGAGAGGAAGAGATAAATAGGACATTTAACAGTATTCCTAATAGGTACAGTATACATGTGCACATTATACTGAATGTGCATTTTATAAGGTCTTTCGAAGATCTTTTGTTTATGATCTAATTAATTTGTCTGTTTAATATGCTAGTTACATTTGTAACCATGAATTATCATTCATAATGAAGAGACCTAAGGTATTTGATTTGCGATATGTGTCTTATAGAGTATAATTGAGATAAAAACCATCAAAGAATTAATGAATATGACATTAAGACGGTATTAAAGGGTTATTTTTAAGGATGTACTTAGGTGAGGTTTTGGAATTCAGGTCAAATATTCGGACTCCTTGGTGTTTTACCATACAATAAAAGGTAAAATATTTTGCCCCATAACACACATTTATTTTTTCATATTAGACTTAATAGCTCATGAAAGGTCATTTCCCAAAATTTTAGAAGATTCTTGGTTTTTTTTCTTTTGTTTTGAGACCCAAATAATACCAATGAAAATATAAGGTAAAAGTCCGAGTCAGCCTTTTCCAGCCATATTTTAAATCTCAAATATCTTGAAAAGGAGGTCCATGACCTATCAATATTTTTAGTTTATTTTTTATCCTTAACGATGCTCTACCGGTTTATAGTATCAACTTCAACTTGTTAATTTATTAATTTTCACCTAACCTCACCTAAGTACATCCTTAAGCAACATATTTGTAATTTTTATTTGTGTATCAGTTATTGCGTGCGTAAAACTCGTTTTTCACAGTGGCTCCTACTCTTCGCTCATTAATCGTCGTGTTTCAGGCTTATTTGTGGAAAAGCGACTTGGTTTGTTCGTACATATAACCCTCTATCAATTAAACGATCATCTTTATAGTTTAGAAATATAATCCTAAATAAGAGGTTTGTCACTTTTCAACTTTTAACATTAAACTAAATCACAGAATACATTAAAGTGGTGTTTTAAAAATGACCTTGACAATAGCTACATTTAAGATTATCTTTGTGACACCAAAATAGAGATCAACACACAAAACTACCGGTCTAGTCTTACTCTCATTTGCACCCCCCCCCTTTCCCCCCCCCCCAAAAAAAAAAAATAATAAAAAAATAACGAACTCCGAGGGAAATGCTAAACTGAAAGTCTCTTAGGGTATGGCAAGATGAAAAGGTCACAAATTAAACGAATTGATAACAACTGTCATATTCCTAACTGGGTGACTTGCAGCACACAGCGTGCATCTATTGATATACTTAAAAAGATTGATGATTTATTAAATGGTCAAGTTTAGCTATGTAGTATTGACTACAGTCCTCTATAACAACTGGGCGCATACTAGTTATTTATTGCCAACTGTTTCTGAATATTTTAATTACACTACGTTGTTCATTACTTCAATTCAGTATTAACATACACAATTTATAAGATCGTAAGTGAATTCTAAAACATATACTATACTTCAAAGTTAATGACTATTATTAAAAAAGCATTAAAATTGCATATTATATTCAGTATGTATTACAAAAAAAAAGACTTTAGATATAAACTGTTACAGTCGTTAAACATTTGAAAAAAAAATGATTGGTTTTTGAAATCAAGACTGGGGAAATATCTGGTAGTCATAATTGTGAACAATACAAAAATGAGTATATTCGTTTTATTGAGAAAAAATACATCGTTATAGAATAAGTAACTGTGGTCAAGCATTGAAATTCGATCGTGAATGAAATTAGAGGTAAATGATAGCGACCAAATTAACAAGACTAGTGTTATTCGGTATAATGAGATAAACTATCGTGGAAAAATACGTAAAGGTAGTCAAGCTTTAATTATGATAGGATCGTGAAAGATCTGGTTTCGGATCTTGGTAGATATTGTACATGTATTCTTATCGTGAAAGCAATGCAATATAATTCTACTTATGTAACATCCATTCTGTTATCATTCTGCGGAATTATCAGAAAAAAAACCAGTTTTTTTTTTTGAAAAATACAAAATGCAACAGATATATGTAACGTTAAACAAAGAACAAAGTACACGTTGGATCTACAATTGTATCATGTATATAACATGTGTATTTAAAATTGATTTCTTTTATCGTCAAATAGTGCAGAATACTGTCAATGATATATTATTGAAAAGTGTAAGATATTTTTGAAAGTAGGATTTTATTGTATTGTATTCTTATTTGATCATGAACGATTAGTCACAATCATGAACGATAAGTCACAATAATGAACGATTAGTCACAATCATGAACGATAAGTCACAATCATCAACGATTAGTCACAATTAACGTGTTGTTTTGATATGAAAGTGGCTGTGGGCCTGCCCTTTTCCCTGGTAGACACGCTCGGTAAAAGAAGAAAGAAAAAGAAAGGCAAATGTACATTCAAGTACGTAAATCGGATATAAACAGATAATGCAAAAAAGGAGCAAAATACCAAAAGTAAAACAACAGTATACAACAACATATAAAACTAAAGACTGATCACCAAAAAGCGGCTGCAATCTCAGTTAGAACATATGCATTTAACAATGTATTAATTGAATGTATTCTCCTCCTAAAATGTATGAATCTGATGCCACATTTTACTCATAACAAGAAGGTACAGAAAACCCGAGGGAATAAAAAAACCAGTTGAACGCTTTCATAAAAAGATATAGGAAAGCTTTTCTATGATTAAGTAAGTGTTTGTCAATCTTTTAATATCCGATGTAATTTGTGCCGTTCTCCAAATGGTTTAATTTTTTTGAAATTTCATTTTATTTTAGGTAAAAAAAAAATACATGTTTGTTGTACATTGTTTGATAATGTTTGATATCCAATACTATATCATACTTAATTTTGACTTACATGATTCGGTGAATAATGTTAAAGAATGTTATAATTGTATAAAGTTTCCTTGATAAATATATGTACTTATGTTCCTTACATGCACCAATCCCATTCCCTACGGCATTCGATAGTAATGGCAGCAAAACTAAAGCTATCAAACTAGTCCAAAATGTGGTATTCATCTTCAGTACTGAGACAGCTATCACCGTCACTAAGAGAATTGATCGTGATGAGATGTACTCCTAACAATATTCTTAAGTGTTCTTCTTCTGAGATACAGAACTTATACTTCAAGTTATACGAGTTAACAAGTGTGAAGAAACGTCATATGCAATTTTACGCCCCATTATCATGATTTATTATTTTCTGTTTATGTTCAATGAAATACTACGGTGCACACATGAAGGGACATTAGCTAGGATAAAGCAGTTTGTAAAATTTTCTTTATATTTTTTATTCACATTTTCAAGATAATATATTCATTTAAAGAGATACCTCTAAAAACCAATAAGATGATATGATAAACTAACTCATGTAATTGACATATCTTATAAATCAAATAAGACATCATATAGCTATATATATTTATCATATGTTTAGTAGTTAATACAGTAATTTTGCATATTTGATAAATAGCCTGCTGTTTAATCCATATCGCGCAACTTTGATGCGCACCCTTTATCGCATACCCTTTATCACACCCCTACCCTTTATCGCATACCCTTTATCACGTCCCTACTTTTTTTTTTTTTTTTTTTACTTAAAGTCAGTTTTGTTATTTTCTTAAGATAAATTTTCCTCAAAATAGGTTAATTTTATGAATGACGTCATTGTTTGGTATGTGACGTCACGAACGTCAAGTTTTCATATTATATGTGACGTCATGAACGTCAAGTTTTCGTATTTTTTGGCACACTAAATGCAACTATAAAAAAACAAAACACACAAATAAATATAATAATAAACAAAATATTTTTAAAACAACAGCACGCAAATTGTAAGGTAACCCAGGTGCTTCAGATAAGTAATTGAGCAGTTCTTTTAAGGCATCTGAAACAAGACAAAAGTAGAACTGAAGGTAACCCAGTGCTATGGATCAGAAAACAGTTCATATAATATAATACTCTTCTGTTGAAATATATGATAAAGCGTATAATACATGACGAAATCCGTATCACATGCCGTATCACCCTCGACCAATATCATCCCTCGGGCCTAAAGGCTCTTGGGCTGATATTGATGTCATGGGATGATACGACATATGATACAGATTTTGCCATGTGTTATTCTCTCTCTCTCTCTATATATATATATATATATATCAATTAAGACATTTTATATATCAAATAAGATATCGTAGTAAACAGTGTTATCAATCCATTTGGTTTGTCAAATATATGATTTATGTTACAAGATATGATATTTACATAAAAATTAACCTTATTTAGTAAGACAAAAATTCTCTCCCCCCCCCTTTGATGTTATAGGAATGATTACGCGCTCACAACCCAAATATATTCTTTATAATTATTTCTATCAGGATCCGTTTAACACACTTTTTCCTGTTTATAACTGTATACCATATTTGTTTTCTATTTGTTACTTTGGGCATTTATTCGGCTACATTTTAGTTTACAATTTGATACCTGTCAACCTGTGATGATGAAAATGCAGGTCATGACCTGCATCGAAGAATCAAATCTCAGGTCATAACGCGTACGAACTTTTTCGAGCTGAATTTCAGTATTTATGGTACATTTTCTTATAATGTATATCAAAGATACCAAAAACATCAATGCATGTTCACTTGGTTTAGTCATTTTAAATCTTACTAGAACAAACCCGCGAAATCGCGGGCATTCAGAGCGTAGTTTAAAGTATGTAAAGTGTTGTTGGAAGAATTTTGTAAAATACAAAATGACTGGAGAATTTCAGCAAAAGTATCATAAGTCATATAGGTTATTGGGGACAGGAAAATGTTTTTTTTCCAAAGTTCCCAATTTTTGGTTTTCTATCAATTTCAATATGAAGTACATTTAGTATGTTATCAACATTTATTTAAGTAAGGAGCCTGTAATTCAGTGGTTGTCGTTTGTTTATGTGTTACATATTTGTTTTTCGTTCATTTTTTGTACGTAAATAAGGTCGCTAGTTTTCTCGTTTGCATTGTTTTACATTGTAATTTCGGGCCTTTTGAAGCTGAGTATGCGGTATGGGCTTTACTCTTTGTTGAAGGCCGTACCGTGACCTATAGTTGTTAATATCTGTGTCATTTTGGTCACTTGTGGAGAGTTGTCTTAACATGGCAATCATACCACATCTTCTTTTTTTTTGTAATCAATGAATTTTGTAAAAGATTTTATGACTGGAGGATTTCAGAAAAAGTATCAAAAGTTCACATGAATAATTTTAACGCTTATCTGTATATTATGAACATTCATTACTATATAAATAAAGCGTATTCACTTTCAATTCTAAGTCTACTAATCGATCCATGGTGATCATTGATATAGTATACAGACCCTCTCTATTTAATAAACTCTGTGACCGCCGTGGATAGTAAACTTGAAAATGATAGCAGATAAAATTCTGAAAATACACTTTATTCGTAGTATATGTATGTTCAAAGTATAGGGAAAACGGTAGTATTTAATTTTCCCAGCATTAGGTTGGCCTTTTGTGTACGGCAGGTGAAGGAAGTCAAATTAGGAGCGCTGTGATTGGATGTAAGGGTACAATATATTTTTTTATTTATCTATGAATAACTGCAGTGTGTATATTTACAATATAAATTTTAAAACCTATTGAAATATTTTCTAGAGAATTATTCGAAAAGATTATAAGATCATAAATTTGGTGCAAAATGACGGTGGGCATGGATAACATAAACAAGCTCCGTTGGAAGTTGGTCATGATACTATTTGGCTTTAATTTTTAAAACAGAGTAATAAAGTACTAACACAACATATAACTGTTTTATCCAGGTTTTTATCTTAAAAAGTGGTAAATTTAGAAAATGTTAACATTGTCGCCAATGGCAGAATAAATAGTACCGTTTTCCCTATACAGAAAAACGCAAACCGGAAGTCTAGTCTGACTTAAAATTTCGTACAATGACGGGACAATATCCGGATGCCTTTTTTCTCGTTTTTCTCCTAAAATAACTTAATCTGAATAATCATATGGATGGATGACAAATGCGACTATGCACTGTACCTATAGGACACAGAGGCGTGTTGATTAATTTATTCTGGAAAGAAGAGAAGCGACACCAAAAATGAGGTCTTCTCGTTTAATAGTATAGATTTATTATTATTTCATTACACTTTTAAAGATTTTTTTAACTTGTGTATCACAGTCTTATGTCCTTTACTTTGTCATCATCTAAAATTTATTTTTCAAATGTATTTTTAAAATGAGTCTACTAGCCTTTAAACATACCATGTAGAGGTATTACATGAACCTCTTTATTGACAAGGAAATTAGACTATGATAAATTATAGTAATACAGTTAAAGGAAGTAAAAATGTAAAAAATAATTTTCAACTTGTTTTTTAAAATTGTATAAAGGTATAAAAATAATGAAAAGTTATTTTTCAAGATGTATTTGAATTTTATATTATTATGATTTAATCTTTTTCACCCATAAAACGTAAATATAAGGAATAATTTTGAATGGTGACAAATAAGGGGAAGTAACTCTTAGTTGAAATATCTTTGTAAAACAACAGGGCAATTTATTTACGACCTAAAGCTAAGGTAATTGGTGTTAATCAACAGTGTGTTTGACACCAAAGCTGTCAAGTGAAGCCCTGCACTTAATTTGACAGTTTACATAGCTAGATGAACTGCATGTTCATGGAAGAATTACGAATTTGCCGGTATTTCAAAGGAATATTACTTATGTCATGAAAATCAATCTCAAGGCTAAGAAATACGGGTGAAATCGGGTTATTTTCGGAATTTCCGGGTTATTTCAATGAAAATCTCGGGTCATACCCGCAGAATCCGGGTCAGTTGACAGGTATGCAATTTGGTCCTGGTGATATATTAATTTTGCGAACAAACTCATAAACAACTCCAAGTGTGTAATTAAGTACGTCTTCATAGGACATTGATCAATGTCTCTTAAAAAAGAAATAATGACATTTAGAAGCTGTGGAATTTAAAAAGCTAAACTAAAATCTGGCTCAAGCTGACATGAAAATCATTGATTGATATGATCATTTTGTTTTTTAATTTACAGCTTTTTTTTATTATCGATGCTCTTCAACTTTATAATTGGTTTAGCGTTTAAAACGATTCAAAATTCGAGCATCAGCAATAAGTCTTATGTAGACGAAACGCATGTCTGACGCACCAATTGTAACCATATATATCACTACAAACTCCTCAGAGTCTGAATTGACCAGTTTTTTGTGCTCGACCAGTAAAATCGAGCACACATTTTACTCGACTAGTCTCGACATTGTCTCGACTGTACTTAACTGTACTTAAGTGTACTCGACTAGGTCTTGACTTTACTTAATAAGTCTGATTCAGTACTTTATGATCTTTGTGTAGTCCGAAATGGTCTTGACCAAGGCTCGACCTGTCTTGACCTGTCTTGACTAGTCTCGACCTGACTCGACTAGTCTCGACTCAGTCTCAACCAGTCTCGACCTGTCTCGACTAGTCTTGACCTTCAAATTTAGTTTTGACTAGTGTTAATCAGCCAATCTAACTAAATTAAATATTGATCTTACAAAATTCAAGCTTATTAGGTAGTTTGATTTATTGCTGTGAAATGAAAGAATTTAATTTTACAATATGTAAAAAAATATTATTATATAAAAATTCAGATAGGCATCTTTAATTTTTTTATAACTTTTTCAAATCAACTTGGATTGTCATGAAACTATGCAGATATCTTAGATATATATCAAGCTTACTGAATCCCATTTCATTTAGTTTTTTGTTGTATTGCTGTAAAATTTAAGAATTAAAGTAATCTTGGTAAAAAAAAGCTAGGATTTGAAATTCGGACAAAATAGAGATAGTACACTTTAATTTTTTTAATAACATTTTCAAATCAACTTGGATTGTCATCAAACTATGCAGATATCTTAGATATATATCAAGCTTACTGAATCCCATTTCATTTCGTTTTTTGTTGTATTGCTGTAAAATTTAAGAATTAAAGTAATCTTGGTAAAAAAAGCTAGGATTTGAAATTCGGACAAAATAGAGATAGTACACTTTAATTTTTTTAATAACTTTTTCAAATCAACTTGGATTTTCATCAAACTATGCAGCTATCTTACATATATATCAAGCTTACTGATAAAAAAGTACACATCAAGTACTGAATCAAACTAATTAAGTAAAGTCGAGACCTAGTCGAGTACTTTTAAGTACAGTTAAGTACAGTCGAGACAATGTCGAGACTAGGCGAGTAAAATGTGTGCTCGATTTTACTGGTCGAGCACAAAAACTGGTCAATTCAGAGTCTGAGGAGTTTGTAGTGTATGCTCTCTCTCTCTCTCTCTGTCTCTCTCTCTCTCTCTTACTCTTTTATGGAAATTGCTGACAACACAAAATGAATTTATAATTGGTTTTCACTGCCAGATCAACACCATATGTCTTAGTGCTTATCATCATTCGTGACTCGAAGAATAGTTCCCTTTTCACGAATTTTACCTACCGAATTATACTAATTTCCTGGTTAACCTAATAACATAGACAACACGACGGGTGCCACAAGTTGAGCAGGATCTGCTTTGTTTTCCGCATCTCCCAAAGTTTTTGATGGGGTTCGTGTTGCTTAGTCTGTTATTTTCATCGTTGCGTTTCGTGTACACATAATTGTCTGTTCGACTTTTTCTTTTGTAGCCATGGTGTGTTCAGCTTTAATATCCCTTAAATATCTTTCGTCCTCTCTTTTTGAAGCTTTATATGATACGTAAATAAAGACCCAATGGTATTAACCACATTGCATATAGTGTGAGTGCCAATGAGACCACTCTCCATCCAAATAACAACTTATAAAAGTAAACCATTATAGGGCAATGTACGGCCGTCAACACGGAGCCTTGGTTCACACCGAACAACAAGCTATAAAGGGTCCCACAATTACTATTGTAAAACCATTCAAACGGGAAAACCAACGGTCTAATCTATATAAAAAAAAAGAGAAACGAGAAACATGTTTTTTTGTTTACTGTTCATGCCAAGCTATATATTACAACCATACTGAAGTTGCTGTCTTTAGAGTTTGTATGCCTCTGAAATAGCTATAAGACAAATACGTACAGACGTGATACTTTCATGTATTTCATAAGCTAGGAATATCAGCCTTTTGTATTTTGGGTATTTCATTCTACTGTTCACTGTTCTTTTGTCCAGTAGTATCTACTCATGTTAACTATTTTAGCACACATTGAGTACCTTACACAGAGTGAGTCGATTTGTTCATAACAATGTATAATTTGTGGTTTGTGGTTTACATAATTTGTCTTTTGATTTAGTTAAGCCACTTCAATTAATATTTTATAGTGTGTCTTTCTATGTTGTCATGTTACACTATTGTTTCAATAAGGATGAAGATTTGGTACCGCTGCACTTGTTTTCACCTGTTTTTAGTCAGGAATCTGACCTTCAGTAGTTGTCGATTGTTGGTGTGGTTCATAAGTATTTCTCATTTATTATATCGATCAGAAAGTTGGTTTTCGAAAGGTTTTACACTATGTCTAGTTATTTTAGAGCCCTTTATAGCCTGATGTTCGGTGTTGGCAAAAGCTCTGTGTTGAACACTGAACTGTGACCTATAATGATTTACTTTTATCAATTGACTTGGATTGACAAAGAGTTGTCTTATAGGCCTTTATACCCCATCTTCTTCTATCTATAAACACAGACAGAGAAGACTAAATTTTGATTCGACATACCTCAACACGTTAGCTGTGATGACCTTTTATCAAATTTGACAACATATGCCAAAAAAACAAACTCCCCAAATTACAACAAAGCATCATACAACAATAAAATATGAATAAAACCAATCAACAAACAGAAATTTAGATTTCTCTAAATCTTATCAAAAAATGTATATAAATATATGTATAATTCCGCGTGAAAACCAAGGAACACTATTTTATTGAACTGTACGAGCCGACTTTAAATCGGAAGTGAAATTCGGTCCGTGGATAAGATTCCGTAATATACAAACTACCGCAAGACGTTACTATTAGGTAGAACCGTAGGAGATGCGATGAAAGCGCTGACAAAAACAATGTTTGATTTATAATGTGATTTTTTTTGTGTTTTTTTTTAATTTTTAAACTATCTATATTCATTTGCACATTTTAATATAACTGTTTGACAAAGAACACCATAATCCCGTGTGGCAATCGGCTGTATGGATCAACTGACATCATCTAAGCATCGGTTACTATTGAAAACTTTATAAGTGCTAGATATCGAAGCAATTGTTTTAAAGTGTAATCTAAAATGTTAGATAAATATTCTAAGATGGAAAGACTCTGAATATGATGATATTTATTAGATTATGATAACTAGGACTTACAGATCATATAGAACAACCACATGTCACACTTTTCAAAGTCTGAATCAAGAGTGTTTAAATTGAGAAATGAAAAGGTTCGCTCGATAGACTGTTCCATAGTGAAGCTGCAGAATATTGAAACGATTTGTTCGTAAAAATAAATACGTTATCTTTATTTTGATCAAATACATTATTATCTAGAAGAGTATGTTGTAGATATAATTAGATTTAATTACCGGATTTGCAATTACATAAGTTACACGACGGGTGCCACATGTGGAGCAGGATCTGTTCACCCTTCCGGAGTACCTCGGATTACCACCAGTTTTTGGTGGGGTTCGTGTTGCTTAGTCTTTAGTTTTCTATGTTGTGTCTTCTGTACTATTATGTGTCTGTTTGTCTTTTTAAATTAGCCATGGCGTTGTTAGTTTATTTTCAATCTATGAGTTTGACTGTACCTCTGGTATATTTCGTCCCTCCTCTAGTAGAAGACTGTTGAAACACAATGGAGCAAATTGATAATAATCGTAAACTTTCTAGATCCACAGTCTTGATTATATATGCCCACGAGAAGAAACGAGATCAGCCTTATCTACAATTTATAGTCATTATACAAAACACCTTTTCTATTTTTTTTTGGTATTTTTTCCCTCGTATTGACTTTACATAATACTTCATAAGAGTTTCAGTTATATCATTTGTTTTAACTATTACCATAATGCGTTATTTATGTACATTCAGTAAATCTTTTAAAAAGTACAACATTTTATTGGCCCTTTTATTTTCTTATATATGTATATTTCATAAGAATGAGTAAGCATATATTTTACTGATTTTTTATCTATTTTAAACGACCATGAAGATTTATTAGTTTTAAAACTTCAAAGTCAATATCTTAGCTTTCTACAGTTTAATCATTGTTAATGAACTGTTCATTAGTAGATATGAAGAGTATGGTTGGGTAAATACTTAGTTATGTCTTTTGTCAGGAATTATAAATAACTTTTTAATTTCAATGTATCTAAATTTTCATTAACTAAAGTACAAACCCTTTATATCACAAATTTAATTTCATTTCATCTTTTTTTTTTATATAATTTTACTTTTATTTTGTAATCATGCATGTCTCTTCCAAATGAATCATGCGAGGCATAACGGTTATCAATCGTTTACAGCATGACACATAATAAAATTAACGGTACCAAATTTTCTTGCACCAGATGCATATATATATAATATATACAGACATATAATGTAAACATTTATACGATGTGCTTATTAAAAACCAATCTATAGAACAAAAAATAATTTTACATCATCATGAAACACTTAACCTAAAAACCAACATCATAATTCAAATGAATGCAGGTACTTTAAGTTTCTATTTTCAATAAACATGCAAAACTCTTTATCATTTGAGTGTACTCAGGGATGTTATATTAGTTATCTTGGTGTAATCAGGGGTGTACAGAATTTTACACCGTTGTTGAAAAGTCATACACCCTGAGGCGCAGCCGAATGGGTGTATGAATTTTCAACAACGGTGTAAAATTCCGTACACCCCTGATTACACCAAGATAACGAATTTATTTCTTATGAACAATTCCTTTACTCATTTTGAAACCAGGACGTAAAATTGTAAAAATGGTAATGAAAAATTTCCAGCGTACTATTATTTCAATGTCCATGTTGCTGCACATTGTCATATACTTTTTTACTTTATTTTTGGGAAAATTCAGAAAATTATTGTGTTCTTTTGAGTTTACAAAACACAAAATGTTTTTTAAATTTTTTTTTTTTTTTTTTTTAGCAGTTTCTTCTAATTATTTTTTTTATTTATTTTGGGAAAATATTATTTTTTAATTTTTTTTTGGGCAAAATTTCATATTTTTTAAAAATTTTGGCAATTTTTTTTTTATCCCCCGGGTGAACAAGGGTAGGGTGTTATTTAAACCGGGGTAATCAACCAATCAGATTGCAGTATTTTTGCTGCATTAGAAATAATGAATTTTACATCCGATTTGAAAGCAAATACACCCTGAGATCTGTGCATTTTCAACTCATGTGTGAAATTTCTTTTATCCTTGATGACACCAAGACAAAAAGACAATATTCATGAAGAGTTCCCTATTCATTTTGAATACATTTATTAACCAACTTTCTTCGCCACTATGTTAGCAGCAGACGATAAATGTACGTCCCATTTAATGACTACGCAAGTAGGAACCGCCCTTTATCTTTTTTTGTTTTTTGTTGTTTACGTTTTGGAATGTAGTACACTTATTATTGAATGTTGTTATCAAGGCACTTTATGAGAATATACCATTTTTTTCGCTCCCAATAGTTAGATGTCACCTTTTTTTTTTTATCTCATGGTGTACACTGTTTGTGTTTATTATTTATAGATAACATTGAATAAAATAAATCACGTAGATACTGAACTACGATGAAAATCAAAACGGAAAGTCCCAAAATAAAATCTGAAACACATCAATCGAATGGATATTTTATATATGTTACAGTGAATTTGTATAATCAGTAGTTGAACTACATGTAAACAGAGACAATGACAATCAAAACCAAGGAGTAAACAAAGACTCAAAAACCAAAGGACAGTTACATCAACAGTTATAAATAATAATAAAGAAACAACACGAACTCCACTAAAACTCGGGAGTGAAATCAGGTGCTCCGGAATGGTAAGCATTTCCTGCACCGTATACGGCACCCGTCGTGTATGTGAATATTTGTAAAGACATGTCAGAGACATGTAGATATGTGATGTTCACGTGCATTGTATAAGTACATAAAAATACAAAATACTAGTCATTTTACATAAACAAATAAAATAGAATTCTGTGTATATGTTTGTATGGGAAATTTGAATTGTAATTTACATTGGTTTTGTAATAAGAATTTAAATATAAACATTTAAGCTTGTAAATAAATAAATAATTCTATGAATGAATTAAGAAATAAACAAATGAATAAAAAAATGAATAACTAAATAAATAAATAAATAAATAAATAAATAAATAAATAAATAAATAAATAAATAAATAAATAAATAAATAAATAAAAGCATATAAAAGCGGATCAGTTTAATTTTCTATGATGCCTCAACAAAATTTCTGTCTAGATGTTATCTGTCGCGGATCCTCCTTTAGTTTTTAAAGTTTCTAATTGTTCAGAAACTTTCAATGATTTATACAACGACTCATTCGTTCGTTGAGTCTTTATGTAGGTTTTCCACTTTAATAAATAAATAAACATGGTGTACCATCATAATGATCATATATAAAGGTTGTTCAAAACTGTAATAAGACGACAGTAATGTCGACAGTAATGAATATCCTCAAGACTATAACTTTTTTGACTATAAGATACGAAAATGAAATGGTCATTGAGTAAACGAGAATGAAAGGGTCATTGAGTAAACGAGAATGAAAGGGTCATTGAGTAAATGAGAATGAAAGGGTCATTGAGTAAACAAGAATGATATTTCATTAAATATCTTTTTTATTTTACTTTCGCGACCTCAACATGTGTCGTCATTTTCTGTTTTTCTTTTCTAAGTTTTTTCAAAAACGTTTCAGTTGTAGTGCGGTCGAAAGGTTGCAGAGAAATAAATTTACTATTTCAATTATTCTTCATATCATTAGATAAAATAAAAGATGAACAGATATATCGATAGATAAATTAACACATAAAAGAATAAATAAATAAATAAAAAGCAACAAAAAATGGAGTCCCTAATTCATACTTTCTGATTATGTTATTCAAAGCCTTTTCAGAAATGGCTGAATTTTAATAAAAAATGTATCAATGCAAGGTTATTCTGCCAGTACGTTCAGAAACCGGCCTGATGTGTCTCATTGGTAAGAGATTTGGGTATCGACATATTACATTTATATGACATCACCAATCATTTGTATTATTGATCAATTATTAACACCCAGTCAACAAAGCTTAAAAGAGGGACGAAAGATACCAAAGGGACAGTCAAACTCATAAATCTAAAACAAACTGACAACGCCATGGCTAAAAATAAAAAAGACAAACAGAAAAACAATAGTACACACGACACAACATAGAAAACTAAAGAATAAACAACACGAACCCCACCAAAAACTAGGGGTGATCTCAGGTGCTCCGGAAGGGTAAGCAGATCCTGCTCCACATGTGGCACCCGTCGTGTTGCTTAAGTGATTACAAATCCGGTAAATAGTCTAATTCGGTAGGTCATATTCATGAAAGGGAAGGGGATTGTAGTTACGACATAAGGAACATATCCGATATCATTTGTGAAACGGTTATTCCATAACGGTCAACCAACTCGTGATGGCGTCCGTAAAATTTACGAAGGGATGATTTCAACTTCACCATTTGGAACTCTTGGTTTAATAGCTTCCTTGTGAGCAGCAAACCTCTATCAAGAAAATCATGATAGGAAATGCAAGCACGGGAATATCGTATCAATTGGGAGATATATACCCCGTATGCAGGTGCTGCTGGAATGTTGCTACTTAGAAATGGAAAGTTCACAATTGGAAAGCTGAAATCATCTCTTTTGTCGTAAAGTTTTGTTTTCAACCGACCCTCATTGTCAATTTCTAGATGTAAGTCAAGATATGAAGCCGACTTAACTGTATCTGTAGTATCCTTTATCTCTAGTTCGATTGGATAGATGCGTTCCACATAGTCACCAAATTTTGAATTGTTTAGTGAAAGAACATCATCTATATAGCGGAAAGTAGAGTTAAAGGATATTGCTAACTTCTTATCTTTCTTCCTAAGAAGTTCCTGCATGAAGTCAGCCTCATAATAATAAAGAAACAAGTCGGCGAGTAGAGGGGCACAGTTTGTTCCCATTGGAATACCGACAGTCTGTTGAAAAACACGTCCTCCGAACTATACTAAAAGAAAAAAAGAAGAGATTTCGACCTTTTAAAAACTTGATCAAGTCAGAAATATGGTAATTTATTGGATATCGTTGAAAAAGAAACCTCAACAATCTTACTTGAATTGAAATAAGATATAACTTGAAATTGTTTTAAATATATTCACGTAAACTTTTCACTTGATAGAAAAAAAAGAGTGTCAACTAGAGTTTAAAAGGTAAACTTCATGCTATGTATATAAAAGGCTAATATCAACAAATATATTTGTATTGTTTACTTATCAAACAGCGGAATCAAGACATAAAAATAAAAGAATGAAGCATTTGTTTTCAACCCGTTTTTTGTTTCTTGTGTTTGTCTGTACATGTTTCGGACACGGTAAATGATTTTATTTTCAGTCATTACACTTTATATTTCTGTTTAAGTATCAACATTTGTAAAACTTTACGTGCTCTCTGGGAATTATTTGATTTTATTATATCACAAACTTGTCAAACCTTTACAAAATTTTATCAACGGTACATGGACATCATTCATAAATTTAATTCAACGTATTGATATCGTAGATGTTCAGAAATTTCAAATCTTATCTGTAATGGTTACTTAATATATATTGTACAATGTACAGTCATGTCGTCATTAACTTGGTTCATTCTGGCTATTCCTACATTTTGAGTTTTATAGGTAAAATAGTAAAATTTTATGTAGGAGTTCCCAGAATTTGTGTGTAAGCAATGGGATTATGTTGTAACAACACTAAACTAATGAGATCTAGTGAATCAAGGTAAATCCAGGTAATCAATGTTCAAAGTCATTTGGCTTTGTTTAATCTATTAGGCCTATTAATACAATTAGAATGAAATTCTAAACAGTATGGCTGTGGCCATTGATTGACACATTAAATTCATCCATTGACTGGGATAATTTACATGAACGTTTGTCTGTAACGACCATTGTTCACGACGTACCTACGATAAACATTTAAACTGTGGGGTCACCAAAGGTTTCTTAACGCCTTTAATTATGAAATAATTCAAAAAACTAATCAGGAATAACCTTTATGTTTTGATTTATATAATTGATATGTTGTGTACAAGATGTAATGTTGCACAAATTATAATTTGTACAGCTATTTTGTACAAATTGTCAGTGTTTTATGAACATCTTAACAAAAATGGTTGATGCAAGCACACAGTCTTTTGTTTTGCATATTTCAGTCATATTTTCACACCTACTTGATACATTCTAATTACTGAGTATTGATACAAACACATTATAAGAACACAAAAAGACTCTTTATGTATTTGACTTTTGTATAAGGAGAAAAATAAAATAAGATTTTAAACCATTCAGGTGTCCTCATTTCTTGTTTTAAGACAATCAGAATAGCACTAAATGTTATGTTGAAGTATTTAAATTTGAATTAAAGACATTAAACCGATACATTTTAGAAGATTAATTTAGATCACCTGGTGCAAGAAGGTGTGTATCAAAAAACTTATAACTTGTACAAAAATCCTGTACAATTACAATTTGTACAAACTTACATCTTGTACACAACAGATATAAATCAAAACATCGTGTTTATATTTCTGATTAGTTTTTCGAATTACTTAATTAAGGTGTTGAGAACCTCTGGTGACCCCATAGTTTAAGTGTCTTTAAAAAGTACATAGTGAGCAGTGGTCGTTACATACAAACGTTCACCGAAATTGTCCCAGTCAATAGATGAATTTAATGTGTCAATCAATGGCCACAGCCACACTGTTTTGAATTTCATTCTATCTATGATAAAAAAAATACTTTTGATATTATATTCATTTTCAAAACATCATAATTTGTTAAAATAATGAATTAATAAATTCTTTGAGGCTGAAGTTGAAAGTTGAAGTTTTCATACTTTTAAATGCTTTTACTACTTTTTCTTTCATTTAATGTTTATTTTTCCAATGCTTTTATGCTTCCTTTTCTTTCAATTAGTTTCATTTTTTTTTAAATAATAATTTCTATTTGATTTCCACATGTTCCACAGCAAAACTTACCTTTAACCAAATTAGACGCTAATGACTAAAACAACATATTTTGCAATTACAACATGTATTGTTCTTCCACTAATCCTCCATGTAGGAATAGCCAGAATAGTAAAATACAAAATGTAGGAATAGCCAGAAGACACCATTTTATAGAACTAACCAATAATTTAAATAGACTAAGACTAAGAAGAGATATAGTAACGATCTTGTGGTCAAGCCATTTAATTGTCATTTGTTTTAACTTGTATTGATTTACGTGTAAGAGTTTGTATCGGAAATAAACATATGTATTCTAAAATCAGTTGCTTGCATGATACGGTTTATGTTCTATTCGTATAATTTATGGTGACTTGCTACTTAACTCCTAAGCGAAGATATGGTGGTTGATTTTCAAATAATGAAGACATCATCTCTCCATCAGTATAGACGGAGTCTGGCACTGACATGTCAATAAATGCTTGTAGTCCCTTGTTTTTCAAAGGCTATTGCATAATTCTACGGTTTTGGTCTGTGTTATAACATTGTTTTATCAGCAATCAGATTACAGGTTATTATAATGTACGTGTACATTTGTATGGACAGAATGGACAGAGTAGAAAATTCTACGAAACCGGTAAATACTTGATAACTGTTTAACACCAAAGAGCGTGAATCTTCGTTTGAGGGGAAAATTATTGATGATTTTTTAAGCTATAAACTAACTTACTGTAACTGCGACAACTCTTATATTTAGTGTTTTGTTGCTAATATAATTTGTTAGTTGTTGCCCGCGGGGGTGTCGCACTGATCTTTTGAGTTGGTTCTTTTGCAACTGATTTCCACAGGTTTTTTTATGCTGTGCTGTATGGTTTTTGAAAAATCAAATGAAAAAAGAAGGCCCTTGGTTTTCTTATTTGAATTCTTTCACATTTGTAATGTCGCAGCATTTTATAGCTGACTATAATGAATGTGTCACATTATTGAAGGCCGTACAATGACCTTAAATTATTAGTTAAGTTTTGTCGTTTAAACCCTGGTCAATCGTTGTTTCCGATGCAATCACAACATAATCCTTTATGAATTATTATGAAGAATAAGGTTCTTGTGAAATTGTCCTGTAATTTGTCAATAATTATATATGCTTTATAATGAGAATAAAAATAAATATGGTGGCATATCTATGCCAACTATCAGGATTGATTCTTCATGTTGATTCATTGAACTGTACTATGCGAACAAGCAACAGTGTTATGTTTTAGTCGAGTGACCTCGGTCAATAAATGCAGGAAGGCGACGTCTCCGGGTGTGGCAGTTTCTGGCTTCATTGAAGACCCATTGGTGGGCTTCGGATGTGTTCAGTTTTATGGTCGGTTTGTTGATTTTTGACACATTCCCCATTTCCATTCTCAATTTGATGTGACCTAAAGTGGCTTATTTATGTCTCATTTTGTTTTTTGTGGAGATTCGTCTCTTTGGCAATCATACCACATGGTTTATATTCATATTTTATTTATCAAGCAATTAACTTAGAAATTGAGAATGGAAATTAGAAATGTGTCAAAGATACAATTACCCAACCAAAGTATGTACTCGACTTCATTCATAAAAGCAGAACCTTATAGGGTAAAGGAGTAGGTTCAGTAAGACCCCTTTTTGGCCCAAGAATTAAGCAGTTTTGCAAAATTGTGAAAAGTAATCTGTTAGCTATTTTTGGGAAAAAAGAATGCTACTGCTACATAAATATGTGCTGTTTTTGACAATACAATGCACATATATCGTGTACTAGCATCATAAAGTCATGCTAAATTACTGAAATCTTCACAATTATAGCATTTTAGTTAAATTTTAGACGGTTTCCGTCTTAAATGAAAGTGGCCGCATTCGTGTTCATTCATAATATTGAAATGTAAGTTGTATTTGATGATAATACATAACATATATAAAGGTTGAGGATGAACACGGATGCGGCCACTTTCATTTTTGACGAAAACCATCTGAAATGTGACGTTTTTTGGCATATTTGATAGATTTTTCATATTTAAGCTTCAATCGGAGCGTTTTTAATGACTGAATTAGTTAAAATCTTTTACATAAACTAATCGAATCAATTGAAATAGACACTTGAGTGTTTAAAAAGTGTCCTAAATATCTCGTTAGATGAAACTGAAGTTTGGGGCCAAAATCGGCCCTAATACCCTAGTCCCACTAGGCCACGATCGCACTACGATCTGTGAATAAAATGCAAATTTTGATGATCGTAGTGCGATCGTGTAGATCGCAGTAAGGTCGTATCACGGTCGTGGTGAGGTCTTCAAGATCGTGAAGAGCGTGGCCAACTTTGAACATGTGCAAAACAATCGTGGTGCGGTCGTGGCGAAATCAGGTCGTAGTAGAAACGTAGTGAAAGCGCACTAAGATCGTAGTAAGATCGCAAAGGTCGCTGTACAATCGTAGCGACAGCGTAGCGAAAGCGTGATTCTATTCGGAGAGACTGCGCTACGATCGCACAGCGACGTTATCACGACCTCACTACGACCATCACGTTCTCACTGCGACCCAACTACGCTTACACTACGACTATACCACGCTGTTCACGACCATAGTACGATTCTAGCACGCCCTTGCCGTCCTCATCACGCTCTTCTTACGACCTGACTACGTTCACTCTACGACCATCATTCTCATTGTCATTTTCACATCAAATATATAAAAAAAGCTCCCTAGATTTTGTTTGTTTGAATGTAATTATCCATTTGCTCTAACAGTTAAACCATGCTTCTCGTTTTTATATAGTTTAGACCGTTGGTTTTCCCGTTTAAATGGTTTAACACTAGTAATATTTTGGGTCCTTTATAACGTGCTGATTGATGTGAGCCAAGGCTCCGTGTTGAAGGCCGTACCTTGGCCTATAATGGTTTACTTTTATAAATTGTTACTTGGATGGAGAGTTGTCTCATTGGCACTCATACCACATCTTCCTATATATATTGATACATCTATGTCATCTCTGCTATCGTTCACTAAAATATCGTCATTGAGCTTTATGGACCAGCAATAGGTTGTAATTTAGGTTTGATTTGTCGGTCCGACATCTCTGCTTGATCAGGATTCGTTACTTTGCTCCCTCTGCCTCTACATCAACTCCTACCACATGCCCACGTGTTCTGGTAGATTTTGGTGGCATGACTGTATTGTTTCCGAGGAAGGAATTGAACTGTATCGATATATTCGCAGTTCTTAGAAGAACATTTAAATACCTGGGAATAGAGACATTCATGCCACTATACAAAACCATGGTTAGAACACACATAGACTATGCCAGCTCAGTCTGGTCCCCATACAAAAAGAAAGATATAGACAAAATAGAAGGTGTTCAAAGAAGGGTAACAAAACAACTACCAGGGCTAAAAGACATGAGCTACCCAGAGAGACTAAAAAAACTAGGCTTACCTACATTATCCTATAGGAGAATAAGAGGAGATATGATCGAAACCTTCAAAACAATGAACGGACACTACGACAAAGAAGTTAGCTCATTTTTAAGAAAGGCAGACGATTCTCAACAAAGATGTAGTAGTAGGACCAACAGTAATAAAGTAGTTCATCAAAGATTCCAATCTAATATCCGTAAACACTCTTTCTCTGTTAGAATTGCTAAAACCTGGAACAAATTACCAGATCAAATAACAAAGTCACCATCGATAAATTCATTCAAAAATCGACTAGACAAATATTGGTCAGACGAAGAATTATACTATAATGACTATAGAGCAGAAATATCCGGAAGTCACGGTCAAAATAGTATAAGAAACACAATAAACTACGAGTCTGGTGAAGAGGAACCTTGAGGGATCCTGTACTGGAAATCAACTATAAGTAACTATAAGTAAGATATGGAACACGATGTTGACGTTATTGCTGAGAACGTAGTACGATCGCGCTATGAACGTAGTATAATCGTGGTAAGAACGTGTTGCAATCAGATAACTCGTGGTATGGTCGTAGTGAGAACGTGAAAAGCGTAGAAAGATGTTGATAAACGTAGTGAGGTCGCAGAATAAGCGCGATGAGAACGTGGTATAATCGTAGTGGGATCTTTGTAGAAGCGTAGAGAGGACGTAGTAGCATCGTGAAAGCAACGAAAATTTACATTTTCATGCCGCTCATACTGCGACCTCACCACGATCTAAATTTATTTTAGATCGCGGCGAGCGTGGTGCGATCGTGGTCTAGTGGGACTGGGGCTTTACCGGACCTACTCCTTTTACATTTGAATGTTTTTCAACAGGAATATCAATAAGAACGTCCTTCAAAACTATCAACGAAAAGTCACCGAGGATATCACCTGCCAAAAAGTCAGCACTTCGGTGTTGATATGAATATCAATTGTGTGGTCATTTCTATAAATTTCCTTAAATTGTTTCGAAAAACTTAGGATTTTCTTATCCCAGGAAGAGATGCATAGATTACTATAGCCGTATATGGTACAACTTTTTGGAATTTTGAATCGTCAATGCTCTTCAACTTTGTACTTGTTTGGCTTGATAACAATTTTGATACAATCGTCACTGATGAGTCGTATGTAGACGAAACGAGCGTCTGACGTATTAATTTATAATCCTGGTACCTTTGATAACTTTTTAAATTTTAGCTTTTTGAACAAGACATTCTATTTTATTCTCCAAAACAAATTCGAATTTTGGAAAAGTGTATGTTGCATTTGAGACATTTGAAATTAGCTGATAATGGGCGGAGTGGTTACTACATTGTAACCTGTGTTTTCCGACACATTTGGGCATCAGAATAAAATTGCGAATTAATTTGGGTATCGATATAAGTGTGTTTTCTGTAAGGATAGGCATACATTATGGACCAGAAAAATTTTATCGGAAAAAGCAGGATGTTGGAATACTCAGGTGTCGAATTAGGCAGGTTACACTATACATGTTATGGTCTGCATGTTTCATATACTGCAGTTATTTATAGTTAAAAGAAACACCTTTCAAAGCAGAAAATTCATATCTTTATGAAACCAATATTATGCGGTATGGGCCTTGCTCATTAATTAAGGCCGTACGGTGACCTATAGTTGTTAATGTCTGTGTTATTTTGGTCTCTGGTGGACAGTTGTCTCATTGGCAATCATACCACATGTTCTTTTTTGTATTATAAAAGTTCAAATCATTTTGATATCAAATGTGACCTCTACACAAATGTCTCCTGTTTCTTAAAGTTTGCTGTCTTATTGACACGTGCATTTCATATGTTTATTTTTTTGTATCGATTTTATATCATGTACATTATACACTATCAATTCCCGACTCAAGTTTTATATTTTTACGTTCTTCTTTTCCAGAGAAATTCAACGCTGCAAAAGTCTTCATGCACAAAAAAACAGGGAACCGGAGAAATCACAGTTGGAACAGGAAACTGTAAAGTGGCATTCGTTACAGAAAGTTTAACACTGTAAATCATTGATATGAAAAGATCGGATGTTTAAAATGCAAATTTATGATTGTACATGTTGTAAGAGACCACAATAATAAATGTATCGTTATATAAAAGAAACAAGGTCTCTTTTTTACTCGCCAGGCCGAAAGGGCTAAGTGAGTTTTTCTCATCACTTGGCGTCCGTCGTTGTCGTCGTCCGTCGTTAACTCATACACAAATCTTTTTCTCTGAAACTACGTGGCCAAATTTAACCAACCTTGGCAACAATCATCATTATGGTTTCTAGTTTCAAAAATGTGTCCGATGACCCGGCGAACCAACCATGATAGATACCATGACCAGCACGAATTCAAAATTACAAAGTATGCAGAATTAAAAATTACAAAGTATGAATAATAGGTTTTAACAACTGTAAACCATGAGACGTTTATGTCATAGTGTGAATAGACTAAACATTACAGAGACAAAGACAAAAATTAACATCATAGGAGGTTGTTCGCAATTACATGCAATGAGCTTTATATTTGTACTCACAAGAGCAGCACAATGGGTGCAGGCACATGCTGATCAGGCACAGCATACCTTTCTTACAAATGAGAACCCATCCAGTTTCCTTTAATGTCGTGTTGCTTAGTCTTTCATTTTTTGTTAGTGTTCTGTTTTGTGTCTACTTTTTCTGTGTTTCTTTTAATAAGGGATGTACCAAATCTATTATAGGCAGTTATTTTGCATTTGTTCAATTGATTGTTAGCTCTTGATCATGTTGATTTGTATTGACTACCCTTTTTTGAATCTGCATTGGATTTCATTATTTTTGTTCTAATTTTGTACGTAATTAATTTATTATATTTGTAACACCTTAACAAAAATCGGTGGATTTTGTTAGAAATGTTATCTAATATATAAGTGATTGATCTCTGTGCAAATCTACACCATGGTATTATGATATCTTGGATTGGCCACAGTCACCGGTCTCAGAAAAAAATCCCAGATACCTTAATATATTACAAAGATCTTAACTCGCCATTTTGATATATGTCACCCGGTCGCAAACTTCCATTATATTTCGAGTTCACGGTTGTTGACCTTGCTAAAACTTGTTATGCCGTAAATCATAATAGATATGTCTACACAAGGGTGTATAACACTGTCGAAAGGGACAGAAGTAGGCCTCCTAAAGTATGTCAACTGTAATTATTTCTTATACCAACTACAAAATGGAAACATAAGACTAGCATTAAACATGTTAAATGATTAGTTATAAAAAGTATGTCAACAAAAAACGGTTAATTTTTGTCAAAATATAACTTATCAACCCGATCATGCAGATAGTAAACTTGTACAAAAATCCGTGAAAAATGTGTTATTTGAGGCCTGTCGTTTGAGGTACGAATTGTTTTACCAAAAATATTTCATTGCACCAATGTCATTCAGACTCTCTCTCTCTCTCTCTCTGGACTTTACATATAACAGAGATAACACCAATACAACTTTGTTTAAGCAATATACTTTCCCATAACATTTGACCAGTAGTAGCTGAGCAGTAAACGCGAAAATTGAAGTTAAAAAACGAAATATGTGCACGCGGCGTTAACGTGCGTTTACTTTATGTAATGCTTGGGCTGCACCCAACTGTATATATAAAAGAGGGAAAATATACTTAAAGGACAATTACAATTAGCAATGTAGTACGTAACTTAAATTGCAAAGCGGTTGTGGAGAGACGGAATTATTACAGTCAACACACTTTGGGTGGCCTATAACGAATTATTTCAACGACAAAGGGGGACTGGTTATACCCAATTAAGAAGAAACATCAATATTGATGTACGGCATAACATAATAAGCTTTAGTTTGCCGACCGGTAATATTTTTTTTAAATACAGGTTAAGTTCATTTTGTCATATTAGACTATATGGGATTATTTTCTTCAGACATATGCCTGTGGTTTTATCGTGTCATGTACTTTTTGAATTTTTTTTTATTTTTTGATGACAAACCCGTTAGACCATTTTGGTTGTCGGAAAAGCTTTCTTTTGATCACAAACTATTGAACCAAAAAAAGTAATCCCAAGGCTAATTAGTTCATGTAGTTATCAAAGGTACCAGGATTATAATTTAGTACGCCAGACGCGCGTTTCGTCTACATAAGACTCATCAGTGACGCTCATATCAAAATATTTATTAAGTCAAACAAGTAAAAAGTTGAAGAGCATTGAGGATCCAAAATTCCAACTAACAAATTCCTTCAGTACGGGTGCACAATTTTAAGAAGGATTTGTCTAACCTTTCAGAACACATACAATCACCCCCAGTGTTTGATGGGGATCGTGTTGCTTAGTCTTTAGTTTTCTATGTTGTGTTTAGTGTTCTATTGTGTTTTTGTTTTTCTTGAACCCATGGCGTTATCAGTTTATTTCCGATTTATGAGTTTGAATGTTCCTCTGGTATCTTTCAACCCACTTTTGAATGCATGTCTCATTAGTGAGTCACATTATTATAAAACCGTAAGGGGTTGGAATAGTATAGCAAAATTCTTTAATTTTTAAATCGGTTCTTAATTTATTAACCTATTTATTTGTAATATTATCATTAATAAACCGTAGATTATCGTTCCCTACCACAAGCGCTTTCTGAATTTTTAACAATCATTAAACGATTCTGATGATGATGCGTAATCCATTGGTTATAAACACAGTTCTTATATATTTTGATTTATCAGATTTTCAAAACTCGACTTTCCACACCACTAAACAAATCAAAATCCGGAAAGGCTCACCTTAAATTTGTAAGATTATTTTCTTTATCTTTTCAAGTAGTTGTACTTCTATGTCATGATTTGGAGTATATTCAAACATCAGACTTTTCAATTTTTATAATGTAACATACATGTATGCACAAGTCGCACGTCGGTGTAACTGTTCAAGATGAATACGTACCGATTATCACGTTGTTTGCCTATTGATTTTGTATAATACCATTTTTTAGTCGCACGGCGGTGTAACCGTTCAAGATGAATACGTACCGATTATCACGTTGTTTGCCTATTGATTTTGTAGAATACCATTTTTTACACAAGAAAATGCCTGTTCCAAGTCAGAAATATTACAGCTGTTATCAAATCGTTTAGTGTGTTTGAGCTTTTGATTTTGCCATTTTATAAGGGACGTTCCGTTTTGAATTTTCCTCGTCATTCGTTTTTTGTTGTTGTGATTTTACTTGTTAAACGTCAGTGACAATATAACAGAAGTGTATTTTTATCGAGTTAGCAAAGGTAATGAGTTCAAAGAGGTTGCATATTATGTCACGCAGCTGATAGTCAATATCAATATACAGACAACCTGATAATCGATTTATCGAATTGTATTTGTTTACTTAAATGATAAAAAGCTAATGATTTTGTAGATTTCGCAAGCAAACTTGAAGAGAACGTGATAAATTCGAGTCAAACTTTCCAACGTAGGCTCATTGATAAGGACGTCAGGGCCACGGTGGCCGAGTGGTCTAAGTAGTTATTTCTGTAATCACTAGCCACTCAACACTGAGGTTGTGAGTTCGAACTCCGCTCGTGTAGGTGCACTCGACTCCAAACTAAATTGACTAGGATTTTAAGTTTTCCAATCGAAGGTCGGTGGTTTTCTCCAGACACTCAGGTTACCTCCACCAATATAAACTGGCTGCCACGAAATAGCCAAAAATTGGGGATTAAAGGTGACGATTAAACACTAAATATCGAATCAAATCATGATGACGTCGGTGATTTGTCATGTCAAAATTTCAAAGGCCATGTAAATGATTTGAGGGCACAAATATAACATATAAGATATTTTGAAGAGATAAGAAGATTGTAACCTATGAAACAGATGTGACCTACCGAAATAGACTATTTACATGAGCAACACGACGGGGACAGCGTTTTTAGCAATATCTGCTTACCCTTCCGGGGCATCTGAGAGTGTTTGTATGGGTTCGTGTTACTTAGCCTTCAGTTTGCTATGTTGTGTCTTGTAGAATGTATATGTCTGTTTGTCTTTGTCTGTGTAAGCCATGGCGTTGTCAGTTTACCTATGTTGAGTCCGACTGTCCCTCTGGTATATTTCGCCCCTTTTCACAGACAGTGGGACTTCCGATAAATCTACTCCTCTTACTCAAAGCACTTTTATTTTCAAGTTGCATTAACATTTGTATGTCTTCGTCCCAGTCGAACCATCACAAATGATAAATTGCGTAACTAAAATATGAACTACAAATGACAAGTTGATTTCCTTTCGTCCAGGTAAACACGCATTTAATAATTTATTAAAGTATGTACCTTCTTCATTTAATACATGTTTACATCTGAAAGATATATGTTGGAAAATGTTTGTAGAACACCAAGCAGCACCAATTTAGTATGAAACTCCCATTTTGGTCTGACCAAGTCTTCATCGACCTTATTCATTGCTAGAGAAATACGTCAAGCCTTTTCAGACTTTCAGACGCAGTTCCAAACAAAATACCCATAAGGTAATCAGTTCGTTAAAGCTAGTCATGATAAACAAGACTGAATGTGCAACAGTGGTTTTGATTCCGCTCGTGTTTTTCAGACGGATGATGAGAAGTTCTACTGTTTTTTTTATTCACCAACATAGAATCACTAGGGTTTTTAATCTGGGTCTAGTGTAAAATATCCACCACTCATCATGGCATTCTAAAAACAGTTTTTTGAAGGGGAAATATATAAACAAAATATTGCCTGGTATAAATGCGGGATATTTGAATGAAATAAAAGTTGCATAGTTGATTTATGTAAATCGAGGACTAAATAAATTAGTACTTTTTATTGAAAGAATGTTAAAACAAATCATTTTGATCAAGGGATGATTACACTAGTGCTTTTGTAACATGAATGGTTACACTAGTTATTTTGAGCCGGGATTTATAACACTAGCGTGTAAGATCCATACAATGATGAAGTGTTTAAGTTCTCATTTTGAACACATGATAGCACAATGATGCTTTATGCACGTATAAGTTTAAAATAAGGCCGTCGGTTTTGTCAGCTGAATTATTTAATTATGTCAGCGCCTTGTAAAGATTGCTTTGGTATGTCGTCTTTGCACATTATTGACTGCCAAATGGCAACATATAGTTGCTATTATCTACGCTACTTGGTATCGGGTGAACAGTTGTCTTATTGGCAATCAGACCGCATCTACTTATTTTATATTTCTACATTGCATGTGCGTTTTTATGACGAATTCCAAATTGAACGATTATAAATTAGTATTCCAATAGTTGTATAATGTCTTTTATTCTTTATTGTTACTATTTCTTCATAAATAACAAGAATTACAGAACTGTACCATGCCAATGAAACGACTGAACCAAACCGTTACACCAAATGATCTGGAAGCTTAAAACGTGTGCAAGAGTTACTGATATTTTGGGTAATAATTAAGGACAGTTTTTTTTTATCACAACGAATTATATGAAGGGACAAGCACTGAGGAAACCATTTTTCCTTATTCATTAGAAACGAATCTCAACTTTGAAAGTTTGACATACGCAAGAATTACTCTGTGTCAAATTATTATCTATTTTATACAAATTTGAATTAACTAACATTTTAGCAATTATCAAAATTACTAACCAGCTTCAATTTATGGTCAGGGGTTCCTTTAACAAAATATCCAATTGTTTATATTTTGGCATGGTTTCCCATAAAAATAAATAAAAAGTAAGATTACAAAAATACTGAACTCCGGTGAAAATTCAAAACGGAAAGTCCCTAATCTAATGGCAAAACCAAATGATAAAACACATCAAACGAATGACACATTCATGTCTAAGTATGTAAATGGTAATCTTATCATCTACCAAAGTATGACAAAATAACTGCACTTAATGCTCCTCGATAATACAAGGTTACTATCCGTGCATGCGCAGTTGACAGCTATACGTGGAAATTTCATGTCGAAATAGCTTCAAGGACGAAATAACATGAAAACATGTACAACCTAGTTGAACTGTACATATACATTTTCAAAAATCTAATTTAAGAATGTACGAACATAAATTTGTTATTCAAACATTTTTTATGTTTTAAAAAGAAGTCATGGATTTTAAGAAGTCGTTTCAGTGTATTACACGTGTTATGAATAAAACAGAAATCCTAATAAAATATCCGTAATTAACGTAAAAAATATCTGATTTTCATTGCTATGGAGATGTTTCGTGAAATTATGCGAAACAATGCTTTAGTAGTTCTTTGATGACTATATTCTAAAGTAAAGAAATCGAAATTATCTGGAAAGTTATTTCAAATACATTGATACATATCTGCTGTCAAAAATTATGCTCCTTTTCTCTAGATCTACATTCGAAAATGCATGTACCACGTCAGGAATAAGACAGTTGTTGTCCATTCGCTTGATGTGTTTGAGCTTTTGATATTGCTATTTGATTGGGGATTTTCCGTTTTGAATTGTCCTCGAAGTTCAGTATTGTTGGGATTTCAATTTTTTCTTTATGATTTTTGGTCAATTTTGTTGTCAGGCTGTTGTCTCATATGCATATTGATAAAACATCAAAAGAAGTGTGGCTCCAAATGTATGAATTGAGGTTCTACTATATGTATATGTTTTCATTAGATTATAAATTGAAAAACACGTCCACAGTATGTTGGAAACATATTTTTAAACATGAAATTAGCATCTTGACAATATTGGATTAGGAGTTATTGTGATTTGATCGGACTGTTTTTGATAAAGTCTGATAACCTTATCATTGTAACATGTACCGGGCTATAAATGTACAATGATATGTTTCACATATGACTTTTCTTTTATCGCTTTCCGTGCGCTATATGTTTTTGCGCTTTATTGAAACCAGGGTTTCCCCTGGGTCAATTATTTTTTTCGCCACCTCTTTCGCCAAAACAATATTTTTTTCGCCACTTGATTATTTTTTTCGCCAATTAACATAAATATATTGTTCGTTAAACATTTACCTTTTTTTCTACCCCCACCCCCTACTTCCCTTAAATAAGATGATTTCGCGCCATTGTGTCTATGATTATTCTCTCAAACTTATTGTAGAGTCTACATTTTAATGAATAAACACTAAACATTAACTTTAAAACAACAGATTTTTTTTTAACTTAAAAGGAAAAAAATATGCATTGTACTTTTAGACAACTTTTCTAAATGAGGGGCCACTATACTTTTAATTATATTCTTTATTTGCAAAACAGACAAAAACAAATTTTGGTTATGACAAATACATTGACAAAACAAACATAATGTAAACTCGACAATATTATATGAGATATGATAAAAACAGTTATTGTTCTCCTTTCCTCAGTTCTAATGACTTTTGATAAAAGAAACATCTCCTTGTACATCATTTGGTGTTGATGGATTTAGTATAATCACGAGTTTATCAGTAATATTAAGTGTATTAACATTTACATATTTTTGTATATAATATTTTAGAAAGATTTCTCTTTTATTTTTATTCATTTTACAGTTAAAGAAAAAATGAAATTCATCGTCTAATTTATTACATATTTTACATTTTCTTTCATTTCGTGGTATTTTGTTATATCGTCCGGTTTTTATAAAGAGACAATGATCGCTTATTTTATATTTGGTTAACATTTTTCTTATTTCTTTACTTGGGTGCGATAGGTAGTATTTCATTTGGTTATTAATATTAGATTTAAGAAATTTATATAATTTGAAACCCTCATTTTGTTAATTTCAAGTCATTTTGTCTCGGTAAAATGTTTTCTGATTGACAATAATACCACATCGCTGTATTGACATATCATGAAATATATAACACATTATTTTACAGGAAATATGCATTGTAATCCAAGTTGTATATTTTCGTACGGTTAGCATATTTTCGTACTTATATTTGCCTCCTTGTTTTGAAAATGAATCCCAGCTTATGTTATAAACATGATATGTATTATTGTCTGTGTGTCCGTTCCTTTGGTATACATGGTTAACCTTAAGGTTGTAGTCCAAATAACTTTAAACTCAGATCATATTTTCACAATGATTCGAACCATCATTTTTAATGAATGCATTATTCTGTTTAAAATCCAAAACTTCGATTGAAAGTAGATATAGTGCAATCGTCTGAACACATTTTGCACCAAATGAGTACTTCAAATGTAATTGCTTTTATTGCCTTGAAATACAAATAAGTTGTAAGGCGTGTTCATCAAAACAGATAATTGATTAAACAAAAGATATACAAACTAGATAAAATGAAATATATTGACAGATATATCGGTACAACAAATGGCCTTCATCTATTTCAATCTCAATGTTGAGATAGATTTTGAAGGTGTATCTGGTAAAATTTACAGCAAAAAAAAAGATTCAGTATAATTACCAATGAAACAGCTCTCTGCTAGACACCAAAAGACGTATAAGTTAACAACTACCGATCACTGTACGGTCGTCAATATTAAGCAAGACCCAAACAGCATTTATAACCCTATCAAGAAATATAAAATAAAAAAATGCAAAGATTAAAATTAAAACTGACCTCTTTGTTTATATACAAAACAATCTAATAAATAAATGCAGCAGTAGTATAACGCTGTTCAAAAGTCATAGATCTATTGAGAGAAAACAAATCCGGGTAACAAACTTAAAACGAGGAAAACAAATCAACTAAAAGCCAAAAACAAAGAAACAACAGAACCCTGATTGGCAACAAAACGCAACCAACAATGTCAAACGTGGAAACAAACTATTAGGTAACAACTGCCATATTTCTGACTTGATACAAGACATTCAAAGAAAAATGATGGGTTGAACATGTAATTGTGGCTAGGGAAACATCTGCGCTAAAACAGATGATAAGATTACCATTAACATCCGTTAAACGGGATTTAACTCATCAGATCGAAATTAAACAAAGCAACAACAACAGTCAAAACATTGAAAACAATAATAAAAATACACAAGACACAAAGTATAGTTCTGAGAGTATTGACGTTTGTAAGAGGCTAATCCAAAGCCAATAGCAACGACAAATACCATTATGTATCTAAAACTATCAATCAAATATACATCCAACATCCAAGGATATGAGTGTGAAGATATCATGTACAGATAGAGATTATATTGCTTCGTCTATTGCCCCCCCCCCCCCCCCCCCCCCCGTCCCAATTTTTTTTTAGATATGTCTATACCATATTATTTACCGTGTTCGTATATCTAAATCTGTTAACAATTTTTTTTCACAAAGTTTAAGATCCAGTTTCGATTGCTTTTGCTTAAAGTTATGTCCAAAAAGTATTACAAAGCTGTGTTTTTCCCTTACATATTTACAGTAACTGTTGTTAATGGTAAGAAAACAAATAAGATCATGGTTCTACGATCTTTTTTATTTTTCAAATGTTAACACACACAATTTGGTAACAATGAGTAAACGTACAAAATAGATATCTTTACAAATGCACTCTGCATGCGTGTAATGCTCGTGTTAGTACGACATGATGCTCTACCAATTGTGATGATGATGCATCTAATTTATACAACATGTACAACTTTAAGTCAACCTTGATTAGAAGCAGCTGCAGTATAAACAAACCTTGTATTAAAAATTAATACATGTCCTTAATTTTTAATACAATGTTTGTTTATACTGCAGCTGCTTCTAATCAAGGTTGACTTGAAGTTGTATATGTTGTATAAATTAGATGCATCATCATCACAATTGGTAGAGCAATTGTATGGAACGCCAACACTGTCTTGTTATGCTCATTTTTCATTATATAATGTGCATTTACCTTTATATGATGTGCACTTGTCATCATATGATGTGCAAACACCTTTATATGATGTGCAAATATCCTTATGTGGTGTGAAAATATCCTTATGTGATGTGCAAACATACTTACGTGATGTGCAAATATACTTATATGATGTGCAAATATACTTATATGATGTGCAAATGTACTTATATGATGTGCAAACATTCTTATATGATGTGCAGATATACTGATATTATGTGCAAAGATCCTTATATGATGTGCAATTATACTTATATGCTGTGCAAATATACTGATATGCTGTGTATATATCATTATATGATGTGCAGTTTCCCTTATATTATGTGCAAACATCTTTATGTGATGTGTTTGTGTCATTATATTATGTGCTTGTAATCTTATATGATGAGGTTTTATTCACTTCATTATATGATGTCGAAACGTCATTATATGATGTGCTTTCATCGTCGTTATGGTCAATGAAAATGATTACGATTAGAATGATTACTGTCTACGTCATAACTGATTCTGATCTGCTTCTGCGGAGTAACTACTAATTAGGCTCAAATTTGTAGCTACCGTTTGGAAAATGGTTGAGACTCAAAAGAGATAAACCTTGGCTTGTTAATACCTCGTTTCAAGATGCAAAAAATCACATCTGATATTTTGGAAAATTGTCAAAATATCTATGAATTGCAAAGTTTTGTTTAAATCGACGGGTCTAAAATCATGAAAATACGGTTAAGGTTATTAAATTTAAGAAATAATTCTCTTATGTCATGCTCATTATATTTGTCAATTTTGGTATACCTAACGTTAGCTTTTTTTCTTTAAGAAGTTTATACACGAATTCTAGTATGTTCATTTATGTAAATATTGCCTTGCAAATCATTTTAGCTGTTCGAGTTTCTCTCTATATTTTCAAGATAGACACAAAAGAATGAGAAAAAATCGGACTTTGATAGGGTAATGGCTCATATAAGGGACCGGTCATTTGTAACCAAAAAAAGAGGGGATATGAAGAAATAAAGGGGACCTTTCATTTTATCATTTTTGGAATGGAAAGGTTGCATTCAATTTTATATAGTTATAAATTTGCCGCGGTATAATGTTATGGCGAATTCTTCGTCATCCGTAGGCATCAATCTTTACGCCTCGTTCCGCTCACCTGAATTGTTAAAACCTGAATATTTAGTTTCAACAATTTCTTCTAGCAGAGAATTTTTCATCTGAAGCTAATGTTGAATGAAGGTGTGGTAATCATTAATGAAACTACAAACGGCAAATCCAAACTAAGTTCCATGAAGTCGCAACCAACTTTCATACTTCAGTACTTTGATTATATATGTTCTTGTCTATACCTTGCAAGAAAAGGTTTCTCTATTATTAGTTATCAAGATAATAACCAATAAAACAACAAAACTCTGAAAAGCCAAAATTGCCCAAAAAGTACCTTTAGTATATTCAGACACATTGCACTATTCGTTCTTTTTAAATCTATTATGTTTCCAGGATAAACGCAAAATATTAAAAGCCGCTGCCGTAAATCTTCACTTTGAAAATTCAAAACACAACTCTCTATCTGTAAGAAAACAACTATTACATGTCTAAGTAAACAATAAATAAAAGCAGTGTTGAAAGTTCATTTTGACACCAATCTGATTAGATTACAGATAATGTGTGTTCAAGTTTTGCTTACGCCGATCTAAAAACGCTCAATTCAAGATCATTTAGATTCTCTAGTTTTGTCGGATTGATACACACCTTCAAAAATTTGAAGGCTGAAATTTCATTAGCTGATGTAATATATACAAGGACAGAAAGTAAAATGTAGTGTTGTCAGATCCAAAGCTTAAACAGATGATCTGTACAAAAGCAGGGTTAATAATTTGAATAATTAATAAGGTATGTAATTGTATTCTTATAGGAGTTGGAATACCCGGTAAGATAAACGTGTTATAATTGTTAAAAACATACAAACAAAATACACAGTGAAAACTTCAGTTTTCAATTCATTGTTATTTACGATAAGAGAATACATATCACGACGTTGCACTGTTTAAGACTGGTTTCTAGCAATGTAAAATGAAATCAGGTTAGGGCCAACTCAATTTTATTCTTTTTTTTAACTTAACCAGTTAACACCGCGCATTCAGTGGCGTAGAAACTTCAGAAAGTTAATAATATTGTCATTGATTATGTAATCACTTATCGATCTTTTCAAATAGTAAACACCCAGCATCCCTATTCTGATGATTTCAACATTTTTAAACTAAGAAGAAGCTCGATTTAAATAAAAAGAAGGCGTTGGACACTACCTGTCTTGATAGATAAAATATTCAATATTAAACTGTCTATGCCAGTTTATGTCATAAATCAGATTATTTTCAATATAAAAAATAAAATAAGTAGATAATATGTATATATGCGGCTTTTGAATCACCAAAAACTAATTATATTCTAATCGCAGAACGTATGGCACCAATTTTCTCTATGTTAGAGACATGGTGTTAATAATGACACACTAATGAAGATGTCGTACTTAATATCACACTGCAAAATGCTCAAATTTAGCTTCTACATTAATGCGTCATAAAACAGTTATATGTATATTTGCCATCTAGAATAATATAGGAAGATAGCAAATACAAAGCTTAACGAACTTCTCTAATTTTTAAATGTTTTGGTCAGTTCTTACGAAATTGATTTAATATGACAGCAATTGTATAGTCTTGCACAATTGCTTTCTATATCTAAATTCCATAACATTGTCTATAAATAAATCCTAAAATGACTGCTTTTCAATTTCTTTCTACAGAAAAAGTTGGAAAAGACGGTAAGTTAAAATGTGTAAAAAATATATTTATATATTCACATGGTACAAGTGATAAAACACATATTTTCCCTCCATGAAAACAAATCCACAAATAACAAGCTTTATCCTAAAATTCAAAGTAATATATATTAAAAATTTTACTTTGAATCATTTGTGTTACTTATTATAATAATTATGTTATCATGTTACCTCTTTCTTTCAATATTCACAATTTGTCTTCAACAAAGTTTAAGAGAGAAATCAGCCTATTATACCCTGTATGAACCATCTTGTCGAGGCTGTTTCATCCTCTTGAAGTGTTGGTTAGTTGATCAGGAAATGATTATCAATGTTATTCAAAATGTGTACAGTATGACTGTAGAATAAATGTTGTTTCAGTTCGTACGAAATTGGTGATATAAAACAAAAACTATTCTTTTACACAACCTCCTTATTTTCTGTGTCCATTTTTTTCAAATTACTGTAAACTGCAATAAGAATTTTTTTCATAGGACACGGTGGTCAAGAAAGTAAGATGAAGAGTGCTATATGTACTAAGTTGCATGTGTAGATGTGCTCTTTGACTTTGGAATTTTCAAAATGGCTGCCGTTACCCCAGGAGACTAGGGTACCATTAGTGCTCGCCAATAACAATCTAGTTTTTATCCTTCTTCTATTGGAATGTCGTTTCTTCAGCAGCAATTTAAATGACGGTTTTTAACTTCCTTACATTTCATTCTACAGGAAAATCAGAAGTTGTCAAGGAGAAGGTGATACAGAAAAACGTCAATCTCAATGTCCACTTGTTTGTTGAAATAGGCAAACTAAGAATAGGAAAAATAGGTTAATTCATACGATTATTAATACAATGATCATAATCTTAAACCTTTACTATGCAGCACTTAATGCATTCACAGTGATTGGGATATATAAATATCTATATTTGTTGTTTTTGTAAACATTTTTTACCATAGTGATCACTGGGCCCATATTAAGTTGACCTTGTATGATAATTGAAAAAGGTTCAAAATCGTATAAATGAAAAGAAGTAAACATGTTTAAACTATCCCAAAATCTTCAACACTGTGTTGCTAAGTAACATTGAAATATCCGTTTGAATGCATATTAGAAAATGTGATCAAACGCTTCGACCTAGTATGAATCAACTTGAGTTTAATGTGTCTATCATGTCTATGTTTGCCTGCATGTTTATTTCGAATCACTACTCCAATGTATTTACAACAACATAATGAAAAAGAACACGTATGTAATGTTTCACAAAATGTAAGTGATCGCGATGGATATTATTTAAACTTCGGAAATGAAAGAGGTAGGAAAAATTTCCCTACAGCCATTTAAAACATTTTGATTCAATTTACACTTACATTCATACTTTTGAAATATGCAAAAATTGCCATTCTTCTTAGAAATCCTTTAGATATTGACCCACTCTGAATCATCAAAAGCAGTAGAAATTGGTCATTCCTCTTAAAAGGCGCAACGTTTAAACGGAAAGTGTGTAACATTGCTCTTCAACATATATAGAATTGTCTATTCATAAAGTAATAACGTAAATATGTTTTGCGATTTGTTATTGTATATTTTATTTTCCCTTCCCATTCTTTTTTAGAGACCAAGATAAAATACAGAGCGCTGTGACAGATTACGTTAGTCAACATATCCCTCTTTACAACAAGCTTACTATAATCACAAAAATAATGTAGGATATAATGACTTACAGCAGACGAACTTAGATCAGAGTAATTCTGATACTGGTTACGAAAATTACAATACTGGAAACGGTAATTAGAATACCAGTCACGATGAAAAAATATTAGTCATGACAGTGGTTCTGCGTACTTAAAGAAGTGGTTTAATGGAAAACCTGGTTCTCAATAAAAGTGCTACGTTGAGAGTCGTGGAGAACAAGATAGTAATACTAATGCTATTCAATATGTTAAAGTTGTGTCCATTATCTGTTACTTAATAAAGCATATACAATTCTGAACAGTTTGATTATTTTTTTATTGATGCATGAAAAACAAGGGTTATGTAATACTAATACCATCGAAAAGTTTAACTGTCTAACATTCGCTTGTTGACATTAATTATGTGTCGGTCACTGTATCGTATCTCGCAATATGTCGTTGTCTGTTCGTCCAACAGCACACATCTTGCCTTTTCATGGTATATGCTAAGATCAAAAATGTATTTATACACCGTTAAGAAATCCTTATGCAAATTTTACACACTTTTAATCAAAACATCTATATAGTTGTGTGTATACGGAATACTGATTGGTGTGTAAGTCTGGGTGAATATGCTTTTTTTCTTTTTTTATAACTTAGAATTTGCTTTCAACTAGCATTCAGTGAGTTTTTCTGTCTGTGACAAATGTTTTGTGAGTTTTATGCTAATCTTATGAGTCACGTCAACTGAGGGCAATTTGCATATAATGCCGTAATTGTGTGCAGTTACACACTTGTACACAATGAGTATTGTGTGCTTGCAAAGTTTTTAGACAGGGATTTTCAGTGTTTACCTATCCAATGCTATGAGTTTGTAACTCCGTAGTTAGATGTGGTTTCTCTCGGTCATATATATTTTTAGCCGTCGTAAGTCATGCCGCTTTGGCATTTTTTTAATCAGGTTTTAAATTGTCGGGGCTTATTAAAGCTGACTTTACTTTATTTGTTTTTTTTCACATTCTTATGTTACCTCAAGTATTTGACATTCAATAGAATTAACTTTAAAGTTGCAAACAATACCATATCTTCTGATGTTTATAAATAGTATTGTTGCTGAGAATTAAGATTAATCAACTAAAAATTATGCGACTTAAGTCTTAAAAAATAGTTTTTTTCTGCATTATTGATCACTTTAACTGCTTTGAATTCTCTAATGAATTATTTGGTTGGTTTGTTGGTCGTTTTGTGAATTTCTAAAACATAAAATCTTTAATTAACAAAACATAATATAGAAAACACAAGAATGAGCTGCACGGACCCACACAAAAAAAATGAGTTGATCTCAGTTGCTTTTGAATGACCAGGAGTTCCTACTCCACCTTTGGCACCTGTAGCGTGGTTATATAGCCGACAATCAGTCAAAATGAGTTGGTGAAATTTTGAGAAAAAAAGACGGAAATATTGGTACGACATATGGAACATATCGGTTATCTCCTGTGAAACGGATATTCAAAAAGATCACTCAACACATGATTGCGTCGGTTAAAATAACCACCCGTAACTCTTGGTTTAAAAAAAAAATGTGAGCAGCAACCATCTAACAAGAACAGCTTGATTCATGTGATTGGAGAAACACGCCTCTAAACAAGATAATTGTATCTTCGTTGGCCATTCTTTTCTACAAAATAAACCTGGGCTAGCTCTTTCAATTTGTCTTCGTGTCTGGAAAGGGGAATACTTGTGTAGAGTGTGGAAAAGGTTTTTGATGTTCTTGCTTTACAAAATTTTTACATAGTATGTACTATGAAAGATCCTTGGAGTTTTTAAGTATCTACGTTTGTTTCACGCCAACAATAGTGTATTTTGTTTCAAAAATATGAATGGATTTAGGTTTGATTGCCGATAAAATAGATGTACATGAGATATAAAAACTACTTGTAGGAAATATTATAAATAATTACATAATACACATGGGAGAAGTCGATAACTAGTTGAAAAACTTGTGTCAGATCCATTTGTTCTTTTAAACAATATAGTATGTTGAACTATTAAATATACGTATATCAGATATGACAGGTTTCTATCATGAAGTTTATAGATTGTACTTGTGTAAACCTTGTATATAACACCGATGACTTGAAATGTAGCTGAATCAAATATCAAAAGACGTTTGAATCCAAAACCAAGAGAGAAAAACATATTTTATTATCACAATATTTTATTTTATAACCTAAAAAGACAAACACATCTTAAAGCTGTGTCCATTTTATTAACACAAAGAGGTAACCCTGTCCTGTGCATTTGTTTTTTAGAGCCTATTCGAACCAAATTCAATTTTGTATAAGTTCGTCACAATCAGATAAGTCCTTTAAGGCCAATATATTCTACTTCAAACCCGTGATGAAGAAAGTTTTTGGAGCCAAATGAATAGGCTTTTCTTTTATTTAGATACATGGCATTTTATTATTGTTTATCGCATAATTAATTCGACCATAATTAATGATTGTATCGATTTGAGTTTGAATGTCTCGCTGGTACCTTTTTTCCGATAATAAGTCTAATTCGGTAGCACAAAGTCGCGAAAAGGAATTTTGAACTAGTACAAGAGGGACGAAAGATACCAGAGAGACATTCAGACTCATAAATCGAAAACAACCAGGACTGAAAACAAAAAAGACCAACAGATAAACAAAAGCTTACAAAACACAACAGAATAATAAAACTAAGCAACATGAACCGCAGATCCTGCTCTATATGTGGCACCTGTCGTGTTGCTCGGGTGTGTACACACCCGGTAATACGTCTAATTCGGTAGAACACAGTCGCGAAAAAGAAATGTGATATAAGGTATGAATAAGGTACATATCAACTGTCATCTGTAAAACGGCTATCCAATAACGGTTATCAACCAATTCGTGATGACACCCGTTAAATTTACCAATGGATGATTTAAGCTTCAACATTTGGAACTCTTGGTTTCATAATTCCATGTGAGCAGCAACCTTTTATAAGTAACTTAATGTATCTGGTAGAAGAACAAAACATAACGAAAACGGTACAAAATTAGTGTCATTAATTTTGCCTTGAGTTTTCAAACAGAAACTTTGAAATGCTAATAATTGAAATAATCAGTTTATAAAAGTGTCAATTCCATTGTCAAAAGTTAAATAAAAAAATGCAAGACTCCGAGGAAAATTCAAAGAGCGAGAAAGTCACTAATCAAATGGCAAAATCTAAAGCTCAAACACATCAAACGAATGGATTACAACTTTCATATTCCCGACTTTGTACATGCAATTGCATATGTACAAAATGATGGATAAAACCTGGATTTATAGCTAGCAATATCTCACTAACCCTTATCCTGGCGTATGCTGAGAAACTGTATATTAGAGAGCATTGGTCTCCGGAAGTTAGAAAGTACAAAACTTGTTTTTCGGATCAAGCAACATGTCACATACCCTCGTTTCTTGTTTTTGCAATACAATTATATCATTGCTATTTACAATACTAGTAATTGATCTGCAACTCCACTATTGGAACGAATTATGTAAATGGTGCACCTCGGACACGTGTATTTGTTATGTTAATACATTGCGGTATTTTGCTATATGTGAAATTAACTTTCTTCTTAATTGTACTATCCCAACTGTTATATTTAGATTTTAAAGTATGGTTCTCCATCGGACATATGTCGGACATCTTAAAGGTTTTTAATAAAAAATAAAACATTCTATTGTTTTGACGTTTGAAATGTTAAGATAACTACCCAAGGCTTGTTGGATGAGAGTCATTCAATCTGATGCCGAAAAAATAGAGAGCAAACGGTAGTGGCATCGCAACAGCATGTTTAGACAACAGGTTGCAGACAACAGGTTGCTGTTTAGAATGTATTGCCTATGTGTTCCGATGGTTGGTGAAAATATAGACCTGCATCCGACCTACTCTGCTAAAGTTAGCTTACCCCTTGCTATCGTTATCGTCCTTATTATTGCTTTTTGGTTTAATGAATGAAAAAATACATGTACTTATACATCTTCGGATTTCAAATGTTTGGCTTTGAGCGTTCCTGATGAAGGTAGATCCAGAAAAGCGCATCGGACGCAATAAATTATTAAACGTGTTGTTTTATATTTTTATAAATCTCTGTCGTTAACTGCAGTGAATACAACGGGTAATAACTACAAGGGTCACCAGTGTCTACTTTGTAAACTAGTATATGAGCTGCATCGGATAGAAACCAACCTTATGCAAATGAATATAACAAAGAAGATGTGGTATGATTGCCAATAAGACAACTCTCCACAAGAGACCAAAATTACAAATATATTAACAACTGTAGGTCACCGTACGGCCTTTATAACAATGAGCATGTATACATATATATTAACACAACTTCAGATTTAACAAATATCTATTGAAAGTCTGTTACTTTTAGAAAATTAAATTGTAAAATGAAAATCTATAAAACAGACCAAAATTCATATTTTATTTCGTATTTACGTATTCCTAAATCATTCAAAATCGTATAAACGTACATGTTTACAGGCACTTTCACAATATCTTTTTATATCCCACGCAGCTTATATCTTGTTTAAATTCGCATACTAAGTGCGTTTCTAACCTTTTCATCTAACTAGTACTCAGTCATATAATATTTTCGTCATTTTTTAAAATATGTTATTCTAAGTTTGACGACTCTATTTTGATATAATGATGTTAAAGAAGCCACACCTACTAAATACATTAATTATATACGAACTCAGCACATTTATATTTGTTAAATAAGCTTTACTGTTTTTCAATAATGTAGGACAATCAACTTGTTTATCAACTTGTCAACGCGACAGGTTTAATGTTGTGTTCGAACTCATATACAAGAATGTATAGATTTTAAGAAGTCGTTTTGGTGTAGTACATACATACATTTGGTACAGTGTTGTCAAACAGAAGTTTTCCTCTTTAATTAAATGCTCTTTTGAACAATCTGATTGCAAATTCATTTGCTGGAACTCATAACATGCTATCTTGTTTAATGAGAAAGGTAACTGGCTGTAGATTTGATGAATTAATTAACATACGTGTTACCGTGCTGTTATGAAGCAATTTGTATGACAAACACAATAAATCACTTGAAATTTGTTAACATCAATTTTACAACACATTGTTGAAGGCCGTACGGGGGCTTATAGTTGCTAATTTCTGTGTTTTTACTCTCTTGTGAATATTGTCTCATTGGCAATCATAACACACCTTCTTTTTTACAACTTAAATCCTTTCAAAACGTTTTAACTAACTGTATTTGTTTGCACCTGTCCTATGACAGGAAACTGTTGTTAAACAGTTGTCTTTCGTTGAATATGTGGTTCATATGTGTTTTTCGTCATATACATTTATATTATACAATTTGTTTTCTTGTTTGAATGGTTTAACACTAGTAATTTCCACGGCTCGTATTTTAACCTATAATCGTTTACTTTTACATATTGCGACTTGGATTGAGAGTTTGTCTTGTTGGCTAAGATTTGTGAATCGTTATCGTCCTTATAATACCTGACATATTTTACAACTGTGGTAGGCAAACAATGTTCAATTTTTGTTTGCTTTTTGGTTTAATGAATGAAAACATACATGTTATAAATCTCTGTCGTTAACTGCAGTGAATACAACGGGTAATAACTACAAAGGTCACCAGTGTTTACTTTTTAAACTAGTATATGAGCTGCATCGGATAGAAACCAACCTTATGCAAATGAATATAACAAAGAAGTTGTGGTATGATTGCTAATTAGACAACTCTCCACAAGAGACCAAAATGACAAATATATTAACAACTATAGATCACCATACGGCCTTTAACAATGAGCATGTATACATATATATATCAACACAACTCCTGACCTGTTTCAGATTTAACAAATATCTATTGAAAGTCTGTTACTTTTAGAAAATTAAATTGTAAAATGAAAATCTATAAAACAGACCAAAATTCATATTTTATTTCGTATTTACGTATTCCTAAATCATTCAAAATCGTATAAACGTACATGTTTACAGGCACTTTCACAATATCTTTTTATATCCCACGCAGCTTATATCTTGTTTAAATTCGCATACTAAGTGCGTTTCTAACCTTTTCATCTAACTAGTACTCAGTCATATAATATTTTCGTCATTTTTTAAAATATGTTATTCTAAGTTTGACGACTCTATTCTGATATAATGATGTTAAAGAAGCCACACCTACTAAATACATTAATTATATACGAACTCAGCACATTTATATTTGTTAAATAAGCTTTACTGTTTTTCAATAATGTAGGACAATCAACTTGTTTATCAACTTGTCAACGCGACAGGTTTAATGTTGTGTTCGAACTCATATACAAGAATGTATAGATTTTAAGAAGTCGTTTTGGTGTAGTACATACATACATTTGGTACAGTGTTGTCAAACAGAAGTTTTCCTCTTTAATTAAATGCTCTTTTGAACAATCTGATTGCAAATTCATTTGCTGGAACTCATAACATGCTATCTTGTTTAATGAGAAAGGTAACTGGCTGTAGATTTGATGAATTAATTAACATACGTGTTACCGTGCTGTTATGAAGCAATTTGTATGACAAACACAATAAATCACTTGAAATTTGTTAACATCAATTTTACAACACATTGTTGAAGGCCGTACGGGGGCTTATAGTTGCTAATTTCTGTGTTTTTACTCTCTTGTGAATATTGTCTCATTGGCAATCATAACACACCTTCTTTTTTACAACTTAAATCCTTTCAAAACGTTTTAACTAATTGTATTTGTTTGCACCTGTCCTATGACAGGAAACTGTTGTTAAACGGTTGTCTTTCGTTGAATATGTGGTTCATATGTGTTTTTCGTCATATACATTTATATTATACAATTTGTTTTCTTGTTTGAATGGTTTAACACTAGTAATTTCCACGGCTCGTATTTTAACCTATAATCGTTTACTTTTACATATTGCGACTTGGATTGAGAGTTTGTCTTGTTGGCTAAGATTTGTGAATCGTTATCGTCCTTATAATACCTGACATATTTTACCACTGTGGTAGGCAAACAATGTTCAATTTTTGTTTGCTTTTTGGTTTAATGAATGAAAACATACATGTTATAAATCTCTGTCGTTAACTGCAGTGAATACAACGGGTAATAACTACAAAGGTCACCAGTGTTTACTTTTTAAACTAGTATATGAGCTGCATCGGATAGAAACCAACCTTATGCAAATGAATATAACAAAGAAGTTGTGGTATGATTGCTAATTAGACAACTCTCCACAAGAGACCAAAATGACAAATATATTAACAACTATAGATCACCATACGGCCTTTAACAATGAGCATGTATACATATATATCAACACAACTCCTGACCTGTTTCAGATTTAACAAATATCTATTGAAAGTCTGTTACTTTTAGAAAATTAAATTGTAAAAAGAAAATCTATAAAACAGACCAAAATTCATATTTTATTTCGTATTTACGTATTCCTTAATCATTCAAAATCGTATAAACGTACATGTTTACAGGCACTTTCACAATATCTTTTTATATCCCACGCAGCTTATATCTTGTTTAAATTTGCATACTTAGTGCATTTCTAACCTTTTTATCTAACTAGTACTCAGTCATATAATATTTTCGTCATTTTTTGAAATATGTTATTTAAGTTTGACGACTCTATTTTGATATGATGATGTTAAAGAAGCCACACCTGCTAAATACATTAATTATATACGAACTCAGCACATTTATTATGTTAAATACGCTTTACTGTTTTTCAATAATGTAGGACAATCAACTTGTTTATCAACTTGTCAACGCGACAGGTTTAATGTTGTGTTCGAACTCGTATACAAGAATGTATAGATTTTAAGAAGTCGTTTTGGTGTAGTACATACATACATTTGGTACAGTGTTGTCAAACAGAAGTTTGCCTCTTTAATTAAATGCTCTTTTGAACAATCTAATTGCAAAGTCATTTGCTGGAACTCATAACATGCTATCTTGTTTAATGAGAAAGGTAACTGGCTGTAGATTTAATGAATTAATAAACATACGTGTTACCGTGCTGTTATGAAGCAATTTGTATGACAAACACAATAAATCACTTGAAATTTGTTTACATCAATTTTACAACACATTGTTGAAGGCCGTACGGGGGCTTATAGTTGCTAATTTCTGTGTTTTTTTGTCTCTTGTGGATATTGTCCCATTGGCAATCATAACACACCTTCTTTTTTACAACTTAAATCCTATCAAAACGTTCTAACTAACTGTATTTGTTTGCACCTGTCCTATGACAGGAAACTTTATCAGCGACCTTTTGTGATCGAAAATAAACGAAAAACAAATATTAAATACAGCAACAAACAACCACTGGTTAATACATGTTAACGGGACCCCACACTTAGCCTTATTTTGAAGTATGTTGTTTAACATGTTTTACCCCGCCACATTCTGTAAGTATGTGTCTGTCCAAAGTTTGAGCTTGTAATTCAGTGGTTGTTTGTTGCTGTGTTTAATATTTGTTTTTCGTTTATTTTGTTAACATAAATTATGCTGTTAGTTTTATCCTTTGAATTGTTTTACATTTGCCATTTCAGTTTCTTTTACAGGTGACTGCGATATGGGCCTTGTTTATACGGTGATCTATAATTGGTATATCTGTGTCATTTTTTCTCATCGGCAATCATACCGCATCGTCTTGTTTACCCTAGTTATATATCAAGTCTGAAAATAAACTGACAATGTCAGGGCAATATACAAAGACACATAGACAATTAAAGATCAATTGTTCAGAGAAAAATTGAAGGAATTTCCACCAGTAAGAATCTATTTTGATATGAATATATATAAATTTGGTATTGAATGGCAATGCAAGCGTCGAATGCCAGCTTATTGTACGTTGATTTAAAAAATATATGGTTTTCATACAAAAAAAAAATAAAAAAGAGAGACAATGTTTTACTTCCGGTTTGAAAAATGTCAAGTCCGGTATTGTTTGATACTTTCCTAAAAAAAATACGGTTCTATTTACTTTTACATTAATTTAGTTATAAAAAGCTACTTCCCGTTTAGTAAAGGTCTCTTTCTGTTATTTTGTCAAGGTCAAATGGCTTGCAACCGAATGCAAAAAGTCCCATGACCTTATCATGTATACACATGCATGGTTATAAAGCAAAGGTTAAACTATAGAACTTCGATTCAATCTTTGACCTTGATTCCAATTACAAGGTCATGAAATAAGGGCCTTAGATCAAAGACCATAGGTCTTAATTAAATATAATAAATTAGTTAATTCACCATACGAGTAATTTTTAATATAAAAGGGGAGACAAATTCCATTCAATGTCTCTATACCTTTTCAACTTAAATTTACGTGTTATGATATGTCGCAACAAACAATTCTGTAATAAAAATTGTCTTATATGATTTCTAGAGCTACTTATAACAAGCCAAAATTTTGAAAATGACCTTGACCTTATTTTCATTTTTATGGACCAAGGACCTCAAATCGAAAGACCCTAGGGATCGATAGTTTTCCAGTTAGAAATATATTTCACTGGTATCAAATACAAAAGGGGAAATAACTCATATGAAATCTGTATACGGCTTCGGTCAAATAAAACAGAACATACTGCGGATATAACGAGCAATTTGAAAAAAGGAATCGATTTCTTATACGGTTGCGAAGTCTTAGAGATAACAGGAAAAACAGTGCTCGGGGAGATAACTCTTTTAATGGGAAAGTACATGTATTCGGTTGAGCGGTGTCAGTTTCAAAAGCGTATAAACTGTTCGATGTCATATTCCAAATATATAAGCGACATCTTGTGAAACAACTCAGCAACGAAAAAAATTAGGCGGAAGAAAATAAAATAATTTAACAATAATAATAATTGGAAGAAAAAGAAAACTTTCAACGGAAAAGTGGAAAGACCTTATAATCAGAAACAAAAACAATAGGTTTTTCCACGGAAAAGTGGAAAGACCATAAAAATGAGGAAAAAACAGAGGTACATGTATACAACACACAAAACTAAAAACTTAAAAAGAGAAACACGATCTAAAGCCAAAATTTTGTCATTGTTTCGTAATTATATATTACACTTTCAACTCTTAAATGAAGTTTTAGAACGTTAATGTTAACGACCTGGTAAAACAATTTTAATGTACAAATGGTGTCAGCATATTTTCGTAATGAATATGTATAATTACGTTGACACATAGATTTGTCAATAAAAACATGTAAAGGTTCAAAAAAGGGACATTGTGTTTTCAAGTTTGTGATTCCATCCCTTAGGCCAATATCAGGTTACGCTTTCCGTCAAGGTAGTTAATCGTAACGCTCTTGACACATTAAAATGAATTACTTGACACGTATTTCTTTTTTAGTATGATGCAAAAAATTAAATAATTGAACATCACATAACGGTTTTGACCATAACTATATCTCGAACTCAGCAAAGAACAATATCCATATCAAATTTTGTACTGAAATTACTACTTCAAAAGTTAATAGTTTTATTATTCTGTATTGAGAACAGTGCATTGAACCAATCGAACCATGCTTTTTTTAATTGAAATTTGTTTTCCCTCCTCTGCGTTTTCTTGGGTATAACCACATTAAATGATACTACGTGACAAGTATATTATGTGTCTTACCGATCAGTCCGATTTAGTTTGTTATTACATTACCATGCCGTCATTTTTTCTTTAATTATATGAATCTAAATATTTGAAATTTTACGACAATCTTTCTCCATCGGATATCCTTGGGTTATGCAAGCAAGTCTAACACTATCATTCATGTATTCGTCATTTTAAATGTATACCACTAAGGTTAGCAAACAGTTTTCCTCATCGAAGATTGATTTTATATGCTGCTCGCATGATATTTTTGTAACAATGCCTACACTGTATCTAATACCCTAGGTCACTTAATCAGAAATATAAAAGTTAATTGTTGAATAATGTTTTCTACCTCTGCCACACGATTCACCTTTGGTTGTAGCCAAGTTAACGATAAAAATTAGCAAAATGTTTGGAAACATTCAGATCAGCTAATGTTTGTTTGTCGAAAAGGGTGAAACTTTTTATAAGCATGCCATTACATAAAATGCTATCATATGCGCATTATTTATAATTGAAAAAATATATGTTTCTCCCAATATTCTTTTTTTTTTATCTACGGTTTATCTTAGATACAAACTTGAATCTCGGTACGCTTGTTTTTTTCATCTTAATCCATATAAAAAAGAAGATATGGTATGATTGCCAATGAGACAACTATCCACAAAAGTCCAAAATGACTTGCCGTCACTTCAAATTTTATTATATACGTGGTCAATTATGGGTTGAAAATATAAGATAATGATGTTTCTCTTAAATTCTTATTTGTCGGTGTTTTTTTTATAAGTACATATTTCATTCATGGTCACTAACTAAAAAAGTACAATGGTGTTGATAAAAATATTACACCATCCTAGGCCATTTTCTGACATAAAGTATATTACCAATCGTTACCAAATTCTAGTTTGATTCCGACAATGCTACCGATGGTATACGTCACATGTTACCTGTGACCAATTATATTGTACAAAAAATATACCTCTAACCTCGGTAAGGCGCACCACCAAACGGTGTATGTTGGATCTGCAATAGAAATAGGTCATTAAAATACGTGAACGTCTTCATTTTAAAGAGATTGACACTAAACATTTATTTATTGACCGAAAAAAGTAGTTCAGTCACCGATTCGCGATGTCACAGGAGTGTTCCAGTGCTTTTGTAAAATTAAATCAGTGTTGAACTTTGGGACAAGTTTTAATGTTCAAACTACGCACAATTTATACTCAGCTGCTACTTGTCAACCCGACTTTAAGTAGTATAAATAAGTAACAAAGCCATAATTGTAATAACCGCTGTGTTATCCAGATCACCTTTTCTAAGAGAAATTCAAGCGGCCTCTTTCAATTGTTGATCTTCTAACGAGTGCAGGCATGCATATACTATTTCAAGGAGTTGTTTGTGCTGCTGTTTTAGCAAGTGTACTAGCAATAGTTAATGACCAAGGTAAAAAAAACATTACGATTTTATTTACAGGAATTATAAGTTAGTTAAATGTTGTATCTGCAATTTTGAATGTTTGTTTAAATTCGAAGTTATATCAAAATTTTACAGAAATTGGAGATTTGTTTACTTTGTGCTTATAGATTTTAAAGAAGATCTTCATAGCGTAATGTTTGCAATGACGTAATTTCATCTTTGTTAATTAAACTTTGCGACATCTTATTAATCAATACAAATTTTTGTTTTTTTAAAAGTTTAAAACATTTTAATTTAAAAAGCTGCAAGAATCAAATGTAAGAAAACATTGATTAGAAAATAAAATACAGTTTGTCTCAAATAAAGGATTTATAGGTCCGGATCCAATTTGCAGAATTATTCATTAGTAATCTTTCACCAAAACGTCAACATTGTTGTTGCTTTATTAATTTCGATAATGATAAACAAATACCCATCCTTTTTTATCCTATTTTGATATATTATTCTAAACATCGGATTTAAATTTAAACAACACAACAAACATTAGCGTCAAGTTCGTGTGTTAGAAGTCAAAAATCTAACTGCAGATCGTGCCGTTTTGTAAATGCAAATGCGCGTTTTAAAAGTTCTCAGATTGATGGGCAAATCAATTTAAGTTGCATTTCATTATACAAAAAACATTAGAGAATCAATGATATTTAAGCAATATCAAAACTAGAATACCTGAGCAATATCAAAACTATGATCGTTAAGTAAAAGTAAAACAAGTAAACTTTGAGAAATACCAATACTAGGATATTTAAATAAAATAAGACTAGTATCTTTTAGCAATCTCAAAATTAGGATATTTTTAGTAAAGCCAAAACAAGGATAATTACTAGTAAACAAACATAACATTTGATTGTTTTGTGATTGTTTTTATCATGGCATTATATGTTCTATATTTTCTAGGGGCAAAAGGAGAAAAGGGTGACCCAGGAAACACTGGTATGTATCAACAGTTTTGTAAGAAAATTGTGTCTATTTGTAAAGTGTATTTTGTAAATGCAAATACGCGTTTGAAAAGTTGTCAGATTGATGGGCAAATCACTTTAAGTTGCATTTCATTATACAAATAACTTTAGAGAATCAGGGATATTTCAGCAATATCAAAACTAGAATACCTTAGCAATATCAAAACTTTGATCGTTTAGTAATATTAAAACTATGATCTTTGAGCAATATTAAAACTAGGATATTTTAGTAATATAAGTCTAGTATCTTTTAGCAATATCAAAATTAGGATATTTTAGTGATACCAAAACAAGGATATGTACTGGTAAACAAACTAACCACTTGATTGTTTTATGGTTGGTATTGTCATGGCCTTATATTTTCTATATTTTCTAGGGGGAAAAGGAGAAAAGGGTGACCCAGGAAACACTGGTATGTATCTACAGTTTTGTAAGAAAATTGTGACCATTTGTAAAGTGTATTTTGTAAATGCAAATACGCGTTTTAAAAGTTGTCAGATTGATGGGCAAATCACTTTAAGTTGCATTTCATTATACAGATAACATTAGAGAATCAGGTTTATTTAAGCAATATCAAAACTAGAGTACCTTAGCAATATCAAAACTTTGACCGTTTAGTAATATTAAAACTATGATCTTTGAGCAATATTAAAACTAATTAATTTAGTAATATAAGTCTAGTATCTTTTAGCAATATCAAAATTAGGATATTTTAGTAATATCAAAACAAGGATATGTACTAGTAAACAAACTAACCACTTGATTGTTTTATGATTGGTATTGTCATGGCCTTATACTTTTTATATTTTCTAGGGGGAAAAGGAGAAAAGGGTGACCCAGGAAACACTGGTATGTATCAACTTTTTTGTAACCAAATTGTGTCCATTTGTACAGTTGTTTTTTGTAAATGCAAATACGCGTTTTAAAAGTTGTCAGATTAATGGGCAAATCACTTTAAGTTGCATTTCATTATACAAATAACTTTAGAGAATCAGGGATATTTAAGCAATATCAATACTAGAATACTTTCGCAATATCAAAACTATGATCGTTTAGTAATATTAAAACTAGTAAACTTTGAGAAATATCAATACTAGGATATTTAAGTATAATAAGACTAATATCTTTTAGCAATATCAAAATTAGGATATTTTTAGTAAAGCCAAAACAAGGATAATTACTAGTAAACAAACATAACATTTGATTGTTTTGTGATTGGTATAGTCATGGCCTTATATTTTCTATATTTTCTAGGGGGAAAAGGAGAAAAGGGTGACCCAGGAAACAATGGTATGTATCAACAGTTTTGTAACCAAATTGTGTCCATTTGTAAAGTGTATTTTGTAAATGCAAATACGCGTTTTAAAAGTTGTCAGAATGATGGGCAAATCACTTTAAATTTTTTATTTTCTAGGGGGAAAAGGAGAAAAGGGTGACCCAGGAAATAATGGAAATGATGGTATGTATCAACAGTTATGTGAGAAAATTGTGTCAAATTTGTAAAGTTTATTTTGTAAATGCAAATGCACATTTAAACGGATGTTTGATTGATGGGCAAATCAATTTAAGTTGCATTTCATTATACAAATAACTGTAGAAAATCAGGGATATTTAAGCAATATCAAAACTAGAATATCTTAGCATTATCAAACTAGGATCGTTTAGTAATAGTATAACTAGTAAACTTTGAGAAATATCAATACTAGGATATTTAAGTAAAATATGACTAGTATCTTTTAGCAATATCAAAATGAGGATATTTTAGTAATACCAAAACAAGGATATGTACTGGTAAACAAACTAACCACTTGATTGTTTTATGATTGGTATTGTCATGGCCTTATATTTTCTATATTTTCTAGGGGGGAAAGGAGAAAAGGGTGACCCAGGAAACAATGGTATGTATCAACAGTTTTGTAACCAAATTGTGTCCATTTGTAAAGTGTATTTTGTAAATGCAAATACGCGTTTTAAAAGTTGTCAGAATGATGGGCAAATCACTTAAAGTTGCATTTCATTATACAAATAACTTTAGAGAATCAGGGATATTTAAGTAATATCAAAACTAGAATACCTTAGCAATATCAAAACTTTGATCGTTTATTAATATTAAAACTATGATCTTTGAGCAATATTAAAACTAGGATATTTTAGTAATATAAGTCTAGTATCTTTTAGCAATATCAAAATGAGGATATTTTAGTAATACCAAAACAAGAATATGTACTGGTAAACAAACTAACCACTAGATTGTTTTATGATTGGTATTGTCATGGCCTTATATTTTCTATATTTTCTAGGGGGAAAAGGAGAAAAGGGTGACTCAGGAAACAATGGTATGTATCAACAGTTTTGTAAGAAAATTGTGTCCATTTGTAAAGTGTATTTTGTAAATGCAAATACGCGTTTTAAAAGTTGTCAGAATGATGGGCAAATCACTTTAAGTTGCATTTCATTATACAAATAACTTTAGAGAATCAGGGATATTTAAGCAATATCAAAACTAGAATACTTTCGCAATATCAAAACTAAGATTCTTTAGTAATATCAAAACTAGTAAACTTTAGCAATATCAAAACCATGATCTTTTAGTAATATCAAAACTAGTACACTTTAGCAATATCAAACTATGATCGTTTAGTAATAGTAAAACTAGTAAACTTTGAGAAATATCAATACTAGGACATTTAAGGAAAATAAGACTAGTATCTTTTAGCAATATCAAAATTAGGATATTTTTAGTAAAGCCAAAACACGGATAATTACTGGTAAACAAACATAACGTTTGATTGTTTTATGATTGTTTTCATCATGGCATTATATGTTCTATATTTTCTAGGGGGAAAAGGAGAAAAGGGTGATCCAGGAAACACTGGTATGTATCAACTTTTTTGTAACCAAATTGTGTCCATTTGTACAGTTTATTTTGTAAATGCAAATACACGTTTTAAAAGTTGTCAGATTGATGGGCAAATCATTTTGAGTTGCATTTCATTATACAAATAACATTAGAGAATCAAGTATCTTTAAGCAATATCAAAACTAGAATACTTTCGCAATATCAAAACTAAGATTCTTTAGTAATATCAAAACTAGTAAACTTTAGCAATATCAAAACCATGATCTTTCAGTAATATCAAAATAAGTATCTTTTAGTAATATCAAAACTAGGATATTTTAGTAATGCATCAACAAGGATATTTACTAGTAAACAAACATAACATTGGATTGTTTTATGATTGGTATTTTCATGGCCTTATATTTTCTATATTTTCCAGGAGAAAAAGGAGAACCAGGAAACAATGGAAACAATGGTATGTATCAACAGTTTTGTAAGAAAATTGTGTCCATTTGTAAAGTGTATTTTGTAAATGCAAATACGTGTTTTAAAAGTTGTCAGATTGATGGGCAAATCACTTTAAGTTGCATTTCATTATACAAATAACTTTAGAGAATCAGGGATATTTAAGCAATATCAAAACTCGAGTACCTTAGCAATATCAAAACTTTGATCGTTTAGTAATATTAAAACTATGATCTTTGAGCAATATTAAAACTAGGATATTTTAGTAATATAAGTCTAGTATCTTTTAGCAATATCAAAATTAGGATATTTTAGTAATACCAAAACAAGGATATGTACTAGTAAACAAACTAACCACTTGATTGTTTTATGATTGGTATTGTCATGGCCTTATATTTTTTATATTTTCTAGGGGGAAAAGGAGAAAAGGGTGACCCAGGAAACAATGGTATGTATCAACAGTTTTGTAACCAAATTGTGTCCATTTGTAAAGTGTATTTTGTAAATGCAAATACGCGTTTTAAAAGTTGTCAGAATGATGGGCAAATCACTTTAAGTTGCATTTCATTATACAAATAACTTTAGAGAATCAGGGATATTTAAGCAATATCAAAACTAGAATACTTTCGCAATATCAAAACTAAGATTCTTTAGTAATATCAAAACTAGTAAACTTTAGCAATATCAAAACCATGATCTTTTAGTAATATCAAAACTTGTAAACTTTAGCAATATCAAACTATGATCGTTTAGTAATAGTAAAACTAGTAAACTTTGAGAAATACCAATACTAGGACATTTAAGGAAAATAAGACTAGTATCTTTTAGCAATATCAAAATTAGGATATTTTTAGTAAAGCCAAAACACGGATAATTACTGGTAAACAAACATAACGTTTGATTGTTTTATGATTGTTTTCATCATGGCATTATATGTTCTATATTTTCTAGGGGGAAAAGGAGAAAAGGGTGATCCAGGAAACACTGGTATGTATCAACTTTTTTGTAACCAAATTGTGTCCATTTGTACAGTTTATTTTGTAAATGCAAAAACACGTTTTAAAAGTTGTCAGATTGATGGGCAAATCATTTTGAGTTGCATTTCATTATACAGATAACATTAGAGAATCAAGTATCTTTAAGCAATATCAAAACTAGAATACTTTCGCAAATTCAAAACTAAGATTCTTTAGTAATATCAAAACTAGTAAACTTTAGCAATATCAAAACCATGATCTTTTAGTAATATCAAAACAAGTATCTTTTAGTAATATCAAAACTAGGATATTTTAGTAATGCATCAACAAGGATATTTACTAGTAAACAAACATAACATTGGATTGTTTTATGATTGGTATTTTCATGGCCTTATATTTTCTATATTTTCCAGGAGAAAAAGGAGAACCAGGAAACAATGGAAACAATGGTATGTATCAACAGTTTTGTAAGAAAATTGTGTCCATTTGTAAAGTGTATTTTGTAAATGCAAATACGTGTTTTAAAAGTTGTCAGATTGATGGGCAAATCACTTTAAGTTGCATTTCATTATACAAATAACTTTAGAGAATCAGGGATATTTAAGCAATATCAAAACTCGAGTACCTTAGCAATATCAAAACTTTGATCGTTTAGTAATATTAAAACTATGATCTTTGAGCAATATTAAAACTAGGATATTTTAGTAATATAAGTCTAGTATCTTTTAGCAATATCAAAATTAGGATATTTTAGTAATACCAAAACAAGGATATGTACTAGTAAACAAACTAACCACTTGATTGTTTTATGATTGGTATTGTCATGGCCTTATATTTTTTATATTTTCTAGGGGAAAAGGAGAAAAGGGTGACCCAGGAAACAATGGTATGTATCAACAGTTTTGTAACCAAATTGTGTCCATTTGTAAAGTGTATTTTGTAAATGCAAATACGCGTTTTAAAAGTTGTCAGAATGATGGGCAAATCACTTTAAGTTGCATTTCATTATACAAATAACTTTAGAGAATCAGGGATATTTAAGCAATATCAAAACTAGAATACTTTCGCAATATCAAAACTAAGATTCTTTAGTAATATCAAAACTAGTAAACTTTAGCAATATCAAAACCATGATCTTTTAGTAATATCAAAACTTGTAAACTTTAGCAATATCAAACTATGATCGTTTAGTAATAGTAAAACTAGTAAACTTTGAGAAATACCAATACTAGGACATTTAAGGAAAATAAGACTAGTATCTTTTAGCAATATCAAAATTAGGATATTTTTAGTAAAGCCAAAACACGGATAATTACTGGTAAACAAACATAACGTTTGATTGTTTTATGATTGTTTTCATCATGGCATTATATGTTCTATATTTTCTAGGGGAAAAGGAGAAAAGGGTGATCCAGGAAACACTGGTATGTATCAACTTTTTTGTAACCAAATTGTGTCCATTTGTACAGTTTATTTTGTAAATGCAAAAACACGTTTTAAAAGTTGTCAGATTGATGGGCAAATCATTTTGAGTTGCATTTCATTATACAGATAACATTAGAGAATCAAGTATCTTTAAGCAATATCAAAACTAGAATACTTTCGCAAATTCAAAACTAAGATTCTTTAGTAATATCAAAACTAGTAAACTTTAGCAATATCAAAACCATGATCTTTTAGTAATATCAAAACAAGTATCTTTTAGTAATATCAAAACTAGGATATTTTAGTAATGCATCAACAAGGATATTTACTAGTAAACAAACATAACATTGGATTGTTTTATGATTGGTATTTTCATGGCCTTATATTTTCTATATTTTCCAGGAGAAAAAGGAGAACCAGGAAACAATGGAAACAATGGTATGTATCAACAGTTTGTAAGAAAATTGTGTCCATTTGTAAAGTGTATTTTGTAAATGCAAATACGTGTTTTAAAAGTTGTCAGATTGATGGGCAAATCACTTTAAGTTGCATTTCATTATACAAATAACTTTAGAGAATCAGGGATATTTAAGCAATATCAAAACTCGAGTACCTTAGCAATATCAAAACTTTGATCGTTTAGTAATATTAAAACTATGATCTTTGAGCAATATTAAAACTAGGATATTTTAGTAATATAAGTCTAGTATCTTTTAGCAATATCAAAATTAGGATATTTTAGTAATACCAAAACAAGGATATGTACTAGTAAACAAACTAACCACTTGATTGTTTTATGATTGGTATTGTCATGGCCTTATATTTTTTATATTTTCTAGGGGGAAAAGGAGAAAAGGGTGACCCAGGAAACAATGGTATGTATCAACAGTTTTGTAACCAAATTGTGTCCATTTGTAAAGTGTATTTTGTAAATGCAAATACGCGTTTTAAAAGTTGTCAGAATGATGGGCAAATCACTTTAAGTTGCATTTCATTATACAAATAACTTTAGAGAATCAGGGATATTTAAGCAATATCAAAACTAGAATACTTTCGCAATATCAAAACTAAGATTCTTTAGTAATATCAAAACTAGTAAACTTTAGCAATATCAAAACCATGATCTTTTAGTAATATCAAAACTTGTAAACTTTAGCAATATCAAACTATGATCGTTTAGTAATAGTAAAACTAGTAAACTTTGAGAAATACCAATACTAGGACATTTAAGGAAAATAAGACTAGTATCTTTTAGCAATATCAAAATTAGGATATTTTTAGTAAAGCCAAAACACGGATAATTACTGGTAAACAAACATAACGTTTGATTGTTTTATGATTGTTTTCATCATGGCATTATATGTTCTATATTTTCTAGGGGGAAAAGGAGAAAAGGGTGATCCAGGAAACACTGGTATGTATCAACTTTTTTGTAACCAAATTGTGTCCATTTGTACAGTTTATTTTGTAAATGCAAAAACACGTTTTAAAAGTTGTCAGATTGATGGGCAAATCATTTTGAGTTGCATTTCATTATACAGATAACATTAGAGAATCAAGTATCTTTAAGCAATATCAAAACTAGAATACTTTCGCAAATTCAAAACTAAGATTCTTTAGTAATATCAAAACTAGTAAACTTTAGCAATATCAAAACCATGATCTTTTAGTAATATCAAAACAAGTATCTTTTAGTAATATCAAAACTAGGATATTTTAGTAATGCATCAACAAGGATATTTACTAGTAAACAAACATAACATTGGATTGTTTTATGATTGGTATTTTCATGGCCTTATATTTTCTATATTTTCCAGGAGAAAAAGGAGAACCAGGAAACAATGGAAACAATGGTATGTATCAACAGTTTTGTAAGAAAATTGTGTCCATTTGTAAAGTGTATTTTGTAAATGCAAATACGTGTTTTTAAAGTTGTCAGATTGATGGGCAAATCACTTTAAGTTGCATTTCATTATACAAATAACTTTAGAGAATCAGGGATATTTAAGCAATATCAAAACTCGAGTACCTTAGCAATATCAAAACTTTGATCGTTTAGTAATATTAAAACTATGATCTTTGAGCAATATCAAAATTAGGATATTTTAGTAATACCAAAACAAGGATATGTACTAGTAAACAAACTAACCACTTGATTGTTTTATGATTGGTATTGTCATGGCCTTATTTTTTATATTTTCTAGGGGAAAAGGAGAAAAGGGTGATCCAGGAAACACTGGTATGTATCAACTTTTTTGTAACCAAATTGTGTCAATTTGTACAGTTTATTTTGTAAATGGAAATACACGTTTTAAAAGTTGTCAGATTGATGGGCAAATCACTTTGAGTTGCATTTTATTATACAGATAACATTAGAGGATCAGGGATATTTAAGCAATATCAAAACTAGAATAACCAAGCAATATCAGAACTAGGATCTTTCAGCAATATCAAAACTAGGATCTTTCAGCAATATCAAAACTAGGATATTTCAGCAATATCAAAACTAGGATCTTTCAGCAATATCAAAACTAGGATCTTTAAGCAATATCAAAACTAGGATCTTTCAGCAATATCAAAACTAGGATCTTTAAGCAATATCAAAACTAGGATCTTTCAGCAATATCAAAACTAGGATCTTTAAGCAATATCAAAACTAGGATCTTTAAGCAATATCAAAACTAGAATAACCAAGCAATATCAAAATTAAGAATCTTTAGGAATATTAAAACTAGTAAACTTTAGCAATATCAAAATCATGATCTTTTAGTAATATCAAAAACAATGATTTTTTAGTAATATCAAAACTATGATATTTTAGTAATGCCTAAACAAGGATATTTACTAGTAAACAAACATAACATTGGATTGTTTTATGATTGGTATTTCCATGGCCTTATCTTTTTTGTATTTTCCAGGAGAAAAAGGAGAACCAGGAAACAATGGAAATGATGGTATGTATCAACAGTTATGTAAGAAAATTGTGTCAAATTTGTAAAGTTTATTTTGTAAATGCAAATGCACATTTAAACGGATGTTTGATTGATGGGCAAATCAATTTAAGTTGCATTTCATTATACAAATAACTTTAGAGAATCAGGCATATTTAAGCAATATCAAAACTAGAATACCTTAGCAATATCAAAACTATGATCGTTTAGCAATATCAAAATTAGGATATTTTAGTTATACCAAAACAATGATATTTACTAGTAAACAAACCAACCACTTGATTGTTTTATGATCGGTATTGTAATGGCCTTATATTTTCTATATTTTCTAGGAGGAAAAGGAGAAAAGGGTGATCCAGGAAACACTGGTATGTATCAAATTTTTGTAACCAAATTGTGTCCATTTGTACAGTTTATTTTGTAAATGCAAATACGCTGTTTTAAAAATGTCAGATTGATGGGCAAATCACTTTGAGTCTCATTTCATGATACAAATAACATTAGAGAATCAGGTATCTTTAAGCAATATCAAAACTAGCATACTTTCGCCATATCAAAACTAAGATTCTTTAGTAATATCAAAACTAGTAAATTTTAGCAATATCAAAACCATGATTTTTTAGCAATATCAAAACTAGGATATTTTAGTTATACCAAAACAAGAATATTTACAAGTAAACAAACTAACCACTTGATTGTTTTATGTTTGGTTTTGTCATGGCCTTATATTTTCTATATTTTTTAGGAGGAAAAGGAGATCAGGGTGACACAGGAAACCCTGGTATGTATTAACTTTTTTGTAACAAAATTGTGTCTATTTCTTACATAAATTCATTATAGCTAATATTGATGTTGCAGCCGCAATTGGGTACGACTTTTTGCTAAAATACGAGTGCATTCTTGAGTAAGAAAAGTTGTCCTTTCTCTAAGTCAAAATAGAATACAATGTATTAAAGAGAATCAGGTCGACTCTGTATTCAAGATTACAAAAGCTGAAAAATTATTTATTCCACCGAAAACTGAAATTATCACTTCAGGTGTTATAAAGAGAGACGCCAGTAGCTTAATGAAGGCTATGACAGAATCATTGCCCTCAACACATACTTATAATATATTATTGCAAAAGCAGTGGTAGATCCAAGTTGCGGACAAAAATTACATAACAGTACATGATTCATATCCTTTAATTTGCATTGATGATGCATTAGATGCTCTAGGAGGTTGCAAATGGCTGAGCGTCATGGACCTTTCTAGTGGTTATTGCCAAGTAGAAATGGACGAAAAAAAGATAAGGAAAAAACGGCTTTTACGAGTACCAAAGGGTTATTCCATTTCAATTGTAATGCTTATGGGACTATGTATTGTAAATACTTACATAAGTAAAAAGATAGTTTTTATATTATTGTACTTATGCTATCTTATTTTCTTTCACTTTCAGGATTAAACGGAGCCGATGGTATGTATCAACTTTTTTGTGTATGCCAATTGCACCCTGTGTGTACATTATCTATTATGCTTGCAAATACACATTTAAGTTTTCTTTAGTTGAACAAACTACTTGCAAGCATATGTTAACATTATAATCATTACAAACCTTTTAAAACATTGCTTTCAAATCACCCGTTTAAATCTTTAGATAACATTTTTTAATAGCTGTTTACGTATTTTCAAGACGCATACAAATGTTTATATACACGACGATTATGGTACACATTTTACAACTTTAATTCATACCAATGTTAGGTTCTTGAAAATAAAATTTCTATTAAAAGTATTATAAGGATGACATTATATCATCTCTGACTTGCAGGAGGACCAGGACCTCAAGGACCCGTCGGACATCAAGGACCCGAAGGACCTCAAGGACCTCAAGGAAAGGATGGTATGTTTCAAAAAACGTGTTTATCAAATGCATTATAGTTACAATTATTCGTATTCGCTCACAAGGCAAAAATAAATCATATAAAAATGAATACGTTTTATCAACATTTTGATCAAACTTTTCGTTCACTTAAAAAAAAAAAAAATTTAAAAAATTGTTTTAAACAACCCCACCAATATTAAACTTTCGTAATTGGTGTCACAATGTGTTTTCGTGGATATTTGATATAGCGATTTTATCAACATTGATACACAACCCTTACTAAAGTGTGTTTCTTAAAACGATAATTTCGTTGTTCATAATTATCCGCGAAATCAACCATCCCATTCCTATGAATACAAATGAATCAATAGAAGATAGTTATCTGAAATATTGGTCGAAAATAAGAATATGATACCTGTCAAACCACTATAACAAGTAAAAGTTAAAGATCTATTTAAACAGATTGTTTTATAGTATTGTATTTATACTGTCATATCTTATCTTACTTTCAGGAGCAGACGGAGCCGCTGGTATGTATCATCTTCCGTCCATGCCAATTGCAGCCTGTTTGCACTGTAGCGGTTATGCTTGCAAATAAACATTTAACTTTTGTGTGATTAAAGAAACTACTTGCAATTATATTTCAACATCATTGTTATAATAACAAACCTTTTGAAACATGGCTTACAAATCATCTCTTTAATTCCTTAGATAACATTTAAGGATAATTGTTCAATTTCAAGCCAAATACAAACATTTCATAATTGAAGTCAAAATATATTTTCGTGGATATTTAAAATAGTGATTTTGTCAACGTTTGTTTACAAGCCTTAAACATGTGTATTTCTTTGAACAATAAAATTCGCGGTTCACGTATTCCCTCGAAATCAACCATACCATCATTGCAAATACAAATGATACAATAGAAGATAGCTATCTGAAATATTGAAAGAATAAAAGAATATGATACCTGTCGACCACTTATATAAGTAAAACGATAGTTTTTACATTATTGTACTTATGCTATCTTATTTTCTTTCACTTTCAGGATCAAACGGAGCCGATGGTATGTATCAACTGTTTTGTGTATGCCAATTGCACCCTGTGTGCACAGTATCTATTATGCTTGTTTTTAACAACCCCACCAATAGCCCTGTAGCTTGTCTGTTGAGTTTGCAAATAACGCAATACTGCGAATTCGTCCAATTTTCAAGGGTACACACTTTCGTAATTGATGTCACATTATGTTTTCGTGGATATTTAATAAGGTGGTTAAAATTTCAATGGCTAATATCCCGAAAACAAGGAGATTAACATATATATTTGCTTGTTTTTTTTATTCCTTTATTTCACCCCTATCAATATATACTATTGTAATGAAACGCTTGATATTTTGAAACTGAGAAGCAAATTTCCTAAACAACAGCTATTTGATTTATTTCACAGGAAAAGATGGGAAAGACGGTAAGTATCTTTTATCGTGATAATAAAAACAAATAATCTGATCTTAATAATCGATTTAATTTCAACTAATTAAATAAATGCAAAAATACATAAAACTGAATTATGGGAATATATACCTGCACACATGTAATCAAAGCCTCAAACAGCTGAACGATTGACCCACACACAATTAAGGATCAAACCATTAATCAAAGTAACAGTACTAGTATTACAATAAAACTGACTGTTTACAATGAAGGTATTTACAAGTATTTGCAAACCCAAAAATTGAGAAAAATTACATCATTTCATGCAATAAAAAACATGTCAAACAAACATACATTTTACTTCCGTTCACATCATTGTTTGCCTCTTACTTTCATGTAATTGTTAATGGGTTCATAGTTGCAAGTAATTAATGTTATTATTGTTTCAATCCAACATGTGAATAACACTGAATTTTTTAAATAGATTAATGTTTCAGTAACAAGAATTGAAACAATTAAGCAATTTTAATAAAAACAAAAGTTTATTATGGTTCGATTTCACCATTCGGTCTACAACATTTCCCATCTACGGTTAACACTTATCATTTAAACCATTAATGCTATGTTATAAACATGATAAAAGTTGATTAGACTTATATTTAAAATAAAATCTATATCAACATGGTATGCTAGTTATCAAAGGAACCAGTTATGAGTTATACACAATTAAAATATTTTTAATATGTAGGTAGAAAGGAAGATAAACGCATTATGTATTGCATTAGTTTCTAGGAAGTTCAGAAATGTTTTTTTTTCTTTCAAATATTGATTTTAAAAAAGATGTTGTGTGATTGTAAATGAGATAATATTGAAAAAAATAGGATTACAGTAGACAAAATTAACTTCATGTGATTTCTATTAATGATTTTTAGAAACTATTGATGTATGCATGTAAATATAAATATTTTAAAACCTATTCACAAACATATAAATTTGGAGTTTTCTCATGTAAGGAATGTAAAATACAGCTTGTTAAATACATTTAAAACAATTATAATCGTTACTTTATAGGTTGCATTTCTGTAAATATTGGCAATGCAATTTCCCATAGAAACTCCTTTTAAGGCATAAACTGTACCACTTTTACTATGAAGTTTTGAATAAAATCTTATCCTAGAATTGAAAGTTCATATGCACTACAATTTTATTCAAAGGTCAAAACATAGAGCTGTGCGGCATATTTTCAACGTGTATATGCCCTGAACTTCTCACAGTCTAAACTAACACTAATTTTCTTCTTAACAACCCGAACCTCGAATAAAAGGTTACCACAGATTTCAATATAAAAATTATGCACATGTATATTTACTGGTAACATTCCCAAGATATGTCTCTATGAGATGGAACACAGAGATCATAAGTGGGAACCATATGTTGACAAAATTATTTTTTCTTTGAATATTCTAAATTTCCCGAAAAGAGTTGGTTTGAGAAACAGCTGTATTTACAAAGTGCAACCTATAGGTGGATATATATTAAATATTACTATGTAATGCATTTGATCATTTTATACTACAGGAAAATTGGTAGTACAGAAAAACCTCAATCTGAATGTTCACTTGTTTGTGAAAAAGGGAAAACTAAGAATTGGAAGAATAGGTATATACATACGATAACACATTATACAACACACAATGACCATCGACGCGTCAATGTGTTTACCTATTCAATATATATTTGTATGTGTCTGATCTACAAATATTTTATACAGCCTTATTTAATACTGTAAGACACATCAACGATATAAAAAAATCTAGATTATACTGTTGTAATCTTTTTTGTTTGTTTAGAAACTAAAAACATGGAACAATATAACACTGAGGCCACATTGGGTCATACGTCACCTTTGTTGCGCTTTTTTATAAAATTGTTAGTATATGAATCATCACTTAAATTTGTATTATACAAAACAAAACAGAACAGTAACAGAAACAAAAACATACATATTGTTTTTATCTTTTATATTAGTTATCAAATTCAAATAAAACTTAAACAGATGTTTTGTAAAAGTATTCTTTAAATAATAGATGAAGTCATAAATATATAATCCTTATTCAGATTATGTTAGTACAAATTATGTTTTTTTTTCTTTTTTTCTTCAGCACGAGCCAAAATACAGAGCGCTGTGAAAGATTACGTTAGTCATCACATACCTCGATACAACAAACCTTACTACAATGACAAAAATAATGGAGGATATCACAGCTTACAGAAGACCAATACAAAAAAGAGTGATCCTAATTTCCGTTACAATAAGAATACTAGCAGACAACATGCCGATAAGAATGGCGCTGCTTATTTAAGGAAATGGTCTAATAGAAAATCCGGCGCTCGAAAAAATGGTCTCGGTGTGGCACATAGAAAACGGTCTTATTATCAACAAGGATAATCACAGTTAAACGGAAAAGACACCATAACTGCATATGCATGATTTTAAAAAGTTCCTTTTACAAAGACTAACATTTTTTGTTTCAATTTACATTCATTTATATGACAAAGCATTCATCATGTTAAAGTTCAATTCTTTTTCTGTAATATAATCAATCATACTTGAGGGTTCAACTCCCTATGCAGATTTCGAAAGTTCTTATACTTACATTTTTTTTCAATATACTATCAGTTATGTCATGAAATATTTATCATTGTTTCTCAAACATTCAACATGTTAAAGTTGTGTCTATTATCTTTAACTTAATAAATCATCTGAAATTATATTGTTTGATAAATATTTAAATGGAAGCTTAAAGAAGAACCAGTGACCAAGGTGCATTTTTGAAAAAAAAATAATTTCTGCCTGGTTAAGAGTGATTAAGGTGGAAAATAAAGGCAACAGTAGTATACCGCTGTTCAAAACTCATAAATCCATGGACAAAAAACAAAATCGAGGTAACAAACTAAAACCGAGGGAAACGCATTAAATATAAGAGGAGAACAACGACACAACACTAAAATGTAACACACACAGAAACGGACCAAGCATCAGACAAAATCCCACGAGAATAACAAATATAAATGGAAAAAGAGAGGCGAAAGATACCAAAGAGACAATAAAGTGTTTAAGTCGGAAAAATAATGACAATCGCATGGCTTCAAAAACAGTACACAAAAACAACAAAGAAAGGGATTACTGTAAACCAACTTATTTTCGCGGATACTTTATTTCGCGTTTTATCATTTCTTGTCTATTTCGCGGCTATTTAATTTCGCGATTTTCTTATTTCTGGATATAGTTCAATAAGGAAAGATCTAAGTTTTGCATATTCGCGACGATTTATATTCGCGTTATTTTTCTACTCGCGACAATAAGTTGGTTTACAGTATTTGCTTGTAAAAGGAATGTCAAGAGGTTTAGATTTAAACAAGATTAACAAAAAATAACAATGATACATGATGGAAACACATATTATATGTATGTTCGCGTATTTCGGTCGAGCTGGACATAGATTTTTCCCAATGGTGACTCATCATAGAGACAGAGATTAAAATTGTGTACGCCTGACATGCTTTTAATCTCCGCCTAATCTAGTGTACCGCCGATTTAAAACAAGTTTCTATACTTTTCACAAATAAATATAGTGCAGACATTTACCCAAAGAAGCTTACTTTAGATATAAACCGTAATAACTGACCTTTACTAGATTTAGATAGTTCGGTTTTATACGGAAAACACTAACTTACGACAAAAAAGCAGATAGGTATGAAAAAGAAAAGATATGGGGTATTCTGTATCAGACGAAGGAAAAACTATTACAGTGTTGAATCCCATAAATATTCACAATGCAAGCAGTATATAATATCTACATTGAGCAAATCGATGAGGTCATGTTTATTGTAGAAACGATGGATGCGACCCCGATAAAGTCATGATCAATGTCATTCAATCAATGAGTATTTATGCTATTCATAATGAATATATCTGAGTCGCAGTCATTGTTTCTGTGGTAGTAAACATAAAATCGATTCGCACTGGCAATAATCGGTGATTTCTAAAATTAAATGAACCTGGATACAGTGATGCAAATAATTCTTTATAACAACTTTCCAAAAAACAATGTATAAACTACAACATGTACAGTTCAATTCGTTCTTGTTGTATGTAAACGTAAGCTATATTTGCCTTTTCATGGAAACGAAAGTATGTAGATTATAGACGATATAAAGAATATATGAACGCTTTTATTTTCTTTTTAGTCACTGTGACAATTACCAATAAATCAAACATTGAACATTCCTGTCCCATTGAAGAACTCTCTCGTGTCTGATATGGTTACTTCCCCCAAACTTAGAGTAACAGCAAATTTCAGATTTTCCTTAATGATAGTTTGAAATCGTTCTTGTTTCAAAACTATTTTCGACTTCATGAAAAGTGGCTCTGCAGCGCTGAGATCAGGCGAATAAACTGGCATAAAAATCAGTTTTACACCCATCGGCGAGAAGAAATTTGCAAGAGTTACCTCTGCCCGGTTCCTGTGTAGAGGTGAATTATCAACGATTATCGAATCCCCAGGAGAAATAACGGAGATTCCATTTTCCGTATTGGCATGCGATGCTTCTCCCATAAATTGTAAGTATGTGTTTGTATCGGATGTTCCGTCGACAAAGTTATGATACATTCTCCCATTTAGTCCGACGATCAAATTCAAGGTGACATTAGAATTCAGATGGTATCTTTCCACCTCCACAAATCTTGTTCCAACTTCCGAATGACCTCCAGTTCGATGAGCAACTGTGACCACATAACCCGATTCATCCATAAAAAGAATCTTATTTGCATCTAAAGTTTGTATATGATCGATGAAAGCTTGTGTGTATCGTATATTTGCAGCAGTAAATCTCTCTGCCTTAGGCAAAGACACCTTTTTGAACTTCATATTCAGATCTTTTTTAATTACTCTGCAGATTGTCATTCGGGAAACATTATTATTGGGCACAACAGAGTGGTGAAGAAGTTTTTTTCTCAATTCCGACAAACTAATAGTTGGTTTTTCCATCTTCTTTGCAAGAATGTATTTTCTATCAGGATTTGATAATTTCGGTTGCAGTCCTTTGTGCATTTTACACTTCACTTCTTTATCTATACAGAACTGTTTCCACATTTTTCTCACGAAAAAGTCAGTCACCTTTAATTCCCCCGACACTTTTGAAAATGTACCCCTTGGTAAATATAGCTCAACATGCAGACTTCTAATACGTTCAGGTATTTCACATCCAATTGTTTATGGAAATATTCTTTATAAAGCACAAAAGTGTCAGTATTCACCTCAGAAACTTACAAAACCTTTGAATAGACTTATTAAGAAGGGATATAATTACGATACTGTTGTCAAGTCATTAAAGATTGCATATTTTGGCGTTAATATTGAGTCACTGATAAGGTCTTTGCATCGGAACTAAACACATTTATTCTAAAAACAGTTGTTGGCATGACACGGGTTATGTTCTTCTCATATATGTTATGATGGTATGATACTAAACCCCTAACGGGAAGGATTGTGCCTGATGTTTATATGATGAAATCATAATCTTTCAGTCAGTTTAATTGAAGTCTGGAGCTGGCATGTCAGTTAACTGCTAGTAGTCTGTTGTTATTTATGTATTATTGTCATTTTGTTTATTTTCTTTGGTTACATCTTCTGACATCAGACTCGGACTTCTCTTGAACTGAATTTTAATGTGCGTATTGTTATGCGTTTACTTTTCTACATTGGTTAGAGGTATAGGGGGAGGGTTGAGATCTCACAAACATGTTTAACCCCGCCGCATTTTTGCGCCTGTCCCAAGTCAGGAGCCTCTGGCCTTTGTTAGTCTTGTATTATTTTAATTTTAGTTTCTTGTGTACAATTTGGAAATTAGTATGGCGTTCATTATCACTGGACTAGTATATATTTGTTTAGGGGCCAGCTGAAGGACGCCACCGGGTGCGGGAATTTCTCGCTTCATTGAAGACCTGTTGGTGACCCTCTGCTGTTGTTTTTTATTTGGTCGGGTTGTTGTCTCTTTGACACATTCCCCATTTCCATTCTCAATTTTATTTGGTTATCCGAATTACCACCATATTCTAAACATTTGTCAATAGTCGGTGTTCGAAAGTCATCTGATAATTTAAACCCTTGTTTAAATCTCCTTCCGTATTTGTTTTGTCTCTCCATGGCAAGGCGCAAATGTCAAAAGTAAACAATCAAATTAAGAATTTATGACCAAATCAGTAAGGCGCGAAAAAATCGTTGTCCGGAATGAACAATTTATTTCGTTTAGGGGGAGAAAACAATACTTATAAGCACGTTAAAATGAATTAAAAGGCATAAAACGACCGGACAAAGCTTAACCAAAAAATAGCAATAACAATCGTCTCATGCATGGAAGTTGCCTTAAAGCATCAGGTTTTTTGCAAACAAATATTTTAAAAGGTCTCCAATTGTAGGACCTTGTCCGATGGCATTGTTTTAAACTCAACTTTTTTTGGCGATGCACATTCTGAATCAATGTGTTTTTGCATGTTTTGTAAGCAATATTTGTTGTTCTTATTTAATAATTGGTTAAGATAAAATCAAAACACGTCGATCTTGACTACAAATTTGATTATTAAAATACATGTACATGTTCCAAGAAAGGACATGATTCGATAAGACCTGATTAAGAGAAAACCGAAACTGTGCTGATTCAATACTTAAATGTTACTTTATAAAAGATCAATATAAGTTTGTTAATAAAATTTGCTAAGTTCGCTAAAATGGAGCTGTCAAATTTACATATTTTCCATGAGTTTGATAAATTCACAGACTTCAAAACGCAACAAAGAAATAATGTCTTAACTAGCAAAGACTATTTTTCTGTTGAGTAATATATTTTCTTTGATTTGACTCTCATATGACGATTTTGAGGCACTTTGAAAATACCACAAAAATATGGGACCAAAATGTGGCCTTACCGAATCTACTCATTTGAAGATTTATTAAAGAAATCGCATCGAATTATTTTAATGTTTGTGATTTGATAATTTTGTACTCGGATACATAAAATAAAAAAAAAATTAACATAAGACAATTAAAAATCTCAGAAATTCCCAAATTTATTAAAGACTCCACAGTGGCCAGGCCGCCTGTGCTGTTGTTGTGATTTTCTTAAAAGTCCTTCAACATCAAATGCAAATAAAAACTTTCCGCCAACCAAGATAGTCGCAACGTCCGAACTATGTTTAACATAGGACCATGTGGGTTATTCATTAAAAAAATATTTTTATCGGGAAATTTTTACTAAATTAGAACTAATCTTTGGTGTAATGATCATTTGGTAGGTGCTAATAAGAATTGTATCCGACGACCTTGCACACCCAACTGGACGGCCGACAAGGTCGAATCCTAGCTAAACATACATGTAGGTACTTTTTGAAAATTCGTTAAATTTTTTTATTGTCTAGATTTATTTTTTTAATTGAAACCAAACTTTTGTGGAATGACTATAGGATGGGTACCTCTCTGAATTTGTATCCAGTGATCCCGCCCACCAATAAGGATGGCCGCATTTTACTAAAAAGGGTACAAATATTTTCGCGCGCTACTCTCGAAAAAATATTCTCTTTCGACAAAAAAACAAGCCCCTCCCCCTTTCCAATTAAATGGTCAATCTCTGGTTAAGAATTGAATATAACCGTAGGAAGATGACAACCATTTGACTTTCTCACAAGGGCCGGGTATATTTTCTCCTATCTTGAACTGGATTAAAAAGAAATGGGTGAAGTCTCAAAAATATTGTCAACAGAGGCCTACAAGAAGGACCTTCCTATACCCTTTAAATCCCATATTTTTCTTATTCTGGACACAAATTGACAAAAAGACTTTATGTTACAGTTTTTTTTTCTTTGGAGGGGGTGGGATTGGTTACCACTATTTTCATATGACCTTTACAATACTGCTACCAAAAACTAGTGGGAGATATTATGAACATAATTGTGCAAATCGTGATACAAGCATGAAATTTGGTATAAAGGTTAACTAAATGATACTGATAAAAAATCCGCTGCTGGCCAGAAAAAATAATCATTTTTTCAAGATGGCCACCACACATTTTGAAAATGGCGTCATAACAAATTAGCCAATATTTGTTAATCCTTTGAAAGGTGTGTTATATGTAAAATCCATTGTTAGATTTGATAAAAAGGAAATGACAGTTCATAAATAACGACTAAACAATACATTAATGAAACTTAAGGTGACTTCCGGTTTCAAAATGTCGGCTAACGAGTCAAAAATTTCGATTTTTTTTACTTTCAAGCAATTTTAAGAGGGATTTTAATCCTTGAAAGACGTGTTATGTATAATTCAATGTAAAGTATGATAAAACGTTAAAAACAGCTCCTTAGTACGACAAAACAACACATAAGTGAAGAAAAATAGTGGTTTCCGGTTTCAAATTAGATGCAAATACGTAAAACTTAACAAGTGATATCACATTCTTTGTTAAGATTAAATGCCTAGTTTTGTTAGAAAGACAGGTTCGTTATCTTAAAATTATCGGACAGTAGCCAATAACAAAACTCGTACAAGGAAGGACAGAACGGTAGCATTTAGTCACCAACACAACTGGATTTTTCGCCTCCTCATTTCAAAAGTTCCCGACAGGAGGATGCAACTTTAACGGTAGCCGAAGAAGTCCTCGATTTTTTTCTTTCATCCAACCCCAGTGTTCATGAATTGGTATATAAATCAGGCTGAGCCCAAACTTATCCTCCTTGATACGCTGCTCTTTGGATGTGCTCCGAAAAAAAACCTCTTGTAGGCGGAACTACATCACAATGCCACTGCTTCCTGGATAAACATTTACATCGTGCCTCGTTAACAGCAAATAGTGATGTTGTTCTGTCATACATGATGCAAACAAATGCTTCTTTTATGTCCTTGTATGTGTCTTTATACTTCAGCAAAGAAATAAGTACGTCCCTTACATGTTGAAATACTTCCTATGTCATCCAAACTGACTTATTCCCTTAGTGTCACATGCACTGAATGTATGAATGAAAGGAAGAGTAGCTACACGAGGACCAAACGCATTTGATATATCACGTACAGGAAGCCATCAAAAGTATTCATTCCTGCCAAAACCTATTCACAGTTTGTTTCACCCTATTTTTGGAGTGCTGCAATTCTTAATACTACTACATCTGTGTCGGTGCTACCTTAAATTACCGTCCTACAACAATTTTCATAATCAGGCCGAACATGGACAAACTTTCGTATATCTGCTTCTCCATGCTTACAAGGGGTAGCTGGAAAGTATCCTGATTAGTCTCTACAGAAGCATTTCTGTCGGCAAGACACTTGAAAAATTTCGTTTCGTTGTCATCTTCATAGAGAAAACTACTCCAGAACCCAACTTTTGTCTTCTCACATCTAGCCTTTCAATGATTCTTTTAGTAAATCTAACACAATATTTACTCTTGAATACTTATCGATGCAAGATTTTATTTAAGGCCGTATAACACAATTGTAAAACCATCCAATATTGATTCCCTACAAGGTGGCTTGGAATTAACCATTGCTGCTCTATCAACGATAAATGCGTCAGAATTTGGATCTGCAAATTACAAAATTCTTCAAGTTTATCCATTTGCACCGATTTAATACCACTGTTTAAAATGACATCCGACGACAAAAACGGAGGAGCAGTTTGTCTTTATGGATTTAGAAATATTCCAAATCAATTTGTCCACTGCGACAAAAAATAAAAGTCTAGAAAAGATATCTAAGAGCTCTAGCTTTGTTTTTTACAAAAACGTTTACAGTTTTATTTTACCGACATAATAGGAGTTGTTCTTTTTAATCTGGTTATAAGAAACTGGTTCTCCTTCGTTTTTGTATTTGCTTCAAACGATCTTCAAATTATTTGCCTTTTATCTTTTTAAAGAAACCCTTGTGTGTTCATTAAGTCGTTCATCTATTATAGAATGCCTCAAACCTCTAGATCTTGCAAATTTATCTGATAGTCTACTGACTTCTGGTCTAGCTACCATCAATACGTCTTAATGAGGTCTTCGGTTAAAACCTATGACAACACATCGCCCTTTACAATTGCATTATTCTGTTTTTGTCTGATCAATTGTGTTATAAGAAAAATATTTTCTGGTCTTACGTACGGTAAAATTATCATTTTCAAAATCAATTGCCACCTGTGGGTGACTTAAGAGAAGGGAAGCCATATCTCGGAGAAGGTCGGTCGCGATCGAGAATATGTTACACGATCAAGACCTAAATGAATACAGTATCATGCTTTATATGGACTGTTTGTACAAAATCTGACTCATGAAATAAGCATACTACCAAATTCACAAGAAGTTCTTACATGTATTTTATAATTGAACGCCAAGTATTGAACTGTGGTAGAGATGACTATATTTTCTTACGCCAGTCTATCAAATCATTGAACGTCACAGAGTCATGACATGATTATAATTTCTGTGTTTAGCTTTCTTAAGCCGATATATACCTTTCAAGCTAAAACACATAGAGTTATCTGATGCGCGTGTCTAATCCTAGGTACATTTGAACATACATACAAGAATATGCCGTTCTAGGTGTTGCAATAATGGTTTTAGTGAGGACACATGACACATGTGTCCATCTACCTTCACGTAATATATCACCCAGAATTTTATAACAAGTCATTTCAATGTGAAATCCACCTTACATGACGATAAACTTATCTTCTCTGTACAAATCAGGCAATTCCCACTGAATATCCATTACCAAAAGTGACTGATCTGCCGTTACTATTGATGTTTTTCTCGTTTTTACCACATTTTCCGTCTTATCCATCAAATACCTGATCATTGCAACTGAATTGGCTTGTTTTAAAACAATGGCATCATAGATTTTAAACTTACTTGCTTTTTAGAGTAATGAGATGAACTACGATTTATACCAGTTTGCCCTGGTAGTGCATACAAATCACTCATTATGTCTATAAATAGTTTGCGCATGCGCAAAATTGTTAAATCATGTGTGTCATAACCTTGAAAAATGTTATCAAACCAAATCATAATATCATTGAAAATCCCAAATCACTTATTTTATGGTAAATGGTTAAGATATTTTTTAATGAATTTTGTTACATTTTCGCGCATGCGCAAACCCTGTAAGTGTCAAATACTCATGTCTAGTGAATTATTCACATGTAAAGAAGATAGCTACCAAACCTGACAGCTGTTTTTTCACTAAAAGAAGGTAAACGAAAAGTTTTCCAGAAAAATCAGTATTTTCAAACTGAAAAAACAGCCACTTTAGAAAACGGCGGTGGCCATCTTGAAAAAATGATTTTTTATAATGGCCAGCAGATGTTTCTTAAAACGTATATAATAATGATGCTTTGTGGTAATTTTCATGCTTGTATCATCATTTGCACAATTCCCTCGATTTTGCCTGCTAATATCTTCCACTAAATCTCCTGTACTTATGTGGACATTTTTACCCCGAGTATAAGAAAATTGATTTCAGTCCGGGGAGCGTCTGATCAAAATTCTAAACAGTCAACAGAACATTATGCAGAACATCTAATTGTATCTTGCATCGCCAAAAGATATCCATATTTGATTTTTTTTCTCTCTCAATTCAATTCATTTAAATAAACACCCCCACGTCTATATAATGGACTGTTCTGCTGACTTCAAAGCGGCTAGACACGACCGTTAACCTAACATCTGTTCACTTTAAGTTACGACATGATGGATACCGTGAGAACGCCGCTTGTCCATTGAGGATTTTTTGTCTTCTGTAAATACTGATCTCCTTCAGTATGTTCCAGATTTAAGGAGGCTTGGATTCACAACTTCATACTACACGAAGTTTTTTTCAAGAAAAGGATATTAATGAATTTGCGTCAACTGTTCCCGAGGCACACAAGAGAAATCTACTAAATATGGCAGCGAAGCAGAGAACTCCAAACTCTCACCTCGGACTAGACTGTGACATTTTCAAAGACCGAGAGACGGTGAAGACAAAGAAGGCATTATTCGCGCCAGTGAATGATAACAGCATACATGGCCTTGGCCAATATGCCGTGGATACCAAATTTGAAGACGAAAACACTTTCGTTTACAAAACCCCACTTCAGGAAGAAATGGCTACTTTAGAAGACGAAACTCGTGTTAAACAAGTTGAATTAGAGAGTGCTACGGAATTTCTGGAATCACTTACTGTAAAATTTAGTAACCCTCTTATTAATGGGGACAGGAGCCGACAGCAATGCGGATTGTGCCACATGCGTAGTGGGCATACTAAAAGAAATTGCCCTCAGGGTCAATTCCAACCCAGATGATTACACTTTTTTTTTTAGAAGTAATAGAGAAAACGGAAGACTCTTTGAAGTCTCAAAAGATAAATTGTCACAGCCAAATTCTTGAGCAACATTACAAAGGGAAAATTCAATTGGATCTGGAAAGGGAGCGAAAAAATTTCCCCCAAATTATCGAAGAATACTTCAATAAGTTCAAGAGACTAGGAAAAAAAGACGTTCGACAAAATGACCCAGTTAGGAAAAGACTTCAGGAAAATCCAACGTTTAATGTGAAGTTTCCCAAGTTTAGTGGCGATTGCTACAATTCAGCTAATACACGACAGGCGCCTACATCTCACACTTTTCCCAATCCGGAAAATCCTGATCTAAGTAATGGTAGAATACCTGGAAATTATAACCCTCCTACTGGTTTTTATAACCCACCACATACCCCAAATGACACAAACTTTGCATACATGTATTGCTACCAGGCTCAGGGTTCTCAAAATTCGACAGTGCCCAATTCAAACTTTGAGGAAAGCAGTTGTGGAAATCAGTACAATGTTTGGCCTGAAGAAAAGGATTATTATCATCTTTGAATTACCTAACTTGCCGTGGGAAAATAATCGTCGAAAGATTTTTTATTTGATTTTTTGATTTTTTAATGTGTATTAATTCACCGGGAGTGACATATGTTAACGTGAAAGGCAGTGGTGATTGTTTAACAATTTTGAGATTTTTTAGTTATTTTCTTCGACATTCTGCAAGAGTTTAAAGAATAATTTGAAAATTAATATGTGATTTTAATTTTTTTGAAAATTGATCACTTTTGTTAAGGAAGAATATATTGTTAAATGGCTGTTTATTTCTTCTTGAACATGAAAAAGAAAAGATATGGGTAAATGTCAGAAAATTAAAAAAAATTCAAATCTTGAGGTCTCCACAAGACCTTCAACAAGGTTGGAATCCCAATCCTTGTGAAAAGCTCTAAATCGTCTCAAATAAATAAACGTGTATGCGTAAAATTTACCTGCTCTTACCTGAATATTACTTTACTGTACATGTAACAAAACATTCAACACAAAACAACGAAGACAAACCTATGACCACAATTCCTGCCTTGGGACAGGCACATGATGCATGTGGTGGAGTTGAACTAGTTTAGTGGTATGCCAACCCTCCCTCAACAAGTGGTCAAAGGAAAAATCAATGAAAACAAAAGCAGTAACAGACGAACTATAAAAATCACACAGAAATTCACCCAATCTGCTTTTTGGTAAAGAAATATGGTTTAACAAAATTTGTCATTTTTAACTATATATCCATTTATTCATGGATGGTTAGACTGCACGCAATTGTATATCACAAAAGTAAATACACCAAATACACCTAAAACAACTTTACCCAGTAGGAAACCTTTTCAATTATCTTGATTCGAGCGTCACTGACGAGTCTTAAATAAAAGAAACGCGAGTCTTGCATACTAAATTTAGGTCTTGTACTTTTATGACTTATATTTAGCATAGCAAACTGACATCAGATTTTCATTGGCAAGAATTGGAACGAGAACGAAAATTGGGATTGGCTGGGGGAAGCTGTACATGTGGGGGAGACCAAACTTTACATTCGTCTAATCAAAGCTATATCGTTAGAACGAAACATTTTCATTGCTTAAAAACAGGTGTCAGGGGATCGCACTCCCATGTCTTTGATCTAGGAAGTTTTGGCTACAAACAAAAACATGTATTTCATTTAACAAGTGCAGTCCTCTCAATAATAGTATACAGTTTGGTATTTTCATGCACAGAAATTTTAAGATATGTATACTTGTTAAATGTTTGGAATAATTCATTGCATTGTATATCGAGTACTATTAATTCATTTTAGACACTGTATTTCTAAAGAAAATTGTACTCTAAAGTTGACAAAGAAGTGTGAACATTTTGCATTTATACTTCCACGGCCCACCGTGCTTGTGTAAATGAAACAACTAATTAAATAGGAACCAAATTTTGATAGAATCTTGATCGTTTCCAGTGAGTTCTCCAATGTTTGGGCGCCACGCTGAAATAAAATTTTGCGAAAGTCCTTTTTTAAGATACTTGCCAAATCTCGACATATCTGCTGAAATTACCCTTGATTAGTCTCCTTCAAACGTTGAATCCGGCGACTTCGATCCTCAACCAAGACGATTGCCATTAGGCAGCTTAGTTTAACATCTGACCTTCTTTTCTGAACATAGGCACTATCCAAGGCTAAATATGTTGTCAAAAGTTCTTACTTTTGAAATCCAGAATGTACACGTATGTTTTTCTTAAAACCTGAGTCAATTCCGACTTCGTATCATTATTACCAGAGACCCTTTATCAAGAAATAAAGCTGGGATTATCTTTTTGTTGGTAAAGTGAAATTTAAATGTCCCGGATTGTCAGGTCTCGAAATTTAGGACGTGAAAAAGCCCGCCTGAATTTTTGTTTTTCAATCTTTTTTTTCTTCATGTAGAACGTGTGTGAATTATTCAGCTTGAAGGAAGAAAACTCTTCGATCAAACGAAGAAATCTCTGGTGTTAATTTACCAATTTTTGTCGAAATACACATACATTTCTGCTTAACCGCGTTAATTGAACAACTTAGTGCTAACACACATCTGCTAAGGCACGAAACATTTGATTTTCAGGAGGGAAAAAAGGGGGGGGTATATAGTTATATATCTCAGAATATTTTAATAACCGCTTCGCTGGTCAGATTTTTATGCCCCCGCCTTTAAGCGACGGGGCATTAAGATTTACCCTTGTCTGTACGTCTGTACATCCGGTCTATAAAATGTTTGTCAAATATATATCGGCTTGTGTATGTCGGATTGGTTAGATATTTGGTCTGAAGCTTTATCAAGGTGAATTGTACCGTGTCTCTCCTTTTCAGGTCTGTCATTCGTCTACTTCCTGTTTGGCGGGGGCATCTGTGTCTCATAGACACATTTTCTCTGTTTTCTATTACAGTTTATACAGGAAAATTTTGTTGACAATTTTTTTGCATATGTCAAAATCAGGGTCAGACTATTGTTTTCTAAAAACTACCAGGCCCCTTCCTCCATGAAAATTAAATGGTTCGTGGCAAAAATCAAAAATTCCCACATGTTCAACTTCAAAATTTGACCAGATTCTATTCTTAACTGTCGGATAATATACTAGGATTACATAGAAAATGTCCTGCATGGGACGATTCTGTACTCATACTTCACGCGTAGTTGAGTACAAGACTTAGTGTCCTCGTAGTGAACGCACCCGACTACGCGTACAGTAAAAAGTGTACTCTTACGTCGGATACCGGGCAGTTTCTTTGTTATATCTGTACTTTATCAAATACATGTACATGTTAATATTTACTTAATATTAAATAGGCAAACATTATTGCTGAAAGCCTCTTCAGGGTTTCTTTCTTGTGTATGATTATACAATTTTTCACATGCCTGAACTCATTGACGATAATGTAAGGTGTTCTATTAGAAAAAAAATGGACTTCTAGTTCGGGTTTGAAAAAGAAATTTCGCCTTTTCTTGAGCCTGTTTTGTACATTTAGTTTAACAGATATGATCCAATGGAAATTTTCACATGGAACCTTCGGTAAATAGGAAAATGAAAAGATATGGGAGACCACACTCCATCCATGAGAAAAACGGAGGGAATTTAAAAATCTAGAGGTCTCCACAAGGCTTTCAACAAGGGTGGAATCTCACTCCTTCTGAAAAGCTCTAAATCGCCCCAACGTGTACATACGTTTGGTCATCAAGAGATTCTGGTTTCTCTTTTTGTGTGTCATAAATATTCAATTCGGATTTGAATTTAATTTACCGAAACATTTCCGTACATTAAATCTTAGGACGGTCAGAACATTGTAAGGACGCAGCAGATCGAAGTACAATTTTAAGTAGTACATAGATGTGCAATAATTCAGCTTCCTGTACATGTTCATGAAGTTTTAAATTTTGAATGTTGATTTCTTTAAAAAAAAAACACCATTTTTTTACAATAAAAAATCTCAAAATGTCCGTTAACAATGAAAAGGTTTGACCATGAAAAATCACATATCTAAGAAAAGCAGTCGTTTAAGATTATAAGAAAGTTTCAGTATATCATGTCAAATTTCTTTAATTTGAGAGTTTTCCTTTAGTTACAAATGTAGCTCCATGTCTGATGGTGAAATAAAAAAGAATGTCTCAGAAAGTGGTGAATTAGTTTCCATAAATGACAGATGAATCGGGCCAAACTTAGTAACTTTCAGTAAACAGACTACTGTAACATTGACGCACTCGTCGAACTGTTTAAAAGATTTGTGTTTATGACCAAAAATTTATATACAACTTTATTTATAAATTTATCTGAATTTCATAGCGTGTCGTCACAATAATGAAAGTTATAAAAAAAATCTATAACCAGCAGATCTATACTTCTATAAAGAAAGTATTCTTGTACAAAAGGGTATTTATTATAAAATGGTCCTAACTATAGAATAGATAGTTTACCACAGAAATCTTAAATGCAAGTTTCGAAAATTTTAAACAGAAGAGATTTGAAAATAAATTTAAATTTGAATAAACACTGAAATACTTTTAATACCTCGAAGGTGTAAAGAATAAACCAACAATCTCAATCTTTAAAAGTGTCTTCATTACACTAACCGAAGAGTTCATGTTTACAGTAGGAACAGTGGATGTGACTCCAATAAATTCATTATCATTGTAGTCATGAATATTTATCGCTTATATTAAATTGATAAACATTTTATCGAGGTCGCACCAACTGTTTCTACAGCTAAGATCAGTTACATGTAAGATGATCTCGTCGATTCGCACGACGAAGCCATTGTTTATGACAGAACACACATTCTAGATTAGGCAGCAACCATTTAATTTATGGACACCCTCATTTTGGGACGGGTTTTGATGGTGGTTGGAAGTAAACCAATTTGACCATATTTCTATTTCCAGGTCACATTTGGCAGGAGACATTTTAAAGTTTGACAAATTAAATACAATAAAAAGTGTTAAAATGAACAATTTTGGATACAAAAGATAATCAAAATATAATAATTTTAAGCGTATTATTTATGATGTTGGGATCATATCTTATTTTCAAAGTCATATGTTAGTTTTAGCTCTATTTTTTATTATTTGAATAAATGGTTGTGAGTGGCAGATATATTTTTTATTGTTTCTTTTAAACTATTCACAAGTTCCATTGCCTAGGGAAGGCTTAGTATTTGGCAAACACGTGTCTACAATTGAAGACAGTATGCTTGTGTAATTTTGCGGTATTTTTGTCGTTGGCGCCCTGACTACAAAACATTTTTGATTTCAAATCAGTTTAAACATATTTTATTTGCTGAATTAAAGCAAAATTGTTTAAACATAAGTAAATCATACTTATGACGTCTCCTCCATAATATAATATAAAATAACAATAATATTATAATATAACGGACATGCATAGACAGCAAACAGTTTATTAGAATATAATACTAGCTTTCATAGATAAAAAGAGGAGAGAGAGAGAAAAAAGAGAAAAAAAACATTTTAAAAGTCATATGATTCTGTGACTATGTCGTGTGTACTGATGATACCGATGACGTTCCGTGCAAGTAACAATAACGCTCTATCAAGGCATTATAAATCTGTTCGACCTTTTTATGAAATTTTGAACATGTTTGAAAATTTGAATATTTAGTTAATTTGAAAATTCAAAGTGTCCGCAATTAATAATCTGGTATCTAAAACAAAGTTTCTGGATAGCCAGTTAAGATTATTTAATAACTAGGTTTTTCTACATAATGGGTATTTTGGACAAGCAAAGAAGTAATAGTGATTTAAATAAACAAACAATTGGAAAAGACACTTGACAGATTGAATGAATTATTGATTGTTTTGATAGCTGATTGCTTAACGTTTATTTGCAAATAGCTCATGCATATCCAGGTTAAGAACAAACAAAAAACGAATTATGATACATGTATTACCATGTAGATTCTGAATTTCTTTGGTTATTTAGCTAAACTAACTGTTACCAACTGATATCCATTCACATCCCAACCGCTCTTTCTAGATAATAGATCGAGGTCCGTGTAACACTTATCAATTCAAAGTTTTAAAAAGTTTTGAAATTTTAGATTTTTGGAATTTTGATCAAAGTTTAAAATATCAAAATTTCAAATTGTGTAAAAGTTTTGAAATTTTAAAATTTTAACCAAATTATTAAAATATTAAAATTCTAAATATCCTTTTAAATTTGATAGTTTAGGAATTTGATCAAACTTTTAAAATACTAAATCTTACGTGCAATTTTGATTATTTCACTTTTTGAAAGTTTGATTTTAAATGTTTGATTAAAATATCAAAAATAGAAAAGGGGCAAAAAGAGGAGTACCTGTAAAAAAGCGAAACGAAATAAAAGCGGAACGAAACGAAACAATATGAATTGAAAACATATTGATACTTAAAAGTTAATGTATGAAATAAAACCATAGACAGACAGTAAAGTTGTAAGCGGTGAAAAATTGGATGACAAAATAAATATTTCTCAAAAGAAGAGAATTCATTTCAAAACCATACCTACGGCTCTGATATTGGCCATTTTACTTGCGAGCACCCATATTTTAGGAGAAACAGGAGTAACAGTAAAAACTGAACAACTCGCAGTAGGTCAAATAGTATCGTTATAGGTTGAGCATGTATATGTATATTCTACTGAACTCTAAGCAATAAAAAGGCTCAATACACGGTGTATTATCTCTTTTGATTTCAATTTTTTCTGTTTTGCTCTACGACTTCTTACTTTCTGCAATAATGCTGGCTAAAGAATATATCATTTCATGTACTTTATGAACGATCATCTTTAACGTTTGAATCTGTTCTTTGTAAGTTGTTGCCCTAAATATTCAGATTTGAGCGTTCCCTAAGAAGGTCGATCAAAAAAGGCGCTTCGGTCGTAACTTTTAACGTTATGTTTTCATTTTTATCGGTTGTATGACGATCATAATTATATTGACTTGTATCAATGATTTCAGTTAATATTTGTTTGGTACGGTATGAATACTGAATGCATGGTGTCCCAATTTAAGTTGTGCTAGTCTACAATGTAGGAGGTTTTTAATATATATATATATATACATGTATATAAACAGTCTCCGGGACAAGTTTGCAATTCCGCTGAGTGCAAAAGTTGTCACCTTAATTTTTGGAGTTAAGTCAAAATGAAGTTGATAACTTGGTTGGTATTGGTTCTCATATTTGTCCTAAATATTTTGGCTCTAGCACCACTGTTGAAAAAGTTATGACCCTTTTTTCAACAATTTGCGTAAAAATACTTAAATGGGACTAAACTAATGCTAGAATTTAAATAAAAAAAAATAGATATCAAATACCTAAATAATATGTAATAAAATTAATGAGGAAAATATTAAAATAAGATAGTAAAGTCTTAACCGACAGTCTCTTTAATGCTTTTTATCCTGCAATTGGGTGTCCTACTATACAGATACAGCCCTACAGATATCGCTATGCTGTATCTGTATACTATACAGATATCGCTGTTAAAGCTCCGCCCACTGCGGGACTGAGTATTGTTTGAACCTGTGTGACCTCAGAATGTGTATTCCAGGTGCATTCCATTTCAAAACTTGAATGTGTATGATTGTGTTACAAAATCAACCATGTCAATTTCAGCATGCATGTTTAGTGAATGTCAATTAAGTCTGAAGCGTAGGACAAGTCGTACACTTCTGTCTCAAATTTGACAATGTTTTGTTATTTGTTTTTACTGTTGAAATTAGTTGTTATGTAAAAATAGATAATTATTCACCTTAAGCGATGTATTATTATTGACCATTCGAGATTCTTTTTTGCGAACCCGTCTTCAGCGTAATGTGTGATTTTGATATTACTACGCGGGCCTCAAAGGGATTACAAATCGAAAATAAATGCTAAATATGTTAGTTTTTTGTGTCTTTCAAAACACAAACAATATACAGAATTAATTGCAGGATAAAGACAATAACTGTTTAGTGTCTTTAAATATCAGCTGTATTTGTACTCGGCTCGAAACAGGTGTAGTAGCTCGCTAAAAGCTCGCATACACCTTGTTTCCTAGCCTCGTACAAATACAGCTGATATTTAAAGACACTAAACAGTTATTGTCTATTGAACCAATTCCTTTATATATTAAATTTTATAAAGATTTTAAAATTAACCTTATACACTATATCATATAAGATAATGATTATTAATTATTCTATTTTATTTATGTTTGATTGCATTCTTAAAGTATGAATTATATTAATTGATTAATAATTAGTTTTTTTCGCTCGCATCATAGTATATAAGGAATGTCGGCGTGTGGACTAATTATGTTGTCACAAGTGAGCACGTGTCACATAAAAGGAATATCGGCGTGTGGTTATTAGCAAGACTAATTATGTTGTGACAATTGAGCACGTGTCACCTTGTGTATATATATGTACCATAAAATTTACAGGTAATAATTATTAAAAGTTATAGAGACTAGTTCTATAATGATACTGTCATAAATCTTCTGAACCTTTATGCACCACAATGTGGTTTGAGGGAGGAACAACGATTATTTTATGACATTCTACTAAACTATGTCTCAAATGTAGAACAATATAGTTCAAAAAATAAATATATATTGACTGGAGATTTTAATTTCATAGAAGACAAAATAGATTCAAATAACATGAATTGTAGACTTAACAAATATATACTTGATAAATTTAAAAGTATCAAAGATACTCTGAAAATTAAAGATGTTTATAGAGAAATTCATAAAGATAAGGCAAATTTTACATGCTACAACATCTCTGGTTCGCGTACTAGAATTGACAGGTTTTATGCAGATAATGAATTTATTAATAAAATAAGTGAAATTAAACATATTCCATATAAAAAGTCAGATCATAAAATGGTTCAGATTAACATACAATATAAACGGAAAAAATGGGGTCGTGGGTTTTGGAAAATGAATAATAGTCTTCTTGAAAATGAAAAATATACCGTATTAATATCAAATATTATCAAACAATGGAAAGAAGATAAAATGAAATATGACCCTCTAAAAGGTTGGGACCTCTTAAAAAAACAAATAAAAGAAACAACAATAAATTTCTCAAGGGTTCAAGCAAAAATTAGTAAATCAAAGTTGAATAAGTTATATGACTCACTTTTAGCTGAAGAAGCAAAACCCTCTCAAAACTGCTCTATAATAAATACAATTAAGGACGAAATAATAGCAATTGAAACAAAAGAGAAAATAGGTACATTAATCAGATCACGTGAGTGTTTTTATAAAGAAGATATCAAAAATATCGAAATCTTTAAAATAGCAGAAGAAAAAAGAGGCACAAAGAAGGAAATAAAATCATTACTTGATAAAAACAATAAAGCTACTGACGATAAAAATTCAATATTACAAATAATTCTAGATTTTTATTCTGAGCTATATACTTCTGATGGCTTTAATGATCAAGAGGTTGATGAATATCTAGGGAAAATAGAATTAAATGAATTAAAAGAAGAAGATTGGTCAGTTTTAAACCAATTTATAAGCAAAGAAGAATGTCTAAATAATATTAAAGATTTCGAAAACAATAAATCCCCAGGTATAGATGGCTTAGGTAAAGAGTTTTATCTAAAATTTTGGAATGTAATTGGGGATGAAGTTGTTGAAATTGTAAATAATATATACTTAAAAGGGGAATTAACCGAAACAATGAAAATGGGTATAATCACATTAAATTATAAAAATAAAGGGGATAAAAAAGACCTAAAACAATGGAGACCTATAAGCTTATTATGCTTTGATTATAAATTAATCACAAAAACTTTAGCTAAAAGATTATCTAAAGTAATAAATAAACTAGTTGATATAAAACAAACAGGAGCTGGCGAAGAAAAAAATATTTTTGATAATATTATCTCGATTTCAGACATTTTCGACCATATGAATTTGAACGATATAAAAGGTTTTTTAATAAATTTTGACCAAGAAAAAGCATTCGACAAGATTAAACATGAATTTCTTATTAAAGTTTTAAAGAAAATGAACCTACCAGTAGAATGGGCCATTCCAGTTAATTTCTGACAGGTGGGGATGGATGGGGAGATTTTTTTTCATACCTATCAGAAAAAAACATCATGAAAAACTACCTATCAGATCTATTTATTAAGACCTATCAGATGTAGAGTTTCTGTTCATATTGGGTGGATGGGCTTTCATGGGAAAAATTGACCTATCAGAATTTTTTACTGCAAGGATTGTACCCATCAGAATTTTAAATACAATACCAGATAATGCATGATACGAAACTGTCTTCATTCCAAAGTACCCCTAAGATCTGAAATAGGTATTTTTTGTAACCCCTAAGATGTAATTATTTTTAATTATTTACTCCTGTAAGACCCTCAGAAATTTTTGCGTATAAGTGTACGTGTCAGATGAAAAAACCCAAAATTTCACCCCTAAGATGAATAAATTTTACACCCCTCAGAAAGGACCATCCACCCCCCTTTAGCAGATATTAACTGGAATGGCCCAATTCGTAAGATGGATTAAGATACTATATAAAGATATAAAAAGTAAAATACAAGTCAATGGTCAGTTAACAGAAGAAATTTTAATTACAAGATCAGTTAGACAAGGCTGTCCGCTCTCTATGAATTTATATGCCTTAGCTATTGAAACACTGGCAAGCTCAATAAGAAGAAATAAAAACATAAAAGGCATTAACATTCCAAATTTAAAAGATCCAATAAAACTTTTCCAACATGCTGATGATTGTACAACAATAACAACAGATATTAAAGATTATTACTTATTTATGAATGAATTTGAAAAATTTGGAAAAGCATCAGGAGCAAAGATAAATAAAAACAAAACAGAAATATTAAATATTTGTAATGCCCCAGAAGAAGACGCTTGTTTAAAACTTTTAACAAAGGAGAGCGTAAAAACACTGGGCATTTGGTTTGGTAAGTCGAGTCAAAGTCAAAGTTGGCTACCCATTATTCATAGTATAGGAAATACAGTAAAAAAATGGGAAAATAGAAAGCTAAATTTTAAACATAAACTTATTGTTATAAATACCTATATCATAAGTAAAATCTTATTTGTTGCTAGAGTTGTGTCCCCTTTACCTGAATATATCACACAAATAAATAGATATATTTACACTTTCTTTTGGGGAAGGAGTAACTCGGAATATATAAATAGAAAGTCTCTATCACAAATGTATGATAGAGGTGGACAACAAATACCGTATATAAATCTGAAAATAGATGCCATGCTTCTCCAAAGAGCAACTTGTTTTTTACAAGGAAATACTTCTGTTTGGACATGTTTTATGATATATTACTTAGGTTACACATTAAGGGAGTTTAATGCAGAATTAGGAAATAATAAATAATCAACATACTATGATCTTACCAAGAGTTTATACAAAATTAAAAGCTCTCTTAATAAATCATAAGAATAAAATTGATCTACAAAGTATAAACCCCAAAAATATTTATAAGAAAATTCTCGAAATTGATAATCAAAAACATAAAATTGAAATAAAGTTTAGCTATGTCGATTTTACAGATATATGGAGTAATATTAGGAATATCAAAAGCAATTACCAGCAAGATTTTATTTATAGAGTTGTGCATAATGCTCTTCCTACTAAAGATAATCAAAAAAGACGAAATTATAGTAACGTTTTTCCGATATGCTTTTTCTGTAACTCGGAAAATGAAACACTAAATCATTTACTGCTACATTGTAAAAAATTAAGACTATTCCGAAAATATATAAATGACTTCATTAGAATAGAAATAAATGATGAAACTTTTGTTTTAAATGAATTACACTGTTTGTTATTTAACATACCACAGGAACTATTCCCATCTATGTATGCATATGTTTATTCAATTTATCAAATTAGTTATGTAAACAATTCAGGTGGTTTAATTCATACTCTTAACACCACATTTCATAGAAATAGAGATATATATTTAGATAAAAACAATATTACTTAGTAAAATATGTTACTTATTGTTATAATGTGTGTGTATATGTTATATATTTTATTTCCAATAAAATACTTTTAATGTTCGGAGCACAATGATGACAAAATTTTGGCCACATATACCTCTTCCACCAACATGAGAATGAAGGTTGAGGCCTGAATCCCAATATTTTTTATTATGAATAAATTGTTTTTAAATTATTGGTTAAATATAGCTATGTTAACTCACTAGACATCCGTTAATAAATAAAGCACAAACCCAGCTTCTTTCTATGCATATATGTTCATCACTCTTTAACAGCTATTAATTATTAATATTATATACTAATCATATTACTGTATTAGTAAAAAGTTAAGTCATATTGCGATTATCGTTTTAAAATTGTCTTCCAAACCCTTCAGTCTGAGTGCTCATTAGAAAAAAAAAAAAAAAAAAAAAAAAAAAAAAAAAAAAAAAAAAACTAGTGCTATCTCAAATTTCGATATATTCATATTTAATTTAATATTTTTTTTGTACTTTGTGTATATAAAAGTGTATATATTTTCACAGTGCTCTTTTCATTTATTTTTTAGTGCTTTTTCTTTCAAACTTTTTCATATATTTTTAGTGCTTAATTCGTCAACGTTATGGCTAAACGTGTTTTGATTGCAGGTCATTCTCAAGTTAAATATTTTGATCAGTATTTAAAGTTGTCTAATGTAGATGTTGTTTCTTTTTCAGGGTATCGTATTGAACAGATGTGGGGTGTCATAGGGCACAGGGTTCCCGACTACAGGATTGTTGTACTTCACATCGGAGCCAACAACCTGTCGAATGACACCCCAGCTGATGTTCTGACTCATTACCAGAGTCTGGTTGAGGGTATACTAAGACTCAACCCAACATGCCAGATTCTGCTTTCTGGGTTACTACCTTTTTTTTCCATTACCTTAGTTCATACCTGAGAGATGAACCTATTCCATCAGTACCTCTTTCTAGTGTTCAGTCTAGTCCATCAGTACCTATTTCTAGTGGTCAGTCTAGTCCATCAGTACCTATTTCTAGTGTTCAGTCTAGTCCATCAGTACCTATTTCTAGTGTTCAGTCTATTCCATCAGTCCCTATTTCTAGTGTTCAGTCTATTCCATCAGTCCCTATTTCTAGTGTGCATTCTATTCCATCAGTCCCTATTTCTAGTATTCAGTCTATTCCATCAGTCCCTCTTTCTAGTATTCAGTCTATTCCATAAGTCCCTCTTTCTAGTATTCAGTCTACTCCATCAGTCCCTATTTCTAGTGTTCAGTCTATTCCATCAGTCCCTATTTCTAGTGTTCAGTCTATTCCATCGGTCCCTATTTCTAGTATTCAGTCTATTCCATCAGTACCTATTTCTAGTGTTCAGTCTATTCCATCAGTCCCTATTTCTAGTGTTCATTCTATTCCATCAGTCCCTATTTCTAGTGTTCAGTCTAGTCCATCAGTACCTATTTCTAGTGTTCAGTCTATTCCATCAGTCCCTATTTCGAGTGTTCAGTCTATTCCATCAGTCCCTCTTTCTAGTATTCAGTCTATTCCATCAGTCCCTATTTCTAGTGTTCAGTCTATTCCATCAGTCCCTATTTCTAGTGTTCAGTCTATTCCATCAGTCCCTCTTTCTAGTATTCAGTCTATTCCATCAGTCCCTATTTCTAGTGTTCAGTCTATTCCATCAGTCCCTATTTCTAGTGTTCAGTCTATTCCATCAGTCCCTATTTCTAGTGTTCATTCTATTCCATCAGTCCCTCTTTCTAGTGTTCAGTCTATTCCATCAGTCCCTATTTCTAGTGTTCAGTCTATTTCATCAGTCCCTATTTCTAGTGTGCATTCTATTCCATCAGTCCCTATTTCTAGTATTCAGTCTATTCTATCAGTCCCTCTTTCTAGTATTCAGTCTATTCCATCAGTGCCTCTTTCTAGTATTCAGTCTATTCCATCAGTACCTATTTCTAGTGTTCAGTCTATTCCATCAGTCCCTATTTCTAGTATTCAGTCTAGTCCATCAGTACCTATTTCTAGTGTTCAGTCTATTCCATCAGTCCCTATTTCTAGTGTTCATTCTATTCCATCAGTCCCTATTTCTAGTGTTCAGTCTATTCCATCAGTCCCTATTTCTAGTGTTCAGTCTATTCCATCAGTCCCTATTTCTAGTGTTCATTCTATTCCATCAGTCCCTATTTCTAGTATTCAGTCTAGTACATCAGTACCTATTTCTAGTGTTCAGTCTATTTCAATTTCCTCTTCACCACAACGTGGGGGCGGTATTTTACCTTATTTGACTGGTGTTAAAGTTATGTTTGAAAATGAAAAAGTCATAAATATACTTCAGAATCCTATTAAAGAAAAAATTGGTTGTCTTCCTCCTGTAAAACCTAATGGTGGTGATATATACCTCATTCAGTCTAAACATCCCAATGACTGGAAATGCGACCAGTACACCTGGATTAATGATAGTAAATTTGTTTCTGAAATTGAAGGTGTAAAATTAAACAGATGTTACTTTAAACTAAGATTGCCTGGTTTTGATACAAAAAGTGGTCGAAAGCGACCACGTTCTACATCAGATTTTAAACGTATAGCTTATTGGTTAGACAGTAATCCAAATTTGGTTCTCATTCACTATATAGGCAACGAAGATTTATATCAACCAATGCCGCATGGAAATAGTAAACATGATACTGAATTTGTTCGTACTATGCCTTCAGTTATTGATACCATTAAAGAAAAAGAGGGTAATCCACATAAGGTTTATAAAAAAATGATTTGTACAAACGATGTAGACGGGTCGCACCAAGCCGTAGCAAATCCCCGAAATACAAAACAGGTAAAAAATATTTTAAGTAAAGAAAGGCAAGAAAAGGCCTTATCAAAAGATGACATATATAATTTAGTACTTTTGGCATATCAGTTAGATGGGTTTGTTTCTGAAGTTTTAGTATATCCAGATCTTTACGCTGTTGTCGCACTCCCCGAAATCCTAAACGCATTCAAAGATATAATTGAGCTAAAAACTGAAGACCCAGTTTACTTAGTTTATGACACAACTTTTAAACTTGGCGATTGTTATGTATCACCGATAGTTTTCAAACATGTCATATTTGATGAAACGCCACTTGTTCCTTTGGCATTTTTGATCCATGAACGTAAACATGCTAAATGGCATGAAGTTTTGTTTAAATTTTTGAAAGATAAAATTCCTAGAATAGATAAAAAACAAATTCCTTTTGTCATTGACCAAGAACCAGGTTTAAAAAGAGCTATTCGAGATACGTTTCCAAATTGTCCGATTATGTTTTGTTGGAATCATATAAAAGAAGATTTTAAATTCTGGTTAAAAGGCAAAGTTGATAGTGATAATATTAAAATTTATATAGTTCATTTGAATCAGATGTTGCATTCTGATAATGAAGAAGAATTTTTGGACACAAAATTGAAATTAACATCAAAATGGACTCCCGTAGTTTTAGAACATTTCAATAAACATTATATGTCCGGCAATTCAAAATCACTCTGGTAAATGGTTAATTGAAAAATATCCCGGCATGTTTGATCCTTATTCTGGAATAACAAACAATCTTTCCGAGAGTATGAATGCCGTTTTAAAAAGAGAAAATGATTGGAAAGAGCTACCAGTAGATTTACTGGCTTTGGGTTTTTATTACATACAAAATTTTGAGAATAATGAAATTTTACGTGGACGTTCTGGTTTCGGAAATTATCATTTAAAAAAGAGTTTAGTAGAGCATTTATTTCACCATCAGATGTTATTTTTCCAAAAAGAATTGTAAGTCCTGATGAAGTAATTGAATATTTAAAAAACGACAAGCCACTTTTTCAGTCTAATTCTTTCCGATCTGACACTGATCCTTTAGGCAATTTAAATTCACAGGAAATAATAAAACAAACAAACTCTGATGAGAACACTAGTACTAATCAGGTCAAATTAGAAAATAATGAGGTAATAGTTAATCAACAACCTGTCATAGAATACCCGACTGATAGCAGTCAACAAAGTTTGGCACGGTTTATTGTTGACAATAATTTAATAACTTTGGTTCCACAACAAGGTGCGTTTATTGTAAATGGCCGGAAAGGAAAATACTGTGTAACTCTTTTTCCAAAAGAAACAAGTCAATGTGAATCCTCATCTACTTGTTTTCATATTTTGGCTGCAAAAATTAGTATAGGGTTAGAGTCAACACAAACAAATAATGTCGTTAGTTTAAGGGCCCTTTCAAAAAATAGCAAGAAAAAAATTGACAAAAAATCTGGAAGAAAACAACCAAGAGCAAATGATTATGGAATTGAATTCGAACCTGCGCCAGATTCACAATTTTCTATAAATACTCTCCTTAAAGCAAAAATTGATGACAACACCTTCAACGAATGGTAGCATAAAACCTAATAAAACGCCTAAAATATCAACCGTATTTTCAACTCCTAAATCAAAAAAAAAAACTTGAACTTAGTGTTATCGAAGAAGATGCGGGGGAAACACATATTATAGATGAGAAAAAAAATTCGACCGAAATTAATAAATCACTCCCTGTGAAAAAAAGAAAGATAGACGATATCAACTTAGATGAAATGGAAACCCCCACTAAAAAAACAAAAACTCTATCAGATCTCCCGTGGGTAGGGTATTGCAGTCAACAACACAAACAAAATATTTTAAATAATAATTATCTTTGTTCTGATATCATTATTTCAACACAAAATCTTCTGAAATTTGAGTTTCCAGAAATAAATGGGTTCCAGGAAACAACTTTAGCGCCTGTTAAATTAAATGGTAAATGGGTAAGTGAAACAGGTTTTCAATCACAAGAGTCACCAAGTCTACAAATACACCATAATGGTAATGCTCATTGGGTTTTGTCTCTTCAAACTAGAGATGGAAACATTTATCTTCTAGACAGTTTATCACTTAATTTAACAACTTCACTAGAATATCAGTTGACGCAAATCTACGGTAAAGACAAGAAAAAATTAATTATAAGAATACCCGATGTCCAAAAACAACAAAACAGCATAGATTGTGGACTTTTTGCAATTGCAAATGCTCTTGAATTTTGTCAAACTGGGTTTAAAGGAGGTACTCATATCACATACGAGCAAAAATATATGAGAGAACATTTAATTCATTGTCTTGAAAATGGTAAATTCACACATTTTCCAAAAAATAATTTCGGTAAAACTCCTAAAAATCTGAAAACTAAAACCCACATAATCTCAATAAACTGTGACTGTGGAAAACCCGATACAATAGAGGATATGGTAGGTTGTGAAGGGAAAACAGGGCGTAAAATGTGTGATGTCTGGACACATCGGTCTTGTGCTAAAAAAAATATGAAAGAAAACAGCTGGTTCTGCGAAGTTCATAGATAGTTCAACTGAAATTTTATATCAATTTAAAGCCCCGATTTACAGTTTAGATAAATCTGAAATAAATCTTAAAAATGTTAACAATAATAGCTATTCTTAAAATTAATTAAAACATTAATTATCCTACATAAATAGATAATAAATAGATAAATTAATGCCACTGAGTTAATCAATAAATAATTAAGCAAAATAAGGAGAGAACAAAAGAAATAAATCTTAAAAATGTTAACAATATTAGCTATTCTTGAAATTAATTAAAACATTAATTATCCTACATAAATAGATAATAAATAGATAAATTAATGCCACTGAGTTAATCAATAAATAATTAAGCAAAATAAGGAGAGAAAAAAAAAAAAACAATAACTCTGCCAACGCCGGTCCCAAGCCCGGGTGAAAAAGGAAGAGGGTTGTTAATACCAAAATGGAACATTTGAAATATCAGAAATGATAAGTATGTTGATACTATCGAAATTGAATAAAATGTAATCGAAATAGCTAGTTCAAAGTTAAATTTCACTTAAATATTTGTATATAAGGATGCGTTCCGGTCAACTTTTTGCCCTTTTATAGTAATATATTTATTTTTGTCTTTATATCATATTATTTGTCATATAAATGTCTTTAAGAGTCAATTAACAGACTTTGACCGGGCTTTTTATATTTTTGTGAATTTTAATTCAAAGTTGAAAATTTCGCTTCAATATTTGTGTACAAGGGGGCCTTCCGGTCAACTTTTGCCCTTTTATAGTAATATATTTATTTTTGTCTTTATATCATATTATTTGTTATATAAATGTCTTTAAGAGTCAATTAACAGACTTTGACCGGGCTTTTTATATTTTTGTGAATTTTAATTCAAGTTGAAAATTTCACTTCAATATTTGTATACAAGGGTGACTTCCGGTCAACTTTTTGCCCTTTTAATGTAATATATTTATTTTTTTCTTTATATCATATTATTTGTCATTTAAATGTCTTTAAGAATCAATTTACAGACTTTGACCGGGATTTTTATTTTTTTGTAAACTTTAGTTCAAAGTTGAAAATTTCACTTCATTATTTGTATACAAGGGTGACTTCCGGTCAACTTTTTGCCCTTTTATAGTAATATATTTATTTTTTTCTTTATATCATATTATTTGTCATTTAAATGTCTTTAAGAATCAATTGACAGACTTTGACCGGGATTTTTATTTTTTGGGGAATTTTAGTTCAAAGTTGAAAATTTGACTTCATCATTTATATACAAGGGTGACTTCCGGTCAACTTTTTGCCCTTTTATAGTAATATATTTATTTTTTTCTTTATATCATATTAATTGCCATTTAAATATCTTTAAGAATCAATTTACAGACTTTGACCGGGTTATATGCTTTTTCGTGAATTTAAGTTTTAATGTTCAAAAATGTGTTGCCAGAGTCGCACTAAGAAAGACTTCCGGTCAACTTTTCGGTAAAAAAGCATATTTAAATAAATATTTTTTTAATTTTATCTTATAGCCTATTATAATAGCTTTCAGAATCACTTTTATATATTAATTTAGCTTAAGCGGTTCCAGAGATATTAGTTATAATACACCTATTTTTCACTTCCGTGTTTTCCACTTCCGCGTTTTAGACCTTCCCAGGAATATGACAGTTTTTGTCCATTCGTTTTTGATGCGTTTCGTTATTTGATTTTGCCATGTGATTATGGACTTTCCGAATTGATTTTCCTCTAAGTTCAGTATTTTTGTGATCTTACTTTTTTCGTCCATAACACGGGAACTTAGTCAAATTTGATAAAATACGCATCGGGGTCACCCACTTTCCAACCGCGGTGGTACATTATGGCTAGGCATTATATACGCTGTCCAAATAAACAGCCATTGAATAGTTCTACAACGCGAGGGTAAGAAATTTCTGTGGTAAGCATTCATAAAGCCCGAAAATTTCGTCCGTAACACGGGAAATAGTGTCAATTTTATAAAAAAAAAAATACGCATTGGGGTCACCCACTTTCCAACTCATTGCCTCGGTAGTTTTTTTTTTATGAAAAGGGATTATAGACGCTGCCCTAATAAGGGAGCTACCATTTGATTTTTAGGGGGGGGGGGGGGCTAGGATGAAAATTTTTGTCCTGCATTTTTTTTAGCTGTAATCTCTGTCCTGCCTTTTTATCTTTCACTCTGTTCGGTCCTGCCTTTTTCTGTTTTAGTTTATCCTGACTTTATTTTACCTAAATTGTCGTCCTGACTTTTTTTTTTGCAAGTGTCTCATTCTGCCTTTTTTTACCTCAAAACTCCTGTCCTGCCTATTTTTTTCAAATTTCATCCTAGCCCCCCCCCCCCCCCCCCCATAAAAATCAAATGGTAGCTCCCTAAATAGATATTGAATAATAATACGACCTGAGGGTAAACAATTTCTGGGTAAGCATTCTTATAGGCCGAAAATCTCGTCAGTAACACGGGGGAAAAAGTCAAACTTGATAAAATACGTATTGGGGTCACCAATTTTCTAACCCATTGACTCGGTAGTTCGGCATTGCTAGGGATTATAGATGCATAGCTATTGGATAGTACTATGACGTGAAAGTTGATAATTTCTAGGGTAAGCATTCTTATTGACCTATAATGGTTTCCTTTTTTTAAATTGTTATTCTTTAAAGGCAACACGAACAATAAGTCACATTTGATCAAATACGCATTGGAGACATCCACTTTCAGACCCATTTTCTCGGGACTACTTCATGGCTAAGGATTATAGACGCTGCCCTGGTAAATAGCTATTGAATAGTTCTAAAACGTGAGAATAAATAATGTCTTGGGTAATCATTCTTAAAAACCTAAAATTTCGTCCGTTACACGGGAAAAAGTTTAATTTGATACAATACGCATTGAGGACACTCATTTCCGACCCGTTGTCTTCGTAGTTCTTAATTGCTAGGGATTATAAATTTGGAGACGCTGTCCTAGTAAATAGCTATTTGATAGAACTACATCGGGAGGGTAAAGAATTTCTGGGGTAAGCATTCTTAACCTATAGCTGTACAATGTAAACTATGGGAATGCAACACGAGTATAAATTCCAATAACCGAAAATTATACCATAGCTATCTATGGTATAATTTTCACAACTATACCATAGTTTGTGAGAACAGCTCTGTTCCTGTAATGGTTTTCCAGTTTTATTTTTTTTCTTTCTGAAAAGCAGATGTCAATCATTTTTTGATTGTAGCGAAATAAAGTTTGTGACAACCATAAAACTGAATGAAAAGGCAAAATTGAATACAAATAAGAAAAACATGACTTTCAAAGAAATTCACTAGATCTATTTCTACATTTGTAGAAATAATAGGACGAGATAAATTACCGTACAATGTTCAGATTCTCAAAATATGACGAAGCACTATAAGCAAAATACCGCAATTGTCATACAAAATACATTCTTCTTTTTAGAAAAGTGAAGCAGCAGACTTGCTATGCAGTATGGGTATTGCTCATAGTTGAAGGCTGTATAGTGACCTATAGTTTCTATGCATTTTTGTCTCTGGTGTAGTTTTCTCTTTGGCAAGCATACGAGATCTTTTTAATATTATTTTTTACGTTTAACTTAATACAAACTATCTGAGGATAACAACAGACTTTACCATAACTATTTCTTAAGAACTAAACATACTTTTGCTATAATTGTATAATTCTTATATCATTTGCATATCTATAAATACTTAAATTGGATTGGTCTAGTAGAGTTTTTCTCTTGGTTTACACTTCGATAAACCATGTTTCCGAAACTACTTTTGTAATCTATTCATGCGCGATACACATTCTTGCAGGGATACTTGGATTCTCTGCAAGTTGAGATTATAAAACAATTGCATAACAGTTGTTTATATTCTAATGCATATATAACCAAAAGAAAAGAAATAAAATAAATGCACTAAAGCTTCGAAAATGAATAAAATAAAATTTAAATAAAATTCCGGGAAATTTCACGAATGATTTGACGAACTCACGTCATGGCAAAACACGACGTCATACGATTGAAAACTTTCAGACGGAAGATTATTTCGTTACTTGTACGCTTCAAATTCGGATAGTTTCTAATTAAAATAAAGTTTTTGAGGTAGGTGCTAGTTCATTTTAGATTCTGTTGCATTTATCAAACATTTAAGTTTTTATAGAAAGTCAAGATGGCGGCGTACTCATTAGTTACGACACGCCATTGTGCTTCTGATGGTACATGTAGTAGCCATCAAAGTAATAATGTAAATTAATAATCGCGTATGTTTGGCCGAAGAATTATAAGGATTAAACACATTTTTTCTAGAGGTTATTGATGTGTAAACCGGGTCTCTAACTCACAAACTTGACATAAAAGTCCTTTTATTCAGTTTGTGAGTTAACCGCCCCGGTTTACACATCAATAACCTCTAGAAAAAATGTGTTTAATCCTATAATGTATCCTAATAACAGGTTCATAAAAAGATTACACAAAGATTTATTGAGAATTATTTCACATCAACCTCTCTTAAAGTAAAGTTTTGCTTTTAAACTTTAATTAGAAAACAATATTCCGGAAATAGTTATTTAACTGTCACAAATCAAATAATCTCAGGATTCCACAACTGAAATTTAAAACTGAAACACACAAAAAACGGTATTTCCAGTACTTTTTTTACAACGCATTTACCGGCTGCACTCTTACTTCCCAATGTTAAAGGTAACATAACAGATGTTAAATCCACCGAATGGTACGCAACTCTTACTCTGACTTTGAAGTTCCACAATATGGCACTTTTCGTTTTCCTTTCCGTCAGAAGAATTGTTCTCAGTTTTAATTTTAGATGATTTACAGTTTGGCTCCAAAACGTTTGATATGTCTCGTAGCTGATCATCAGAAGGCCTTTTGTATTTTCGAACACCCTGGACACTGCAGTGGCCAGTTCGCGACATTACAGTTTGACCAACTATTCCTGACTGGAACATAGTAGTTGCACAGGTACACTTCCCGGTATGATTAGTAAAGTTGCCAGAGAGTCCAGCTTTGGTGCAAATGGTTTTCATAAGGTTTTCAAGTTTGTTGATGCCAAGGTTTTGTTTGGAGAATCTCAATGAATCACGCAGTGGACGTTTATAGAACTTTGAATTTCGCTCCGGACTTTTAGAATGTCCAATGTAGAGCTCGTAAAGCTTATACAAATCCTTGTCGCTGCTCGCATTTGTGTAATGCTTAATGTTCTTGTTCTCAACATTTTTCTGCTTTAACCCACCTTTAAATGTTTTACTGTTTGTCTCTGTGAACTGAATATTCTTTCCTTTATCGTCAGTTCCTATATTAATCTGAGATGTATCCAAGCTATGGTGTTCAATTCTCCCACGCATTCCAAATAATTTGCAATTATAAAAGAAGACCCCAATTAAAAGAGCCGCTGACGAATCGTACCCAACAATTTCTTTTTCCCATAACATCAGTTCCTGTTCTTGCGAAATAGGGTCTGCTTGCTTTGTGGTCATACCATGATAGCCTAAAACGATCAAATTTAAGTTCATATTATTATTTTTTTGAATAATTTTAAATTCTAAGGCAAAATAAAAAAAAATATGTGTTTAGAAAGGTATCAAATTTGCATCCCCGTCCCAGTCTTTACACCGCATACGAAGTTGACCAAACAAAGGTCATAGGAGCATAGTTATACACTATAAACATAGTGACACGGACGGACGGACGGACAGAATGGTTTCTGTATGTTTTTACAAACCTTTTTGGAGGAGAACAATTGACAATATTTAATAAAAGATTTTAATTTTCAATGTTTTTTTTCTGGTTATCGGCATAATACATAGAAAAGTGTTGACGAAAATTTACTGATTTTTCTATTTTTCTTTTTTCTTTATTATCAATAAAAGATTGAATAGTGAATATATAATGCGACGGCATATATAATGCGACGGCATATATTAGAGGACTACATGTAGTCTCAAATTAAAACGTGTATCATGGTTTATTTAAATTCTAGGAATAATGTTCGTGAAATTCATTTCATCAAATTAGTATATAATAATAATAAAAAAATAGAATAACACATATGGAATTTGAATAGCTTTCATTTGAAAAAAAAATAACCCAACCTTTGCAGTTAAACTTTTCATCTGGGAATCAAGTACTCTTCTAAATCTTAAAAATGTATCATCTCTCTCGTCCATAAAGTTCATGCTAATTCCAGCGTCTCTGATACTTCTCAATAGCCCGACAGATAAGAGATACAGTGATTTTGGTGGATAAAAGTCTCCATTTTTTTCCGAACCTCTACTATGAATCTGGACAACACTTTATTAACACCAACAACTGAAAACTCCTCAATTTCTGGAATTCCTTCCCCTCGGGATGTCCTATAATTTCTCCATGCGTTGAACACGTTCTTTGCCCAGCTTGTATTCTTTTTTGTGTTTTTCGGGATATTCTCGGATATTAACTCGTTCATATCATCCTCTGTTGTCAGGTTGCCGAATCTAGAATTTTCATCGTCTGTGGAGACTTGGGCATTGACAAAATTGTTTAAATCGGCTATCGCATCAATATGAAAGTCCCCATAACTAATATTATGAAGGTCAGGAATAGGCACATTAAAATTAATATCCAAAGTATCTTCTGTTTTGAAAAAAAAAATTTCTGCTTGGGCGGCAATCTGTGATAGACTGTTATTTTCATCATCATCGCCTAGAAATTGGTCTGTACTTATATTTGCGCATAATTGTGTCAGGCTTATATCTGTGTCAATGTCACACAACATATCAATTACGTCCAGATCTTTCATCATAATTTAATCAGAAACGTTGTCCATGTTATCGGAGGCCAACATGAACGCTGCCATCACTGTCGAATTTTCTTTTCCAACTGATATTCGCGCCGTTTTTGAAGTCCGTGCGTTTTAGAAAAAATGGGCGGGTTTCATTTGTTAGGCAAAGATTTAGCAGATTTTTATAAAAACAAAAGTAAAAGTAAAAAGTGATAATACGATGCAATATACTTTTTCAACAGTGAAAGCTGCGATTGGTTAAAACAGATATGTCATACCTTTTGGATAGTTTTATGGTGTTTCGTAAATTATATCATAGTTTTTGGTGAATACCCTCGGCAATCCCACTCGACTTCGTCTCGTCGGATTATTGCCGGGGTATTCACCAGAAACTATGGTATACTTTACGAAAGTCGGGTTATTGCCGGGGGATTCACCAGAAACTATGGTATAATTTACGAAACACCTTAAAACTATCCAAAAGATATGAAATATTTATAGCTTAAATGCCAAAAATATCTGATTTATTGAAATAAAGGCAAATTCGAGAAAATAAGCATTAGGGACTGTCACAGTAGGGATTTATTAGAGGAGAGTCTATTATCCCTAGCCATACATAAAATATTTTAATAGTAAATTCTAAAAACATAACTGTAAATTATATATGACTTAGAAATCTGCAAACCAAAGTTAGAATTTGATTAATGGGATATGAACATCTAGTATATAAATATTGTTTTCGAACAAAAAAGTCAAAAACTATGATATTAAAGAAAAAGAAAATTGTTGATGAAGTAGTTTTCCAAACCGAATTGCGGGATGACGAATTGCAGAATAGCTTATTTTCAAACAGAGAATTGCATGATAGCTTATTTTTATAGAGAGATTGCATTATAGCTTATTTTTATAGAGAGAATTGCAGGATTAAAATAGCTGGTAAGCTTGACACACAAAACCACGTGAATTTCTTACGGCGATTCTAAGTTGAGACGAGTAGTTTTAAGTCTATATATCCCCCGGAATGTGCAACACACAGTCACGAGGATAATGAGACAAATATTCACAAGATACCAAAGTGAGACAGAATTTTACAACTACAGGTCACCGTACGGCCTTCCAAATAAACAAGTCCCACACCGCATAGTCAGCTATTAAAAGCTCCGAAATGACAAATGTAAAACAATTCAAACGAGAAAACTAACGGCCTAATTTATACACAAAATAATGAACGAAAAATAAATATACAATTAATGACAATTGAAATACAAATATGACTTTAAATTTTGACATTCGACACATGTACATGTAGTTGTGGCTTGTGATAAACGTGACGATTTCAGTTTCGTTAGTCTCAGCTTTCGATGGTACATGTACCAATGTTTGTTGTTTTATGAAACACGTGCATTTTCAACTATAGATGTTGATGTGTTTTAATGTAATTCTGAAACAAGTCTATGAAAAATGTAAAACAATTCAAACGAGGAAACTAATGGCCTAATTTATGTACAAAATAATGAACGAAAAACAAATATGTAACATAGCAACAAATGACAATCGCGGAATTACAGGCTTTTGACTTTGAACAGATACATACTGATTGTGGCGGGGGATTGATAGTGGGCGCACAGACCTCTCACATAACATAGGACAGTGGTGTTACAGTTCAAAATATGAACGTACTATAATAATCACTTGAACAAGGCTTAATGCATCATTTGAATACATCTAGAAATACATCTACTAAAACACGTAGCGGACGTGGCCGGGTACTTGTGCATTCCAACAACAAAAAGACACTACGAGACAGATATGAAAGTACTCGAAGTTGCTTCTAAGAATCTACTGTTTCATCGATGTTATATGGTATTTTGAACATACTGAAAAGAAGACTAGTTATCTCCCTTGCAATTTCTGTCCCCCTATCCAAAATACCCTCATTTTTCAGTGGCAGTTCGTATTTTCCCAACCATCATTCCAGGTGGCCTCTATGATTACTAAACCTACCTATTGTGCGTGTTGTTAACTTGTTCTCCTCCTGGACATGCATAACATATTTGCCTCTGGAAGTTGAGCAACAATCAATCAAAATCTACCTTGCAACAAACGTGTATATTCGTTCATCGTGTGTTTATTTACGTTATTTGATTGAGTTAAGCCTTCCAATTGAAATTTTATCGTGTGGTTTTCTATGTTGTGATGTTATACTATTGTTTCAGAAAAAGGGAGAAGGTTTGGTACCATTAAAACGTTTAATCCCGCTGCAAATGTTTGCACCTGTCCTAAGTCAGGAATCTGATGTACAGTAGTTGTCGTTTGTTTATATAATTTATACGTGTTTCCTATTTTTTATATAGATTAGACCGTTGGTTTTCCCGTTTGAATGGTTTTACATTAGTAATTTTGGGGCCCTTTAGAGCTTGTTGTTCGGTGTGAGCCAAGGCTCCGTGTTGAAGGCCGTATATTGACCTATTATAATGGTTGACTTTTACAAATTGTTATTTGGATGGAGAGTTGTCTCATTGACACTCACACCACATCTTCCTATATCTATCTTAATAACACTTCTTTTTTATCAGAGGCAGATAGAGAAAGGACCGGAATCCAGTATATTTGAGAAGAGACCTTATGATCGATTTTTCAAAGCATATAAAACTGATCAATACAATCAAATTTTACATGGAAAATGTTCCAACTCAAACAGTAGGAAATTGACAATGTATTTGATTTAAAAAAAAAAGATGGTCCATTAAAAAACTGCACTCGAGTCCGAGTCTTGTTAAACATGTCTGTTCTCTTCTACAGCCTAAATGAAGATACACAGGTTTTGTTAGAAAGATACGTCTTAAAACCACATTTCGATTGATTTAAACAAATTTCGTCTGGAATATTAGACCAAACGTTAGTAACGACTGGTAGAATTAACATCAGGTAATTAGCTTGTTCTGCGTAATGTAGTTTGTAAATTTGATGACCCCCTAATCCTGTGGTCATGTAGATCCAGCAAGAGTATGGTGTGGGAAAGAAAGATAATCAGGACATTATCTGTCAAACATTTGGTGAAATTTTAACAGTTTATGTTTATTACGCCGACACTGGAAATCTTTCCAACCAGTTCTAATTGTACAGCAACTTTCCCGATGTTATCTCAGTACCATCGGTTTCTGTGACAATGCTTGCTGCTTCTAGCTGTAAATTTTCAAAAGATTTTGATAAATAATCAGAGATATTACTATATTCTAAGACTGGTAGTATAAAAAATACATTAATAGTTTCTAAATTCTTCTTTTATAGTTTAAACTTTTAGATTTTGGAATAAGGCTTATCGTGAAATAGCGATATCAATAACTCTTTTATTCCAGCTTCATCTATGATTATTTTGCGTCGTATAAAAAGGTAATACAAATACGAATATTTCTATGAATTGATTGTCATCAATTACGTGTTTACCAATCACGATCATCCTCGTTAGGGAGCTACCATTTGATTTTTATGGGGGGGCTAGGATGAAAAATTTTGTCCTGCATTTTTATTTTAGTTGTAATCTCTGTCCTGCCTTTTTATTTTTCACTCTGTTCGGTCCTGCCTTTTTTTTTTTTTAGTTTATCCTGACTATTTTTTTTTGCAAGTGTCTCATCCTGCCTTTTTTTTTTACTCAAAATTCCTGTCCTGCCTATTTTTTTCAAATTTCATCCTAGCCCCCCCCCCCCCCCCCCCATAAAAATCAAATGGTAGCTCCCTTATATGTAACGGTCATCTTGAAAAAAATTTAAGTGATGATTAACGGTCATCTTAGCGATTTTTTAAAATCCAAGTTCCATTTAAATGCACATTTCTCGGTAGCAATTTGTGATTCCCGTGTGAATCTTTTATAACATTACATCGTACCAAAGTATGCTTTGTAAAGAAAAAATATAGAAACCCTATAACAAACAATACAGAAACTGACCTAATTTTTCATCCGATATCTCGAGATGACCGTGAATGCAGTTACGGTCATCTACGGAAGCGTATTAGCGCCACACATTTTTTTTTTTTATTTTTCTTCCTTTGTTTGCGTTATAACGCAAACCTTTGCGTTATAACGCAAACATTTGCGTTATAACGCAAACCTTTGCGATATAACGCAAACCTTTGCGTTATAACGCAAACCTTTGCGTTTTAACGCAAACCTTTGCGTTATAACGCAAACCTTTTGCGTTATAACGCAAACCTTTGCGTTTTAACGCAAACCTTTGCGTTTTAACGCAAACCTTTGCGATATAACGCAAACCTTTGCGTTATAACGCAAACATTTGTTTTATCTTATTTCTTATTTAAGATTCAAAGGAAACAGTAGTTATTAATGGAGGAGGCTGGATATAATAAAATTTATCACCTTTGTAGTAATTGCAAAGTAAACTACTTGAATAATTATATCATATCAATGACTAATAATGAGCATAATAATATAAGAAGATATGGTATGAGTGCCAATAAAGAAACTCTCCATCTAAGTCACTATTCGTAAAAGTAAACCATCATAGGCCGAATTACGGTCTTCAACACGGAGCATTGGCTCACACTAAACAACAAACTATAAGGTCCCCAAAAACGATATTCAAGTTACTACTAGTATATATATTACAAAGAAAATTGAGTAAATTGAGGTTATACCTAAGAAAAAAATCAACCCTGCTAATATAGCTATAACCGAATATAAATATACTTCCAAAGTAAGCTCTCGTTTGAGAACTGTGTAAAGTAGGTGACATTCAAACAAGCTACCCTTTGGCAATAAATGTATAGAATGAAGATGTTTCATTAATAAAATTATGTTCTCTCTATTCAAATTGCTACCCAAGCATCTTAAAAATACTTCATTATATTGAAATGAAAATTCAATGACTTTCTATCAAAGAATCTTGATCATATTCTGAGATTTAAAAAAAAATGTTTCCTTATTAATAGTTCATTTTAAAGCAGAAAGATCATTTTGTCTATTTGACTTGGAGGTTTCACAATTGTATGACATTATTTTTGATCTTTCAATTTTAATATGACTATATACTATATCTATTTTCTTCTTAAAATATATACTTTTCTGATGCACAAATCAGTCTTAATTTATGTATAATTGCACTTCAATTATTCCATTATATCTATGCATATTTATTATAATGATTTGGCCTTGTATGTATGTTTCTTTTTTTATCTACTAGTAAATCACATCCGAAATGAATGACAGACGGACATATATACAAAACTTAATGAATAATTGAAATAAAGATGTTTGCGTTATAACGCAAAGGTTTGCGTTATATCGCAAAGGTTTGCGTTATAACGCAAAGGTTTGCGTTATATCGCAAAGGTTTGCGTTATATCGCAAATGTTTGCGTTATAACGCAAAGGTTTGCGTTATAACGCAAAGGTTTGCGTTATATCGCAAAGGTTTGCGTTATAACGCAAAAGGTTTGCGTTATAACGCAAAGGTTTGCGTTATAACGCAAAGGTTTGCGTTATAACGCAAAGGTTTGCGTTATATCGCAAAGGTTTGCGTTATAACGCAAACATAGGAAGAAAAATTAAAAAAAAAAATGTGTGGCGCTAATACGCTTCCGTAGTCATCAGCTTTACCCGTGTACATATGTGTATAGGTTGAAAGGAAGTAAAAGATGACTGGCGTCACCTAGATTTTACATCCAAGATAATTGGTAGAAGTAAATTTATTTTCTGCTGTCTTGAATTGGTAATTACACAATGTAGATATCAAAATTGAAATAGTGATAAATGGATGTTGGTCATCGGTGTAGAAATAGCGAGTAATTTACAAAAAAACTCTCTGTGACAAGCAACATTTGCTGTGCCATATTTAACAAAGGGTGTTCTTCATTCATACTATTTCGAAAATTCCGGAACCGTTGATGACCGTAAAAAATGCGATTTTTCTATCAAAAAAGCTGCGGCACCATATGTGTTTTACCATTTCAATTACCCCCAAAGGTGTTGATAATTCAGAATTCGATTTTTTTAATGCATCATTGATATGGAAAACGCAGGACCAAGCAAGAATGTGTCCATAGTACACGGATGCCCCGCTCGCACTATTATTTTCTATGTTTAGTGGACCCTGACATTGGGATAAAAACTATGATTTTGCATTTAAATTTGAAAGATCATATCATAGGGGATAGTATACTAAGTTTCAAGTTGATTGGACTTCAACTTCATCAAAAACTACCTTGACCAAAAACTTTAACCTGAAATTTGCACTATCATTTTTTTTATGTTCAGTGAACCGTGAAATTGGGGTTAAAACTCTAATTTGGCATTTAGATTAGAAAGATCATATCATAGGGAACATGTATACTAAGTTTCAAGTTGATTGGATTTCAACTTCATCAAAAACTACCTTGCCCAAAAATTTAACCTGGAATTTGCATTATCATTTTCTATGTTCAGTGAACCGTGAAATTGGGGTTAAAACTCTAATTTGGCATTAAAATTAGAAAGATCATATCATAGGACACATGTGTACTAAATTTAAAGCCGATTGGACTTCAACTTCATCAAAAACTACCTTGACCAAAAACTTTAACCTGAACGAACGGACAGACGCACAGACTAGAAAACATAATGCCCCTCTACTATCGTAGGTGGGGCATAAAAAGCTACCATAGTCGCCTATGTAAATAATTACTTCCTTGTGACCTAAAGTAAGATTTATATTTTGTTTTCATTTTATAGTCAATAAGTTGGAAATCAGTGGAATGATTTATAACAAACAACATAGTCAAAAATATTACATTATAAAAAAATCACGTATTGATGTACGTCTTTGTAGGAAAATTTCAACCCGACCAATCTGAACGACATTTTAATTGAAAATGCATGAATGTGCGATGTGTACTGGTTGATAATCTAGTCTAAGATACATGACTTTTTAATAAGTTGTTTATGGCTTTGAACTAGCTCTCAGGAACTGTCAGTACTCTCAGATCTGTACTTGTTGTCTTTTCTGTTGTTTGGATGAACAAGTACCCGGCCACGTCAACTCTTCGTTTTACTTAGATGGATTTCTATTTGTAGCCACATGATGATACAAGTATTAAACAACTTGTATTGTTAAGCAACTGTCTTTGTTGGGATTTGGGGATAAGACCCCTCCCTTTCTTTAAGTGCCCTTCCGTAACATATGCCTAAATCCCGAGCTTAAATCAATATATTTACTCTTTCCATTGTTTATTACAATAATTTAGAAAAACTGTTGAAATGGTGTAGAATGTCTGTAGAAAGTGTATTGTATTTTTATAATATGGTCATTTAAATATTGATTTTAATCAAGCGTTTGTCGCGCGAAAATCGCGAGATCATCGCTGGTGAATAATAGATGCGCTCGTTAAAGCAACCTACATGTATCTTGATAGTATCTTATTTCCCAGAAGTGCTGTTCGGGTGTGAAATCATGATATATATATTTTTTTAACTACATGCCATGGCCCTTACGACCGAAGGCAGGGTTCAGTTGTTTCCTTCAGTTTATAAGGTAAATATACTAGTAGTTCAGCGATGATTCGGATACATGTACTCTTTTATTAATAAAACCAGGAATCTATGTTTTGCATTGTCATTTGCATACCACTACTACCCAAGTTGGGGGCATAAAGTGTCTAGATCCATTCGTCTGTCAACTCGCTGAGTATCATTGATAACTCTTTATGAAATTTGTGATTGGTCCCTACAGACCGTAAAAGGGGCAGACATGAGATTAAGGGAGTGCAAGCTCAGATGAAGAAATACGAATTTTACTTTGGATTATCCTTGGCAGCGGTTCTGCTTAAAAAATGCAGACATTTAGGCAAGACTCTTCAACGTAAAGATTTATCAGCTACTGAAAGTTAAACTAAATTCTGAAAAGCTTCAGAGATGATCAGTTCTTTGAAAATGTTGTTATGAAATCCAGACGAGGAACCAGTTCTCCAAAGGAAAAGATGAATGCCATCTATATTTGAAATTGGGACTGCAATTGCAGAGTTACTGTTACTGATAGATTCGAATAAGAAACCTTTAACAGCTATTTGAATACATATCAAGTTCTTCTAAAATGCACCAAGGGCTAGGATGGCCAGTTTTATCAAGAAGATTTTCAGGAAGCAAATCTTCTTTGCCAGTTGAGGCTATTTGCAACTGTCATTGAATTAGCAACACCTAGAGCAAATCTAGTCCTTGCAGATATCACCACGTTCAAAAGAGGAATGACACTAAGAGAACGCGTTTTGTTGTCAGAAGTAGTTACTCTAGTTTTAGTCCTGCCAGCAACAAATGCAACAAACGAAAGGTCGTTCAGTACACTCCATCGTATTTAGACACATCTAAAGGTCGACCGTGAAACAGGATAGATTGAACGATCTTATGGTGCACCATGTTCACAAAACAAGTTTTTCGTAGCATGTGTAGAAAAAATAAGACTTGTATTTCCTCACAGCTAAATTATCTTTTTTCGTCTCATTTGAATTTTGCTTTAGGGGTAAAACCCTTTCAGTGATAAAAGTAACCAACTTTGTTTTATGATTTAACATACGTCAATTTTGGTCCTCAATGCTCTTCAACTTCGTACTTTATTTGGCCTTTTTAACTTTTTTGGATTCGAGCGTCACTGATGAGTCTTTTGTAGACGAAACGCGCGTCTGGCGTATATACAAAATTTAGTGCTGGTATCTATGATGAGTTTTTTCAGAAGGTAAAATCCCAAATGGGCGTGACCATCTACCATCCGAACTGGAACATATAATTTGGACTGAAAAGAGTATAGCAAGCGAATTTGCATTCATAGAATAAAGGAAAAACATATTTGAAAATTTTCAATTAGGTCAGTCTTCATAACCTCTCTGAACATTATTCATTTACTGATTATGGGGTAATGGTTACAAAAAGGGGTGGGACGGCTTTCTATTTCTTTTGGGTATCAAGGTTTTTTTTTGGGATAAGGAAAAATGTAAACTTATAATAAAAAAAGACGAGGAATAACTTTCCTTATTATTCTAACATGAAGAAAAGTTTTCCTTTTGGCATCGAAAAAAATCAGAGATGGGGAACTCCCCCAACCATTACCAGTAAAAAAAATTAAATAAGATAAAGCACTCAGACACTTACTTACACAACTTAAAACGGGAGACAACACACGGTATTTGGACTTATTTTAAATCATTTATCGGGAAAGTTAAAACCGGCTACTGGTTACATTAGAGCTTTCTTACAAATTGACGAAAGGTACGTATGCTTGACGAATCATACGTAAGACTCGTTTAAGGGATCCTTTATTTTGACATATTTAAATAATAGTCGTGGAACTTCGGACAATTATCCTACATGCAACGACAGTTATTAAATTGGACTTTTCCGATATATTTATAGGATGTCGGGACGTACGATATGTTAAAATATGATACCACCAGGTCGGATGAGATAACACTACAAAATATCCTAAATATGTCTAGTAGTCAGACAAAAAAAATGCCCCTAAAAAACTAAAAACCGACCCCTCCCCTACGTATACTCTTCAATATTACAATGTTTTGAATCATCGCCCCCCCCCCCCTTAATGTGTATATATGATATACCGGGGCAATGGAACGAATATTTTAGCGTATAATTGCGTTTTGACTATAGTCCTCAACATTCATCAAATATTAGCCACTGGACGATAAGTGATAACTTCGCGTCTATCTTCCAAACATGTGTATTACTAAATCGTCATTATAAAATCCACAATGTTTATGGTGTAAAATCGTAGATTTATTTTCTTGATATACAAAATCTGTTTTTCATGTTTATTCAACATTACTTTTTAAAAACATGTATCATCATTTTTGTTTAGCAAATCTCGATATTCCACTTTGACAATTTGCTGAAAGTGTACTATAAAAAATAAAATAAATGTGAATCTTGTCGTTAAATTCATACTAACGTACTTCAATAATGCCATTGAAAAGTTAATCGTGAAACTCGTGCTTAAAAATTTCCCGCGGAAATGTGTGTTCTCGTGGTTTACGTAAGTAACGTATCGAACGTAAGTGTATTTGACACTATTTTTCTCTGTTTGATTATATTAAAATCGTGTATTATTTGCGATATTATTCTTTTTTGAAAAATAAACTTGATTTAGAAAAGAATGCTGTTTTACTGGATAAAACACAGACTCTTTTAACAGTTATTGTGGAAATGAAATACGTGCTCCCTATACGTTCGTTCGTACCTTTCGTCAATTTGTAAGAAAGCTCTAATAAAACAAATAGTTATGACTACAGAAATTCAAAAGGAAATGAAGGTATATATTTTTTTCTATGGGGAAAACAAAAAATAATAAAAACATTGAATACAAAATTGAATTAAAATATTTTCTTTCAGAAAAACAAAAAAAGCCGAAATGAGTTCTCGAGAAAAACTACAGTGGTATCGGGACCAAAAAACAAAAACAAAAGAGAAGTGAACAATAAATTCAGTCGTACACGAAAAATCGTAAATTAACTCAAAAAGAACAAAGCAATACGAAGGTAGCGATAAAGAAAAAAACATACCGGAAGAAAGTGACAGAAAGCAGAACAAAGGAGGCATTAAGGAAACACAATTACAGACAATCCTTGAGAGATAATTGTATAGGGCAAAAACAAAACAAAAGGAACAATTATAACTTGAAAAATGTGTTTGAAAACAGAAAACACAAAGCAGTAAATAAACTAAAAAACTCACTTCCGCTTACTCCTCTGAAAAGAGTAGCTACTTTAGCTACTTATCTGGATAAAACTCAATCTCCAACAGTTCGCAAGTTACAAAAATTGAATATTGTTAAAACTCCAGAAGAACAGTCTGATATAATTGTTGCAACGGCCGTTTTAGAAGATATTAAAACGGCAATTAACGCATCCAAATTAAAACGAAGTAATGAATCTTTAAAGGGAATGAACACTAACACTATAAGCGGAGAAAAAGTAACTGAGAAAAAGTGTAGAAAGCGTTTAGCAATGAAACTTAATATCCCGATTAGAAGAATAAGCGGAGGTAGGAGAATTCGTACCCGAATTTTGATGTCGGACCATTTCTGTTGGAGCTTTACCAAAAGAAAAACTCGCGCTGATGCGTTATCAGAAAATGTAAAACGTCAAATATATGAATATTGGCAAAAATCTGGAATTTCTCGACCAACTCGTAATAAATCTGATGTCAAACGTGAAAGGCTTGGTCCAAATATTTATGCAAGTCATATGATTCATATTCTTGAAAAAACGCAAACTGAGGTTTATATTGAATTTAAAATAGAAAACCCTGAAATTAATATATCACAAAGATCCTTTGAAAACTGCAAACCTTTTTTTTGTAAGGCCAGTTAGACAGAAATACAGACAGACTTGTTGCTGTAGGTACAATGTTGAAATTAAAGCTGCGTTCAAAGCATGTATGAGCTTTAGAAAAAAAATACTATCCGAAAAAGAAACAGAAAATAATGTACCTACAAATTGCCCAGTCTTTCGCGACATAAAGGATCTGTATAGCGTAACTCTTTGTAATACAGAGGACAGATTTTATGAAATATCATGTTTGAAAAGAGAGTGTACTATTTGTAGTGTAGATTAAATTGTTAGACGCGGAAAGTGTCGAATCAGAGTCTGCTATGGACGTGAAATGGGAAAAATTTGAATACATTAATTTTAATGTGAAAGGGGGTAAAACTGTTAGGAAACTCCAACTGGTCACAAAAGAAACCAAAGCAGGTGTTCTTTTTTCACACATTAAAGAGTTACTGAAAACTTTTCCATTTCATCAACATAAAGCTTCATGGCAAAATGAACAATTTAAATCGTTAGTGTCGTCTCTATCGTTTGGTAGCTGTGTTTGCGTCCATGACTTTTCAGAAAATTATAGATATTCAGAAATGCAAGAACTTCAAAGTACGTATTTTTAAAAAACAGAAGTATCTGTCCATGTGTCGATTATTCACCGCCATACAATGCTTGAATGTGACGGTATAGAGAGCACTAAAGAAATTCCTTACATTATTACAGAACACTTTTATGTCATTAGTCCTGATCAACAACACGACCATTTCTTCGTACACGAGGTTTGAAAACAAATATACGAATACTTGAGATCTATATTATATAATACCAGCTGTTTTCATGAATTCACGGATGGCTGTCCATCCCAGTTTAAACTAATAGAAAAGAAAACAGCTGTTGTTCCCGCTGATTCCCTAGTATATATTTGTGCTGAACTCAATGGCACTGCCATTCTAACTTAACCGGAGTCAATCCACCTCGACATTCTAGAGTGTATCAATGAGCGCTGTTGCCGTGCAGAGTGAATAAAAAGAAATTAATGGCTTTTATGATTAAAATGTAAATTTATCAAATGGTCTCAATTTTATTAAAAGTTTAATTTCTATTATCTAAGAAAAACATGAATCTACACTTTTAACATATTTCGTTTATAAAATCCGTTAAAATTGGAGTCAACTGAATAACGTGCAATCTAACTTGATTTTTTTTTATTTGAGTAACGTCTTTAAGCGTGTAACGTTAGGTAACACCAGTATCGTGCGACGTTTCATAGCATACCCAGTATATTTGAATAATACTCAAAATATTTTTAATAATTCCTTTAATATTCAGTGATATTGCCGTCTACGGAAATATTGCATAGAAGTACATGTAAGTCCTCATAATAATTTAATTTCAGTCATCGTAGTACCAGCATCTATGACAAAGCAGAATATTTTAATTTTGAAATTATAAATTATTATAAATATCTTCCACCTTTTAAGCAATATACTAACTTCACCTGGATATACATTTCCCAACTTATTTGGTATTCAAGAACTTGCCGCTTCTACTCAACATTTGTAAAACATCATCAGTGAGTGAGCATATAATTGATATACTAGGAGTACATCAAAGAACGTCTCCTTCTTTTTCCAAAGGAATTCATCGGAAGAAAAAAAAGGTCTATTCATAAATAATACTAACGTTGTTTATCATCTTAATAACGTGTTATAGTATTCTTTTATTTGTCTTTTTGAAAATTACTTTTACTGTTTACTTTATTTTTTGTGATATCCATTTGATGTGGCTCAGTACTTGTATATCCCGTCATTGTGTTATTTTGCTATGTTCAATTATTGTAGTTTAGCGTGCTTCATGTATATATTAAACCATGCAGTTTAATCGACCATTAATTTACATAAGATAATGCCTCAAACAAGTCGTGAAAATAACAGTTGTTATCCATTCGTTTGAGTTTCGATTTTGCCATCTGATAAGGCACTTTTCGTTATGAATTTTCCTCCGAGTTCCATATTTTAGTGGTTTTTCTTGTTATGGTGTATTTAAGTAGATCCAATAACTTCAAAATTATGTTTGCTATAACAACACAAATGCAGTGTGCAGTGGATAATTCAAAATATGTGGATATTATACATTTATCACTGCATGCAAATGTTTTCCCACATCTTTAGAATGTGTTATAAAAACTTTTCCTATGAGAAGTCTCCGAAGAACATGATATCTTCACATTTTTTGGTGACGTTAGTTTTTCTAAATTTGTAGTTTTCTATGTTTTGTTTTGAGTACTATAGGTTGTCTATGTCTATTGTTATCTTTTTTTTTGTATTTAGCCATGGCATTGTCAGTGTATTTTCGATATAAGAGTTCAAATGTCTCTGGGGTGTATTTTGTTTGTCTTCTGTACTTATATCTTAATATATATATTTGTTATTTCATTCGATCCCTTGACTGCATTAGAAATAAGGTCATTGCCAAATGGCATGCCCGTTTTACTGTGCAGGATGTGAAAGTACGCAGCCACGTCTTGTAAGAATAACGACTTTTTTTTCAATTCCTACATAAAGCTTATAGCTTAACGATAGTTCCATGCTTTCTGCACTTATAAAACCTTTGCAACGTCTTGACTGGTGCCTAATTAGGCTATCCTTATCTTATATTCCTCCATCGCCGACTCACACTCGTTAAAGCCTTTACAACATAATCATTCGTTTGTTTTTATTGTTATTATGTCTTCGTTCTGAAAATGCATGAACTATTTAATGTGCAAGTAGACGTAAGCAAACATAAATAATTCAATGATTTTTTTTCAAAGCCCTGTTCTCGACTTTTGAAGTAAGCATAACAAATATATTTGTTTCTCATGCTCGTCCATCAAAAGAATCTATTCTCTGGTACGCTAATTTAGCAGTTTCTTAGACCTTTTTAGTTGTGATAGTCGCAAACTTTGCACCACTGTCAAGTCGGACAGAAAACGTCCACTGCATGAAATAACTGCTGTTTATAATGAATCTAGGGAAGAACCAGTGTCTAAGCGTACTGTTCAGCGAAAATTGTATGAAGAAGGGTTCAAAAAACCTGTTGTAAAAAAAATCCATCAGAATTCGTGCTGCAAATGTCCAAAAAAGGCTGGCATGGTGAAAATTAGCCAGGCACAAAACTGTGGAAGATTATTTGAGAAGGGTCATATATAGTGATGAATGTAAGGTGGAAATTGGAATGGATAATCGTGTTTAAGCCTGGAGACGGCCTGGTGAGGAGTGGACTCCTCCTTGCTTAAATCCTGGCCGTGGGTCACGACTGATGACGTAGGGGTGCATTACCTATGAAAGTATTGGTACTATAACTGTTGTAACTGGTAATATAAATGCTTTAAAGTATATTTAGATTCTTGACAATTATGTTTAGCCTGTTGTTGCTTGTCATTTCCCCGCTGACAATTACATATACCAATATTACAATGCCCCGGTTCATAGGGCCAGAATTGTGAAAGATTACATGGAACAAAATCAACTTCATGGTAGGGAATGGCCAGCACAAAGTACTGACCTTAATATTATTGAAAATATGTGGCGTAAAATTAAAATTGAACTGCAAAAACAAGCACATAACTTCACGACAAAGGCTCAAATGGAGACAGCAATTCGGAACATATGGACAAATATATCCTTATAATTCATAAGAAAACTTTATAATTCAATTCCAAGAAGTTTGAGGCTATTAATAAGGGCAAAAGGAAACATCACAAAGTATTAGTTGAGTTCAGATCATTTTTTATATAATTACAAAGGTTGAACTGTATGTGGCGGCCATGTTAGAAGTATCTTCACTTTTGGCACAAGTCTGTATTTTTCAATTGTGTATTATACCAACATCAATGTATCCCGTGTTTTAATCAAATTATGTTTTATCCATATTATATATTTAAAAGATCTAAACAATGTCTTACATGGATAAGTAAACAAAATGTGCTTATATAAATATATGTTGTATACGATTATAAGATAAACGTTTCGATTTAAATATTTCTTAGTTAAATTAAAACTTGCGTACATTTACGCATGCATCTTTATAATTTTACCCAACTGTATGAACGAAATTCTTGATGAAATCCAAGTTTACGGAGTACTTACATAAGGATTCGAATGTTTTAAGCATACGTTGTGAACATATTACTGTAAGATAACTTTTTGAAATTCTCTACATGTAAAGGAGAACATTTAACAAATAAGGAACAAATAAGTATGTACTATTTTGCAAAGGACATTTTATGGTAACTTGTATCTACTAGAAAAGTTAATCACATCCTCATTTAAGTTTTCGTTTCTTTCCCCTTTTAAGATAAGTGACTGCACCCCGTAGTCTTCAAATGTTATTTACCTCTAGGCACATCCACTTGTAAAGCATTACAAACGGTTCAAATATTTAGAACCATTATAATCCATAACAATGTCGGCTAAGACTGTATGTTAAGTTTTTTCGATTATAATTAAAAAAAAATAAGTGAACTTGTTCTGTGGTTCTCAGTCGTATTGTGATGTGGTTCATAAGTGTTTCTCTTCTCGGTTTTAACTTTTCTTATGAATAGTTTTACACTAGTCATTTTTGGGAGGCCTTTGTAACTTGCTGAGCTAAGGCTCCGTGTTGAAGGTTGTACTTTGACATAATATAATGGTTTACTTTTACAAATTGTGACTTGGATGGAGAGTTGTCTCATCGACACTCATACCCTATCTTCTGATATCAATATGTCAAAGTTGTTAAACTCTGTTCTCGTTTATCTGGGTTTTTTTTTGGAAAATATATCACCATCTAATACAGTTCATTCAACACAACCCAAGACGGTAAATGTATAAGGGGCATATAAAGCTACGAGATATAAAAAAACATATAATAGTTTTTGTTTTGGTCAAATCAAACTCTCTTTTAGCAGCCCATTTGATTCAATGTTGTCAAAAAAAAGCTAAAAAACATCACTTCTATTATTCACTTGGCAACTTTTTAATCCCTTAGCCATTGTTAGCTGAGATGGATTACGCATACACTAGGTGTGGTCAGCAATTAAAAATAATATAAGATTAACATTGATTAGTGAAAGGCAACAGTCGTACGTATGTTATGTTTCTTTGTTACATATATGACGTGGCTCTGTACTTATACATCCCGTCTTTGTGTTAGTGTACTAGTCAAATTTTTGTCTTTAATTTTTGCTATTATGCTTGGTCTTTTTACCATTTTGTGCTTCTTTGCTACATATTTGTTTGTTTTTCATTTAGTGATAAAGATTTTTACACAATGTTGACCGCTGTATATTAGATGTTTTTACGGATTATGCCTGTTTGTTTTGTTCACGCATCGTTGTCAATATAATGGAATGTGATGCCCCTGTCGTCATACAAGTGACAGGTTTAGCTAGCTTTAAAACCAGGTTCAATCCAACATTTTCTGCTGAAGAAGAATGCCTGTATCAACTCAGGATTATGACAGAGCTTTTGATTTTGCCATTTTATTAGAGACTGTCCGTTTTATTTTAATTTTCCTCGGAGTTGAGTATTTTTGTGATTTTACTTTATACCACTGTCAAAAATCACTACATCCATGTTGTGTAGGTGGTCAAGATGTTCACTTGTATTGATATAAGAATACAGTCGCTGGTCAGTGACTGAATTAAAACACCTTTCAAGCTTATTTTTAGTATTCGTATTGGCATCTAAAAAAATATGCTGATTGTAAGGTGCACAGTTATCTCTGCTATAAAATCTTTCTGTTTAGAGTAGTCATCGTATTCTCAATACAATATGATGTAATCCTGGAACCTTTGATAGCTTTCTTTCAAATTACAATATGATATGTCGGTACATGCCGTTGAGAGTTGGTGTGTAAACATTTTTCAACATTTTAAAAATGTTTTATTAAATCTTTTTCAGAAACCCAAGTATTGTTATGTTTTCTACGTTACGACTGGAGTGAGTTTCTAAACTATTTTTGACTGACGATTTACAAAAGCAAGGTACCTGGTGTATTTCTAAAATCCTTTAAATTGTATGAAGGTGTTAATAAAATTTAAAACGTTATGAAAATGAACTATTTATTTCAACCGTATACATTTAATTTATGTAACAAATATTCAAAAGACAATACTTTTAAACAATTTTAAACAAGCAAATAATACAGTAGGGATATCTCTGGTCGAGTATTCCGGTTCATAAAATATTAGTACAATACGGATAACTGTAATTTGATATTAATTTATCTACTGGATGTGTTCATGCTTATTATTGAAACCATCATAAGATACGGCTTTGTTTGCATATCGCCCGACTGAGTTGTTTATTATGGATTAGCATTAATGCATGTCCACTATTTTTTACCTTGACAAGTGCGTTTCATAAATATGGATTTAATGTAACTTATAAATCTACTGAGTCGTCTATTTCTGTAAACATATATTGTTTATATTTATTTCGAAAGAATAATTCGTGATTGTTTTCAAAATATTGACTGAGTCACTACTAATAAATAGTACCTTGAAAAAGCGGGTGTCTTTATTCAGTATATAAAGAATGAAAGAAAGTCTGAGACTTAAACATTTTGCTATATATTTTTATCGACTGTACTTTGGACCTCGGGAGTCAAATCACGACTGAAGAAACAACAACAAATGGAAGTTTTTAACGACCTTGACTGGCTATACAGCCCTTGCACGGTCGGATGAAGAAACACAATAATGTGTCCTCTATTTATACTAAGTAGCAACGCACCTGCTTATGACGTCATAATTATTGATAACGACATTGAGGCGGTTTACGGCAAGTACACAATGGTCGACAACGTTGCGTTTGTGCTTTTGGCCAACATGCATATTGTATGCTACGATTAAACTATAAGATCTTTGTCTCGGAGCAATGGACCAAATGAAAATGCCTCATTCAAACATCGTTTTTACAACCATAAATAGGAAGAATTTTTGAAAATGTAAGTAAAACGACGACTCAAGCCTTAAAATGCAATGTAAGAATGACGTTTTTTTCTAAAAAATTGCAACAATTTAACTTTAATAACCAATGTTAATCACATGTGTTTTAGAAAATGATTTAGTAATCATGTTTTATGCCAAAAACGTATGTAATTATAAACCAGATAAGGTCATTTGACTGTAACAACGGTTGTCAGAAAAACAGCTGATTAACGTCAATCAACTTTGTAACGTAACAAATACTTGTCCAGGTCATCCCCTTTACATATAATATAGGCATTTTAAGACAAAAATAAATACACATTCTAACTATATATTAGTTTTTCTTCTTAATAATTTGAATATTCTGAAACCAGAACAATATATGCTCTATAATCAAAAACGAAAGTAGCATGACGTCATTTGTTATTTTTAAATCACATTTGGAATAATAACAATACATAATCAACATGAAAAATTGAAACATAATATCATAAACTCTGTACAGTACAAAACTTGATTACATAGAAGGGAATTCGTTACACTGCCCCTCTCATTGAAAAACTGTTCGTCCCGAACAGACTCTAAACATCAGTACTTCCAATTCACTGTCACAGAACTGAAACTCTTAACATACACACATGCACACAATTTCATACCATGATATACAACATATACAATTAACAATTTAAAATTCAAATGCCTGAGTCTTCACAATTTATAACAACCCTAACGGTTTCTACATTAGATTCATCTGACTCTGCTGCTGTATCTGTTTCGGACGACGTATCTGACCCGGAATCTTCTTCATCTGACATTGTCAAATCTATTACTGTTTCTTCAGGAATATAAGTATTTGGTTTAGTAACTTCTTTAGTAGGGGAATGCGGTAAAAGTAGATCTGAAGTTACTCATTATCCAATGGACCATGTATTGTAGAATGAAGGGGTATTCACCTCCTTGTCACTTACTTCTACCTTTTCTGGCGACGTCTGCAGTCCTGCTTTCTGTATCATCGATAATATTGGGTCGGCTGCCCAGGAAGCAGTCAGGAAGTACACCCTCCCGTCGAGAAAGACAACCTTCGCTTGCTTCTTGACACACCAGTATCCAAATGGTAATACGGAACCAATATACATTGGACTACTAATAGCCTCTTTTCTCACACTTCTTATGGTTTCGGCCCCCTTGTCCATACTGAAGAGACTGGGAGGAGCAAGAAAGCGTTGCCACTATTTGTCCTCAGCAGCTTCCTCATCGGGTAAAGTAAGGTGGCTACTATCCTTTTTCTCTGTGCTTAAGTTTAGCTTTCTTTGTTTTTTGAGTGGGCTGTAATGGTGATAGCAGCTTTTTAGGAGTTCCAAATAGTTCAAGCAGGTCTTTCTTTAGTGGGGTAACATCCGGATGACTCTCTTATTCAAGATTTATTTGTGTTGGCGACCTTACTGGTGACATTTCCCTTGACGGCTTAGTTTGACTCTCTACTGGTTTTTGAACTGTCTCAGACACAAGGTCTGTTTTCTGTTTATTTTTAACTGGAGCTCTCTGGCTTCCCATTAAAGTTTGTATGGTCACCTCTGTGTTATCCATTTTTTTTTAAACCATGTACAGCTGTCTGATATCTGCATTCTGTACCTCAGAGAAGCTGAGAGGACATTGGGGCATCGGTTACATCTAAGCACAGTTTTTGGATGGTGCGATTTTCTGCTCCACATTTGAAACATTGATAATTCATCTACAATTATAAAATGTATAATAAGTATCTTATTTAAAAGCTATATGTCCTGTTTTTACAGAACAATTGAAATACCATGACCAGGGGATCCCAGAGCTTTGATTTGCTTGCTTAGCTATTATTTTATTCTGTTTCAACAAGTTCACAATAATTGTATGAACAAAGTATATTTGTATATTATATATATATTTTTTTTATTAATATTATCAGTATAAAATTTATCATATCATTTTTCAGATAAGACCAGAGAGGTTTCCAATATAAACGAATCAATGGGACTTAGTTTCTGGTATTTTGAACCAGTCGTCTACTTTTCCATAAATAGGCTTTAATCGATCATGACGAACGACCTGAAATTTTGAATTAGGATTGTTTTGAATCCTATAAATAACATCAGATGTAACTTCAGTTATTATATGAGGACTGTCCTAATGTCTTTCGAGCTTTGGGCTTATGTGTTTGACTCTTGATAATATGTTAAGCCAAACAGAGACAACTACTTTATAGGCATTTTGATTTGCCTTAATGTCATACTGACGTTTTTGCTTTTAACTAGCGGAGATAACATTTTTACCAGCTTTTTGTTGTATTTGCCATATAAGTGTTTCAAGGTTATGAACATAAGAATTTGTTGCTTCAGTTTCAGTGGAAAATTCATCCCTTTGTGGATGGTGTCCATAAAATTAAAAGAGGTGTCCATAAAACCTATTGGGAGCTCGATTTCACGACCCAGCATGAGTATACATGGTGATAATTTAGTAGTTTCATGTTCCGATAAACGATATGCGATTAAGGCGCAAGGCAGCTGTTTGTCCCAGTCTCTCTGAGTTTTACAAACATATTTACTGATTATGTCTTCTATAGAACGAGTTAAACGTTCTACTAGTCCGTCACTTTGTTGACGAAAAGCAGTCGTCCTTGTTTTATTGATGCTTTGTTTTCGCATAACTCCTTAAAAAGCTATGATCCAAATTGCTCCCCTTGATCTGGATGTATTTGGTGTGGAATACCAAACCTACAGATAAACAAATTAATAAAACTACCAGCTAGAGTATGAGATTCCATGTTAGGCAATGGTTACCCCTCAGCCCATTTAGTGAAATAGCCTGAGAACGCTAAAGCATATTTGTTCCCCCTATAAAAGAGAGGAAAAGGGCCAACCAAATCCATTGCAATTCTCTCCAATGGGACACCGACATTGTATCGCTTCATTCTACTCCGAGACCTTGTAGGGGACTGTTTGCGTGAATTACAAACATTACAATTTGCAAGTGTTTGATAATATCCTGCTAATAACCCAACCAATAAAATCTATTTTGAACCCTTGCTGTAGTTTTACTTATCCCAAGGTGACCACTCTGTACGTCAACATTTCAAGAATTTTTTGTTTCAATTCATTGGGACATATCAATTGTAAAATAGTTTCTTTAGTATTGGAATGAATCAACTTTCTATATAATAGGTCATTTTTTATTATGACTCGATCCCACTGAGACCAATATTTTTTAAGCTGAATATTTTGAACAGCAATTTTAGGCCAACTTGGTTTCTCTTTGAAATTTTCTTTCATTTTGTAAAACTGAGAGATAACTGAGTCTTGCTTTTGAGAATCAGATATTTCCTTATCTGTTATATGCTTAAACCAAGTATTTTTGACATTGTCTTCATTTTACAAATGTACCGGACTCAAAACTGTCTTGGTTCTCCTGTGAGATTCATGAGACTTAACCTGAGAGAGCTCGGATTCGTTTTGATCTTGTTTTGTACAATAATTACAGTCGACACTTGATTTTTAAACCTAAGTAGCCAGGTAAGAGCACCATGATCTGTGCGTACTTAAAAAAATGTCTCATACAGATATAATGATGGAAATGCTTTACGCTTAAAATGAGCAAACAGCTCACTCCTAGTGACACAATATTGTCGTTGAGCTTGGCTTAGTGATTTGCTGAAATAAGCAACTACCATCTCTTTACCATCATGAATTTGGGATAACACTGCCCCTATGCCAAAACTCTGGCATCTGTGTCCAAAATAAAGGTTTTTGATATATCTATATACCCTAATATAGGGGGAGTCGATCTGACTCTCTTTAATACATTGTATTCTATTTTGACCTAGAGTAAGGACACCGTGTCTTAATTCAACAATGCACTCGTTTTTGTGCATAGAGTCGTACCCAATTACGACTGGAACATCAATATAAGCTATAATTTATGTGTTACTTTGAATTTTCTTAACTTGAGAGGTAATGCAGCATAACCCAAAGTATCAATGAAACCCCCATCAGGTCAACATAGATTAGTCTTATGTTTTTTTTTATTTCAGGTTTTAATTCAACCAGCAGTATCTCATATTTTCTAGGATGTAAAATGCATATAGTTTGTCAACTAAACAATTTATATTAATTTCATAGATGAGACATTTAAGAAAAAAACTTTCTGATTTATTTGTCTTAGTAAAATATATTGACCTGGAGTCATTAAAATCTGTTGCTGGTGACCGATCCTCATCTCCAGCATTTATAGGTTTCCCTAATGCATGAAACTAACATGCCTATCTGTTTGAGTTCCTCGAGTACTTTTAGTACTTTGAAAAAAAGCATTTTGTTCTATTTTCCCTGATTTTACAACACAATTGTGTTTCTAGCCCCACTCCAGTTTCCTACAATCCTTTTTATATGCCCTTTCTTATTACAATAATAGCAAGTTATAATTCTGTCTGAATTTTTATTATTGAAAGCGAGGCTACCTATCTGATGACTGATTTTTGCTACTAGCTCATCATCAGACTCTTCAGTCTCTGTGATCTTACGTAAGCATTGTTTTGAGTTATTGGTCCGTTTCTGATCCAAAGTAAATGACTCATATTCGACCCGAATTTATACAGTCGTCAATGGTTTTCGGTTCTCTTTCAAATATAGAAAGTTGAATTTTAGTGTAATTTAATGCCCTTACAAAACAGTCCTCCATTCCACCATTTTCTACATTAGAAAATGCCTGTACCAAGTCAGGAATATGACAGTTGTTATCCATTCGTTTGATGTGTTTGGACTTTTGATTTTGCCTTTTGATTTTGGACTTTCCTTTTTGAATTTTCCTCGGAGTTCAGTATTTTTGTGTTTTTACTTTTTCCCCAACTGATTTTTCATGTCAATAGGTGGCGTCGGATAAGCCAAACGTGAACTTTGTACATATTCTCTTGTTCTCTGGTTCAAACCGGGATGTTAATGACGAAACTAAATAATTATAATCAAATCGTCTTAAGGGTTCAATTTCTATAACAACACCTTTAAAGACTGTTTTCCTCTTCATAGGATATTCTTTTATTAAATGTACGACCACCGTCGTCAGAATGACCCCCCCCATATTAACCAATAATACTACGTTCTGCTCCCCTATGCTCAATGAGTTCCTGTCGTAAAGCATGTGCATTTAAACTAGTATTATCAGAGTCACCAAATGTGGTAGTGGACATATTTCTTGTATATTTAACGCGCGTCTTGTTCTCTCCTGATTGAGTCAGATCTGTAAGACTTTTGTTCGTTATGTCATATATGTCAAGAGTAGATTCGGGGAGTCGTGAGCCAAGTCCCGAGGTCATAGCCATTTCTTCGCCCATCTCAGAAATCATTACAAAACTAGATTCTAGACGTATTTTCGTCAGACATATCTTTCAGATTATATCTAACTACTTCAGTTAATTATTTTTATTTCACTCCAGATAAGTTCGGAACCCTGTTTATTTTAAAAGGATCCCCATATTGGCCACCAAAGTAACGTTTTTCCACGTTACGACTGGATTGAGTTTCTCAACTATTTTTGACTGACGATTGACACAAGCAAGGTACCAGGTGTATTTCTCATATTCTTCAAATTGAATGAAGGTGTTAATAAAATTTAAAACGTTATGAAAATGAACTATTTATTTCAATAGTAAACATTTAGTTTATGTAACAAATATTCAAAAGACAATACTTTTAAACAATTTTAAACAAGCAAATGATACAGTAGGGATAACTCTGGTCAAGTATTCCGGTTCATAAAATATTAGTACAATACGGATAACTGTAATTTGATATTAATTTATTTACTAGATGTGTTCCTGCTCATTATTGAGACACGGCTTTGTTTGCATATCTCCAGACTGAATCGTTCATTACGGAATAGCATTAATGCATGTCCACACTCATTGTTTTGACCTTGAGAATTGCGTCTCATAAATATGGATTTAATGTAACTGATAAATCTACTGAGTCGTTAATTTCTGTTAACATTTTTTTTTTTTATTTTCTTTCGAAAGAATAATTCGTGACTGTTTTCAAAATATTGACTGAGTCACTACTAATAAATAATACCTTGAAAAAGCTTGTGTCTTTATTCAGTATATGATAAGTGAAAGAAAGTCTGAGACCTGAGCGTTTTGCTATATATTTTTATCGAGTGTACTGTGACCTCTATTTATACAAAGTAGCAACGCACCTGCTTATGACGTCATAATTATTGATAACGACATTGATACGGTTTACCTCAGGTAAACAATGGTGAACGACGTTACGTTTGTGCTTTCGGCCAACATGAACATTGTATGATTAAACTATAATTAGATCTTTGTCACGGATCATTGGACCAAATGGAAATGCCTCATTCAAACATCGTTTTTACAATTAAATAGGAATAATTATTCAAATAAATTGATTATGCTTAAATAAATGTAAGTAAAACGACGACTCAAGACTTAAAATGCAATGTAGGAATGACGTTTTTCAAAAAACAAATACAACAATTTAACTTTAATAACCAATGTTAATCACATGTGTTTTAGAAAATGATTTATTAATCATGTTTAATGCCAAAAACGTATGTATTTATAAACCAAATAAGGTTATTTAGATATAACAAAGGTGGTCAGAAAAACAGCTGATTAACGTCAATCAACATTGTGTACGTAACAAATACTTGTCCAGGTTATCCCCTTTACATCAAATATAGGCATGTTTAGACTATAATAAATAAACATTCTAACTATATGTTAGCTTTTGTTCTTAATAATTTATAATATTCTGAAACCAGAACAATATATATTCTCTATAATCAAAAACGAAAGTTGCATGACGTCATTTACTATTTTAAAATCACTTTTGGAATAATAACAATATATAATCAACATGAAAAATTGAAACATAATATCATAATTTCTGTAAAGTAAAAACTTGATTACATAGAAGGGAACAGTGAAACTTAAAATTCGTTATAGTATTTTCTTACCGGTTTTCTGTTCGTTGCTATGGCATTTGTGCGGCATCCGGGGTACCCTGTTCCTTTTTTTTTCTCATGTAAATGTGTTTACTTTAGGGATGATCAAACCCGATAAGTGTGTATACGTATGTTTTATTGCATTGTAATAATGGTTTTTGGTAAGGTTTACTTTCTAGTAGTAAAACCCGTCACAATGGTCACGTCCAGGCTGACAATCTGGATAGTCAAAGCTCACATTAAATCTGTACCGAAACAGTGTGTTAATTGTCCTCATTTACGCCTTGTTTATAGGAAGCACTCTAATTTAAGGCATAAAAAACAGAAGACAGCTAAGTATGGGCACAAATGTAACTGTTGTACAGGTACATGTGTAGATTTGACATCTTGTAGCAATTTAAGTCAATGAGTTTAGATGATAGGTATAAATTAGTACGCATGTTAAAATTGTGTTATAATTGTTTAAAAGGGAAGCATTTTGCTAACAATTGTAGAAAACCAAAGGCATGCACTGTATCTAACTGTAATGTTGAGCCTGTTGGGCACAAATGTAACTGTTGTACAGGTACATGTGTAGATTTGACATCTTGTAGCAATTTAAGTCAATGAGTTTAGATGATAGGTATAAATTAGTACGCATGTTAAAATTGTGTTATAATTGTTTAAAAGGGAAGCATTTTGCTAACAATTGTAGAAAACCAAAGGCATGCACTGTATTTAACTGTAATGTTGAGCATGATATTTTATTGAATAGTTGGTCTAAGCCTGGTTTTGATCATGCAGATACCCAGCCTTCAGTTAATTGCGCAGCTACTAAAGGTTCTTTGATTAACATCTGTTTAGAGATTATTCCTGTCCTCGTTAAGGGTCGGAACGGTAACTCTTGCAAAACATTTGCCTTGCTAGATGACGGAGCAGATAAAACTTTATGTGATGAACGATTACTTCAGAAATTAAATATAGCCAGCAATCTGGTCACTTTCGAGATGTCTACTGTTATTTCTTCTGGTAGTACAATTCACGGTCAAGAAGTTGACTTACAATTAAAAGCTATTGACGGAAATGATAACGTGTCTTAAGAAAAGGTCTGGTCAGTAAAGAAGCTTTCAATTTCAGCTCGATCTGCCGCAGAAAATGTAAATATAAGAAAATTGTCATATTTAGCCGATATACAGATACCCTCTACTGATTTAACCGAGGTCATGTTGTTAATTGATACAGATTTACATAACGCTCACATTCCGCTATAAGTAAGGTCCGGTAACGAAAGCCAACCATATGCAATTCGCGCATGGACTATTCGTGGTCCTATTGAAGATACGCATGCGTCAAATGTTATAAGTGTACATTTTGAGGAGGCAAGAGATGTTTTGTTGCAGCGACAATTAGAACGGATGTTGACCTCTGATTTTGATGATAGAGCACGAGAAGACAAGAATGGCTTGTCTATAGAGGATAAAGAGGCTATGAAAATGATGGAATCATCTTAAACGCAGGAAGATGGCCATTACAAACTTGGACTACCTTGGCGCGATAGAGAGACCACGCTACCAAATAACATGGTTCTTGCACATGCTCGCTTACAACAGTTGAAACGCAAACTGTCAAGTAATGAGATGTTGCACAAAATGTATACGACAACTGTCAATGATTACATAGAACTAGGGATATCTGAGACTGATGCTGAAATTAAGAAGGAGATAGCTATACATGCTACAACCAATAATGCCATCGACAATTTGTTAGGATACTTCTCCGACTGGATAAAACTCAGACGAGCTATTGCATGGTTTAGGAGATTTAAGATGTATTGCAGAAATCGTTACCTTGGACATCATTTGCAGTGTAACAGTTGTAATCTTAATATAACAGAACTGCGGGAGGCTACCGACATGTACAAATGAGTTATTTTTCAGATGAAATAACAAACTTGAAGAAAGCAAAACCCGTGACAAAAAGGAAGTCGTATTGCTTCTCTTCTTTTGGTTAATGAACTTATCCGATCAAAAGGGCGCTAAAATTATGACTTAAGCGCTTGTCCCGTGAAACTGCCAAACAAACATCACGTGCACGTGCCTACGCTTATTATCCGTTATTATCACGAAGCCACGGGACACGTGGGAAAACAACAGGTGCTTGCAGCTTCTCGTGAAAAATATTGGATATTAAAAGGATCCAGTGCTGTGAAGACAGTTATCGATCGTTGCGTACCATGCAAACGACAACAGCAGATGGCACCCCTACTCGAGGAACAGATGACTGCAGACAAACCTCCTTTTACCTTTGTCGGAGTTGACTACTTTGGTCCATTAAACGTTAAACTTGGACGGTCAGTTGTCAAGAGATATGGATGCCTCTTTACGTGCCTTACAACAAGAGCGGTTCATATAGAAATAGCACACAGTTTAAATACGGATTCTTTTATTTCAGCCTTTCAACGCTTTACAAGTAGACGAGGCATTCCCGAAAAGTTTATAGTGATAATGGAACAAATTTCGTTGGCGGTGAAATCGAACTTCGAAAAAACATTGAACAATGGAATAAAGCAATTATATCAAATTATATGCTACGCAAGGACATTATTTGGACATTTAATCCACCATATGCAAGTCAGCGCGGTGGTGCATGGGATCAAATGATTCGTTCAACGAGGAACATTTTTAAAGCACTGATCAATCAACATCTACTTAGCGATGAACAATAACTGACATTTATGGCCGAAACTGAGCGTATTATGAATGATAGACCGATAACAGCAATAAGTGACGATTGTCGTGATTTACCAGTTTTAACGCCAAATATGCTATTATTGATAAAGAGCAACACGTCAACACCGCAAGGTGTGTTTGACAAAAAGGATATATATGCAAAACGATGGTGGAAACAAATACAACACCTAGCGAATGAATTCTGGACACGTTGGTTGAGGGAATACTTACCAACCCTACAGCAAAGAAGCAAATGGCAGAGGGAACAACGAGAAGTTGAAATAGACGATATTGTTTTAGTTGCTGATGAACGTATACAGAGAGGACAATGGCCTTTAGGTAAAATAGTCGAGGTCACAAGGAGCCGTGATGGTCGTATCTGTAGCTGTGTGGTCAAAACTAGTCAGTCACAGATTTTGAGACCTATAAATAAACTATGCTGACTTGAGTGTTCTAAATAGATCTATTTTTTATTAGTGACAAATTTGTATTACATTTTTCAAACTGTATTAAGAAACTATATGGTCATTTCATTGTGGGGAGTGTAAGATTTGAAATATTCAAATTTTAAATATAAGTTAATTGTTTATTAATTGTTTAACTAACGTATTAATTTATTCTTGTAAGAATACGAAACACAGTTATTACTATTTATTTAGGAAAGTGCTAATGTAACGTTGCGCTCTTTTGAATAACACATTTTTCCGTTTCTGTTTTATGACGTTACGCCGTTGACGTGCGCTTCGTCGTCTAGACTTTATTTAATTACATACGGATGCACATTGTTTTTTATTAGACAGATTATAGTTGGTAAGAAATTTTTTATGTATACTATCTTTTTATTACATCAAAACTTACTTAAAGAGAGAAAACATTGTATACTATTTATTAGAAATTTGCGTAACTTTTAATTATTATTTTAAACGTAATTTAACTTATGAGAGAACTTATGATACATGCATGAAATGGTTTTTATTGTTTGTTTAGTTTAATGTGAACACTTAACCTATAATGGTTTACTTTTTTTTAAATTGTTATTTGGATGGAGAGTTGTCTCATTGGCACTCACACCACATCTTCCTATATCTACTTAAACATGTATCTTATTATAATTTATTTATTTTTACTTATATGAAATTATTCTTTATTTGTAGAGAATCAATTGATAGCGACCATATGATATTATATATGAATAAAAGATAGATACATGGTGCAAACTCGCATACTCATCTCTTCGCCCTTAAGTTAACCGATGTGATTCGTACAATACACACATATACATGTGACTTATACAATCGGCACCCCTATCGGATTTGATCATAATAATTACGTGGAGAACAAAGGGCCTGATCCTTTTTAAACATGTTAAAAGTCATTTAAAACATTGAAATTGATGGGTGTTTGTACGTATATTGATGGTGCGGTCGGGGTTTCGAATTTAAAAGAATATTTTCTCTTCTTAAGAGATAGTTGTACTTGAACATTTGTGAAGTTTATACTCGCATCAGAGGTTAATAGCGATCAAAATAACTCCTACGGTGAACCATAGATTTATGTGCTCCCATACACACAAATGTGTACTCTAAAATAACACTTTGCATAAACAGAGGTATCATTTGTGTCTCACAGCCACTTAAATAAAAAAAAATGTCCTTTCTTACATGGCGTGACTCGTTCTTATCACATCTCTATATTGTGTTTTCGTGCTATGATCATTTGTGGTATTCTTATTTTTAATTTTCGCTTATTTTCTTTGTCTATAGACTGTCTACAGGCTATTTGTTTCCTTCTTTGTTGATACAATTGTTTGTTTCTATAGTGATTGATATAAAATAACGATCCGACTGTTGTACCCCAAATGTTGACATTTTGACATATTATATCTCTTTGTTTTGTTCTCACATTGTTGTTGATTAACGGCATTTTACGCTTATGTCATTAAAGTTAAAGATTCAACTTGCTATAAACAAGGCTTAATTCATCATTTTCTGCATACGGAAATGCCTGTACCATTCAGGAATAAGACAGTTGTTTCCACTCGGTTCTAATGTACGAATTTTGCCATTTGTAATCCCATTTTGAATTTTCCTTTTTTTTTGTCTGTTTATTTTTTTTTTTTTTTTTTACTGTTCTTTACAAACACGTGTGTGAACTTTTGGCATGAAAAAAAAATCACACAATTCATTTGTTAAAACTTGACATTAATTATTAGTTCGTTGTAGAGTTCAATTTACTTCACTTATATTGATTAAATGTATGTATGGCGTATATTTGGTACACACATGTTACGTTGTAAACTAATATACAATGTTTGATAGTAATTTGTCAGCATAACACAGAGCGGCACACTGTAGAATTCTATCGTACCATTAGAAGACCATACCAACTGGTCTTGTTATATAATGGCAAGACGATTTACGTTTGCAACGGTTTTAATATGTGTAGCTTGTCTTGCATTTGTAATTGGTAAGGAATTTAATATGATTTCTAATAATATATATTATGCATATTATAGATATAAGAAGTTGTGGTATGGGTGCCAATGAGACAACTCTCCATCAACATTGTTTCTAAAAAGCAGGATATGGAATTTAAGGCAAACGGAGACAAGTCAACTTAATAGGATATAAAAAGATTCATGTTTTAAACAGAAACGGATTACGAAGCTTTTCTGTTATGATTTTATGAAAAATATTTAAAGATTAAAAAAAAAAAAAAAATTGTGAGGGGTGAAATTTTACAAATTCCGATCTTGCTCTTTAACAAATTTGTTTTAATTATTACCACGGTTTCATCCGAGTTTTTAAAAACTTCGTAACTTCGATTTCTTGGAATATCAAATTGAATGTGTATTTATTGCATGTGGAGGCTTAAAATTGGTAGGTTGTTAAACAGAATTTTTTGGACTTTTCAACCAATAAAATTGTATAAAGGTATTGTTGAAATGTCGGTTATTATAAGGAATCTCGAGATGATATAATAATAATTTTTCTCTTCAAACACGTGCTTTGTTTTTTACTCTTTCGTCAGGTTGTCTCTATACTACGCTACGTTCACTTTAACCACTGCCATCAACTCCTAACGCTAGCGTAGGGTTTTTTCAACATTCTTGAAAAACATTTAAATATGTCTAATTTTTTAGTTAATGGTTAGAAATCATAATACATAAGATAAGATACGCCGAATCAATTTTTAACGCAGGCATTCGGAAACATTTTTCGAACCTCGCAATAAGTTTAAGATGAATGACCTTTAGTACCGTTTTCACCTTGGTTGAACTGATTTTGTTTAATGTCGATCATTTTACAGCTGCTGTACTATCAGCGGATTGATTTGAATAATTTACAAATAATATCTGACAAATTTGTCTGAAGAAATCTAACAAAAACGTCACTTACTCAATTATTATTATTAATGTTATGTTTGGTCGTAAAATAATATGAAGTCAACACTAAAGATCTGTTTTGTTTATTATACTTTATCATGATCATGTTATTCACTAAGCAAAATTGTATCCAGTTCTACACTTTACAACAATTACTCGTTGATATAGAAAAGGCATTATGAAGACAAGAAATGGATAGTATTATTTATTCAGATACCCTTTCGATCAAAGGTTTATATTACTTTCACTCACAATGTTACCGTCTTCTCAAAATTCAAATTAACACAGATTTAAAGTACAATGCGTTAAACGAAAGGTCACAGGCGTCCATTACACCGGATTGTGTTGTCGCCGCCTTATTGTTTATATTGGTACAAAAAGTAGTTCGGTAAACGTCATCCATCGAAAAATAAACAACGTAAACATGTACCACCGGAAGTCCTCTCGACCAGTCATATACATGTATTCCAAAATAGGCAAATCATAAAAGAATTATTTTTGTAAATTGACTTACGGAAATTAATTTCCGTGAGGCAATATACAAAAATAATTCTGATATGATTTCCCCCTAAAAAGCCCTTGATTACTTATTCTATAAATAGTTATAAATATCTACATTCTATCTATACTGTTTCTTATTCCAGCACATAGTTCTTACCGGACTAAATCAAAACCAACAAGTTATAGACTAAAGAAACAAGGTTTAACACGAACATATGGACATTCTTCGAAACAAACACAGTATAGATCAAACAAATCAAGAATAAGGCATAGTAATCGATATTCTTCGAAACAAACGAGTCGCCGATCGAGATATAGATCAAAGAAGCAAGAAATAAAACCTTCGTATCCAGCTTCAGCTAAAAACACAAGATACAGACGTAGAAAACTGGTCACAAAAAAGAAGTATTCGAGTTATAGATCAAATAAACTGGTAACAAAAAAGAAGTATTCGAGTTATAGATCAAATAAACTGGTAACAAAACAAAAAACCCATGCTCCTGTGAAACATACAGGTTATATTTCAAAAAAGCCAGAGAGAAAACAGATATATTCAGCTCCATTGAAGAACAGAATAAAGGACCCGGAAACAAAACAGACGTTTCCAGATACTCAAAAACAAAGTTACAGTGATGCCAAAGATCGTAAGTAGATTACTTGTTTGTAGAAAAACACCTGTCTCACTTTATTGAAAAAGCCCTTAATGAACATCGGTATACAGCTGTTGCCTTTATTTAATGATGACTGGGAAAGTATGAACTTAAACCATGGAATGAAACATAAATTTCTAAGATATATGTGTTTGTTCTATTTATGCATACATGTCATTGTGTTATGCGTTTTTCGTTGACTAAAAATAAGACTCGGTTATGAGACATCATAATTTTTGGCGTCATTTGAATGTGTCAAACAATTGTACTTTTTCATTATCATTGTTTAGAATGTCTAGAATTAACCCTCCGAATTGGTATAATATAGATATTTTCTATCAAATATATTTATTTTAGATACACGCATAGTGTCACAAGTTCTTTGTTGAGTTTCGAACACATATTATAAACACCTTTTTAATCAGGGAACACCTAGTAACTTATGTTTAATTACTTATTCAGATAATATTTTGGAAAAAAAGGCTAAACACGAATATGGTCAGCATTACATGTAAATTCAATTGAATGTAATGTTCTGTCTGCTATCTTATATGTACAAAGAAGACTATACATCAACTTTATTTGGAAAGCCTAATTTTGGCTTGTAATAAGGACTTACTTAAATAGTGGTATATAAATCAAAATCTGTTTTGTTATCATGCAATTAAAAAAAAATCCTAAACAGGTCTCGAAAGACACAAATTATCAGCTTGCTAGACAGGTGTATAGTTTTCTCTTTGCTGACGTCTTTTTTTCCAGTCCTTTAATGCATGTGTCAATTTCTGTAATGAATATCACACTATAACATATAAGTGTTCTTCAATAAATCAATGATCCATGATCTTTGATGAGATCCATTACATGTATACAGTTATCAAAAGTACCAGGATTATAATTTTATACGCCAGACGCGCGTTTCGTCTACATAAGACTCATCAGTGACGCTCAGATCAAAACAGTTAAAAAGCCAAACAAATACAAAGTTGAAGAGCATTGAGGACACAAAATTCCAAAAAGTTGTGCCAAATACGGCTAAGGTAATTTACTCCTGGGGTAAGAAAATCCTTAGTTTTTCGAAAAATTCAAAGTTTTGTAAACAAAAATTTTATAACAAATGACCATATAATTGATATTCATGTCAACACCGAAGTGCTGACTCCTGGGCTAGAGATACCCTCGGGGACGAAACGTCAACCAGCAGTGGCATCGACCCAGTGGTGTAAATAGTTATCAAAAGTACCAGGATTATAATTTTTTACGCCAGACGCGCGTTTCGTCTACATAAGACTCATCAGTGACGCAAGAGAGCAAGATTAGTATGCTTCAATGAGAGAAAGCAAATGCAATTATGATATGGAAAGATTAAAAGTTGAACAGTCATTCTACCTAGATTAGATTAATGATTGGAGACAGCAGAAGTCATTTCCGAATTGAGATCTATGGTACAAGGTAGAGAAGATATTTTCGCCTTAGATGATACAAATTATACAATGAATTATTGGTAACTTTCTTTGCTTAGATCAATGATTAAATAAAGCAAAGGTGTGTTTCTGTAAAAGCTATGATACAATGAAGAAATGTAATGTACCGAGATGATATCATGATACTATAAACATGATAAAGCAACGGTTATTTTCTTTTCTGAGATCAATGATTCACTAAAAAAAAGTAATATTCTGAGGTGAAACTAATAATACATTAATGAAAAGTAACTTTCCGAGATGAGATAAATGGTTTTACGAATAAAAAGTCATTTGGCGATTTATCATGTTTATAACAAAAGAGACATGGTCATTTTCTAAAGGAGGTACATCAATTATACTTGAAAACTGAGGCACATTTCGTTTTTGATGTGTTTTGTTATTTGATTTTGCCATGTGATTATGGACTTTCCGATTAGATTTTCCTCTAAGTTCAGTATTTTTGTGATTTTACTTTTTCCTGGGTGAACTAAGAGATATAGTTAAGCTAGCTTAAGGTAAGCGATACGATCAATGATTCAAGATTTCAGACAAAGTTGTCTTTGTGGTGATCAATTACCTACGGAATGTGATTTATAGATTTATAATATACGGACGAAGAGATAATTTTCCTTAAGGTGATCAATATTACAAGAAAACAGGCAATTATTTTCGGCGATGAATGATGCAAGATAGAAAGGCATTTTTTCTTTGATGGTAGAAAGCAATAGTAATTTCTTTGTCTTAGATCAATAGTTCAAGAAAGCAAAGGTAGTATTTCGAGATGATATCAATGAAAAGAGAATAATAAAAACAGTATCTCGGTTGATATCAATAAGTAAAGAAATCAGAGGTAACATTCTTTGCGGTGATCACTTATTCAAGGAAATAGATAAAAGATCCCGCTTAGGAAATTATTTAAGAAGATATCAAAAATACTCATAAAAAACAAACACATGCTAAGGTATATGCTTATAACGGACTCATTAACCATTTGAAAAAGAAATTTTTAGTTGAAGTACCAAATAACATGATCAAATGCTTCACATACTGTAATACATTTGAACAATGATAAACGAAACATATATTTTGAATTCCTGCAACTTTATCATAGCTGGTCTGTTCAATTTACCATCGTATTGATGAATGGGGTAAAATTTGTAATGATCGAAAAAAATATTGGGTATTTTTCTTCAATAATTATGTTTTGCCAAAGTCTACCTACAAGAATACAAAACATGCACACCTTGTTGAACATTTAAATTAGTCACTGTATTATGATATTCGGTCTTATCTGAATTTCAGGACCATCAGAACCTGCTGGTATGTATAACTATTCCTGTTTGTCAATTTCGCTATGTTTGCACAGTATATTATATGCTTGCAATGCACATATCAAATCATTCGTTGATTGAACAAATTACTTTCATTACTTTTTAACATTCGAATCATTATTTAAAAAATAGAATGTTGATTTTATTTCTTCCCTTATTTTCAGGACAACAAGGACCTAAAGAAGATGATGGTATGTATTGGCATTCGTAAATATCAATTGCATTCTGGTTCTATATATCTAAGATACTTGCAAAGTCACATGTAAATCCTATAAAATTACAATCAAACGTTCCAATCGCCATCAAAGATTTGAGCTATGATGTATATTCCTTTTGTTTACATCTTTGTAAAGGCGGTAATATTTAGGTATATATATTTATAATTTCCGATGCGTCGAAAAAATATGTTCTTATAAAATATAGAGACAAAAAAGGAAAGCGCCAAATGTCGATACGTTTTAATTGATTTAAGTAGATTAAAGCATTAAATGACATGTCTTTGTTGATAGCAATAAATCTATTGCATTCTATCTTCTATTTCTTCCAGGACAACAACAACCTACACGACTGGATGGTATGTACCCATTTTCGTGTATAGGAGGTTAGACATCAACCATCCCATTCCTATGAATACAAATGAATCAATAGAAGATAGTTATCTGAAATATTGGCAGAAAATAAGAATATGATACCTGTCAAACCACTATAACAAGTAAAAGTTAAAGATCTATTTAAACAGATTGTTTTATAGTATTGTAATTATACTGTCATATCTTATCATCTTACTTTCAGGAGCAGACGGAGCCGCTGGTATGTATCATCTTACGTCCATGCAAGTTGCAGCCTGTTTGCACTGTGTCGGTTATGCTTGCAAATAAACATTTAACTTTTCTGTGGTTAAAGAATTTACTTGCAATTATATTTCAACAACATTGTTATAATAACTAACCTTTTGAAACATGGCGTACAAATCATCTCTTTAATTCCTTAGATATCATTTTAGGATAATTGTTCAATTTTCAAGCCGCATACAAACATTTGTTAATTGAAGTCATAATATATTTTCGTGGATATTTAAAATAGTGATTTTGACAACGTTTTGTATACAAGCCTAAAACATGTGTATTTTTTTTTACAATAAAACTCGCGGTTCACGTATACCCTCGAAATCAACCATACCATCCTTGCAAGTACAAATGATACAATAGAAGATAGTTATCTGAAATGTTGAAAGAATAGAATAATATGATACTTGTCGGCCACTTATACAAGTACAAAGATAGTTTTTATATTATTGTACTTTTGCTATCTTATTTTCCTTCACTTTCAGGTTCACACGGAGCCGATGGTATGTATCAACTTTTGTGTGTATGCCAATTGCAACCTGTTTGCACAGTATCTATTATGCTTGCAAATACACATTTAAGTTTTCTTTGGTTGAACAAACTACTTGCAATTATATGTAAAAATTATAATCATTACAAACCTTTTAAAACATTGCTTTCCAATCACCCGTTTAAATCTTTAGATAACATTTTTTAATAGCTGTTCACGTATTTTAAAGACGCATACAAATGTTTTAAACACGACGATTATGGTACATATTTTACAACTTTAATTCATACCAATGTTAGGTTCTTGAAAATAAAATTTCTATTAAAAGTATTATAAGGATGACATTATATCATCTCTGACTTGCAGGAGGACCAGGACTTCAAGGACCTGAAGGAAAGGCTGGTATGTATCAACATTCGTGTAAATCAAATGCATTCTAGTTACAATTAATCGTATTTGCTCACAAGGCACAAATAAATCATTTAAAAATGAATACGTTTTATCAACATTTTGATCAAGCTTTTCATTCACTTAAAACAAAAATAATCATTTAAAGAATTGTTTTTAACAACCCCACCAATAACACTGTAGCTTGTCTGTTGAGTTTGCAAATAACGCATACTGTGAATTCGTCTAATTTTCAAGGGTACACACTTTCGTTATTGATGTCACATTCTGTTTTCGTGGATATTTAATATAGTGGTTTTATCAACGTTGATAATCAACCCTTACTAATGTGTATTTCTTTGAACGATCACATTCGTTGTTCACAATTTCCCGCGAAATCAACCATCCTATTCTTATGAATACAAATGAATCAATAGAAGATAGTTATCTGAAATATTGGCAGAAAATAAGAATATGATACCTGTCAAACCACTATAACAAGTAAAAGTTAAAGATCTATTTGAACAGATTGTTTTATAGTATTGTAAGTATACTGTCATATCTTATCATCTTACTTTCAGGAGCAGACGGAGCCGCTGGTATGTATCATCTTCCGTCCATGCCAATTGCAGCCTGTTTGCACTGTGTCGGTTATGCTTGCAAATAAACATTTAACTTTCTGTGGTTAAAGAATTTACTTGCAATTATATTTCAACATCATTGTTATAATAACTAACCTTTTAAAACATGGCGTACAAATCATCTCTTTAATTCCTTAGATATCATTTTAGGATAATTGTTCAATTTTCAAGCCGCATACAAACATTTGTTAATTGAAGTCATAATATATTTTCGTGGATATTTAAAATAGTGATTTTGACAACGTTTTGTATACAAGCCTGAAACATGTGTATTTCTTTGAACAATAAAATTAGCGGTTCACGTATACCCTCGAAATCAACCATACCATCCTTGCAAGTACAAATGATACAATAGAAGATAGTTATCTGAAATGTTGAAAGAATAGAATAATATGATACTTGTCGGCCACTTATACAAGTACAAAGATAGTTTTTATATTATTGTACTTTTGCTATCTTATTTTCCTTCACTTTCAGGTTCAAACGGAGCCGATGGTATGTATCAACTTTTGTGTGTATGCCAATTGCAACCTGTTTGCACAGTATCTATTATGCTTGCAAATACACATTTAAGTTTTCTTTGGTTGAACAAACTACTTGCAATTATATGTAAACATTATAATCATTACAAACCTTTTAAAACATTGCTTTCAAATCACCCGTTTAAATCTTTAGATGACATTTTTTAATAGCTGTTCACGTATTTTCAAGACGCATACACATGTTTATATACACGACGATTATGGTACACATTTTACAACTTTAATTCATACCAATGTTAGGTTCTTGAAAATAAAATTTCTATTAAAAGTATTATAAGGATGACATTATATCATCTCTGATTTGCAGGAGGACCAGGACCTCAAGGACCCGACGGACCTCAAGGACCCGAAGGACCTCAAGGACCTGAAGGAAAGGCTGGTATGTATCAACATTCGTGTAAATCAAATACATTCTAGTTACAATTAATCGTATTTGCTCACAAGGCACAAATAAATCATTTAAAAATGAATACGTTTTATCAACATTTTGATCAAACTTTTCATTCACTTAAAACAAAAATGATAATTTAAAGAATTGTTTTTAACAACCCCACCAATAACACTGTAGCTTGTCTGTTTAGTTTGCAAATAACGCATACTGTGAATTCGTCTAATTTCAAGGGTACACACTTTCGTTATTGATGTCACATTGTGTTTTCGTGGCTATTTAATATAGTGGTTTTATTAACGTTGATAAACAACCCTTACTAATGTGTATTTCTTTGAACTATAATATTCGTTGTTCACAATTTCCCGCGAAATCAACCATCCCGTTCCTATTAATACAAATGAATCAATAGAAGATAGTTATCTGAAATATTGGCAGAAAATAAGAATATGATACCTGTCAAACCACTATAACAAGTAAAAGTTAAAGATCTATTTCATCAGATTGTTTTATAGTATTGTAATTATACTGTCATATCTTATCATCTTACTTTCAGGAGCAGACGGAGCCGCTGGTATGTATCATCTTCCGTCCATGCCAATTGCAGCCTGTTTGCACTGTGTCGGTTATGCTTGCAAATAAACATTTAACTTTTCTGTGGTTAAAGAATTTACTTGCAATTATATTTCAACATCATTGTTATAATAACTAACCTTTTGAAACATGGCGTACAAATCATCTCTTTAATTCCTTAGATATCATTTTAGGATAATTGTTCAATTTTCAAGCCGCATACAAACATTTGTTAATTGAAGTCATAATATATTTTCGTGGATATTTAAAATAGTGATTTTGACAACGTTTTGTATACAAGCCTGAAACATGTGTATTTCTTTGAACAAGAAAATTCGCGGTTCACGTATACCCTCGAAATCAACCATACCATCCTTGCAAGTACAAATGATACAATAGAAGATAGTTATTTGAAATGTTGAAAGAATAGAATAATATGATACTTGTCGGCCACTTATGCAAGTACAAAGATAGTTTTTATATTATTGTACTTTTGCTATCTTATTTTCCTTCACTTTCAGGTTCAAACGGAAACGATGGTATGTATCAACTTTTGTGTGTATGCTAATTGCAACCTGTTTGCACAGTATCTATTATGCTTGCAAATACACATTTAAGTTTTCTTTGGTTGAACAAACTACTTGCAATTATATGTAAACATTATAATCATTACAAACCTTTTAAAACATTGCTTTCAAATCACCCGTTTAAATCTTTAGATAACATTTTTTAATAGCTGTTCACGTATTTTCAAGACGCATACAAATGTTTATATACACGACGATTATGGTACATATTTTACAACTTTAATTCATACCAATGTTAGGTTCTTGAAAATAAAATTTCTATTAAAAGTATTATAAGGATGACATTATATCATCTCTGAATTGCAGGAGGACCAGGACCTCAAGGACCCGACGGACATCAAGGACCCGAAGGACCTCAAGGACCTGAAGGAAAGGCTGGTATGTATCAACATTCGTGTAAATCAAATGCATTCTAGTTACAATTAATCGTATTTGCTCACAAGGCACAAATAAATCATTTAAAAATGAATACGTTTTATCAACATTTTGATCAAACTTTTCATTCACTTATAACAAAAATAATCATTTAAAGAATTGTTTTAACAACCCCACCAATAACACTGTAGCTTGTCTGTTGAGTTTGCAAATAACGCATACTGTGAATTTGTCTAATTTTCAAGGGTACACACTTTCGTTATTGATGTCACATTGTGTTTTCGTGGATATTTAATATAGTGGTTTTATCAACGTTGATAAACAACCCTTACTAATGTGTATTTCTTTGAACGATAACATTCGTTGTTCACAATTTCCCGCGAAATCAACTATCCCGTTCCTATGAATACAAATGAATCAATAGAAGATAGTTATCTGAAATATTGGCAGAAAATAAGAATATGATACCTATAACAAGTAAGAGTTTAAGACCTATTTAAACAGATTGTTTTATAGTATTGTAAGTATACTGTCATATCTTATCATCTTACTTTCAGGAGCAGACGGAGCCGCTGGTATGTATCATCTTCCGTCCATGCCAATTGCAGCATGTTTGCACTGTGTCGGTTATGCTTGCAAATAAACATTTAACTTTTCTGTGGTTAAAGAATTTACTTGCAATTATATTTCAACATCATTGTTATAATAACTAACCTTTTGAAACATGGCGTACAAATCATCTCTTTAATTCCTTAGATATCATTTTAGGATAATTGTTCAATTTTCAAGCCGCATACAAACATTTGTTAATTGAAGTCATAATATATTTTCGTGGATATTTAAAATAGTGATTTTGACAACGTTTTGTATACAAGCCTGAAACATGTGTATTTCTTTGAACAATAAAATTCGCGGTTCACGTATACCCTCGAAATCAACCATACCATCCTTGCAAGTACAAATGATACAATAGAAGTTAGTTATCTGAAATGTTGAAAGAATAGAATAATATGATATTTGTCGGCCACTTATGCAAGTACAAAGATAGTTTTTATATTATTGTACTTTTGCTATCTTATTTTCCTTCACTTTCAGGTTCAAAACGGAGCCGATGGTATGTATCAACTTTTGTGTGTATGCCAATTGCAACCTGTTTGCACAGTATCTATTATGCTTGCAAATACACATTTAAGTTTTCTTTGGTTGAACAAACTACTTGCAATTATATGTAAACATTTATAATCATTACAAACCTTTTAAAACATTGCTTTCAAATCACCCGTTTAAATCTTTAGATAACATTTTTTAATAGCTGTTCACGTATTTTCAAGACGCATACAAATGTTTATATACTCGACGATTATGGTACATATTTTACAACTTTAATTCATACCAATGTTAGGTTCTTGAAAATAAAATTTCTATTAAAAGTATTATAAGGATGACATTATATCATCTCTGAATTGCAGGAGGACCAGGACCTCAAGGACCCGACGGACATCAAGGACCCGAAGGACCTCAAGGACCTGAAGGAAAGGCTGGTATGTATCAACATTCGTGTAAATCAAATGCATTCTAGTTACAATTAATCGTATTTGCTCACAAGGCACAAATAAATCATTTAAAAATGAATACGTTTTATCAACATTTTGATCAATTTTTCATTCACTTAAAACAAAAATAATCATTTAAAGAATTGTTTTAACAACCCCACGAATAACACTGTAGCTTGTCTGTTGAATTTGCAAATAACGCATACTGTGAATTCGTCTTATTTTCAAGGGTACACACTTTCGTTAATGATGTCACATTGTGTTTTCGTGGATATTTAATATAGTGGTTTTATCAACGTTGATAAACAACCCTTACTAATGTGTATTTCTTTGAACGATAAAATTCGTTGTTCACAATTTCCCGCGAAATCAACCATCCCATTCCTATGAATACAAATGAATCAATAGAAGATAGTTATCTGAAATATTGGCAGAAAATAAGAATATGATACCTGTCAAACCACTATAACAAGTAAAAGTTAAAGATCTATTTAAACAGATTGTTTTATAGTATTGTAATTATACTGTCATATCTTATCATCTTACTTTCAGGAGCAGACGGAGCCGCTGGTATGTATCATCTTCCGTCCATGCCAATTGCAGCCTGTTTGCACTGTGTCGGTTATGCTTGCAAATAAACATTTAACTTTTCTGCGGTTAAAGAATTTACTTGCAATTATATTTCAACATCATTGTTATAATAACTAACCTTTTGAAACATGGCGTACAAATCATCTCTTTAATTCCTTAGATATCGTTTTAGGATAATTGTTCAATTTTCAAGCCGCATACAAACATTTGTTAATTGAAGTCATAATATATTTTCGTGGATATTTAAAATAGTGATTTTGACAACGTTTTGTATACAAGCCTGAAACATGTGTATTTCTTTGAACAATAAAATTCGCGGTTCACGTATACCCTCGAAATCAACCATACCAGCCTTGCAAGTACAAATGATACAATAGAAGATAGTTATCTGAAATGTTGAAAGAATTGAATAATATGATACTTGTCGGCCACTTTTACAAGTACAAAGATAGTTTTTATATTATTGTACTTTTGTTATCTTATTTTCCTTCACTTTCAGGTTCAAACGGAGCCGATGGTATGTATCAACTTTTGTGTGTATGCCAATTGCAACCTGTTTGCACAGTATCTGTTATGCTTGCAAATACATATTTAAGTTTTCTTTGGTTGAACAAACTACTTGCAATTATATGTAAACATTATAATCATTACAAACCTTTTAAAACATTGCTTTCAAATCACCCGTTTAAATCTTTAGATAAAAAATTTTAATAGCTGTTCACGTATTTTCAAGACGCATACAAATGTTTATATACTCGACGATTATGGTACATATTTTACAACTTTAATTCATACCAATGTTAGGTTCTTGAAAATAAAATTACTATTAAAAGTATTATAAGGATGACATTATATCATCTCTGACTTGCAGGAGGACCAGGACCTCAAGGACCCGACGGACATCAAGGACCTGAAGGACCTCAAGGACCTGAAGGAAAGGCTGGTATGTATCAACATTCGTGTAAATCAAATGCATTCTACATGTTCTAGTTACAATTAATCGTATTTGCTCACAAGGCACAAATAAATCATTTAAAAATGAATACGTTTTATCAACATTTTGATCAAACTTTTCATTCACTTAAAACAAAACTAATCATTTAAAGAATTGTTTTTAACAACGCCACCAATAACACTGTAGCTTGTCTGTTGAGTTTGCAAATAACGCATACTGTGAATTCGTCTTATTTTTAAGGGTACACACTTTCGTTATTGATGTCACATTGCGTTTTCGTGGATATTTAATATAGTGGTTTTATCAACGTTGATAAACAACCCTTACTAATGTGTATTTCTTTGAACGATAAAATTCGTTGTTCACAATTTCCCGCGAAATCAACCATCCCATTCCTATGAATACAAATGAATCAATAGAAGATAATTATCTTAAATATTGGCAGAAAATAAGAATATGATACCTGTCAAACCACTATAACAAGTAAAAAATAAAGATCTATTTAAACAGATTGTTTTATAGTATTGTAATTATACTGTCATATCTTATCATCTTACTTTCAGGAGCAGACGGAGCCGCTGGTATGTATCATCTTCCGTCCATGCCAATTGCAGCCTGTTTGCACTGTGTCGGTTATGCTTGCAAATAAACATTTAACTTTTCTGTGGTTAAAGAATTTACTTGCAATTATATTTCAACATCATTGTTATAATAACTAACCCTTTGAAACATGGCGTACAAATCATCTCTGTAATTCCTTAGATATCATTTTAAGATAATTGTTCAATTTTCAGCCTCATACAAACATTTGTTAATTGAAGTCATAATATATTTTCGTGGATATTTAAAATAGTGATTTTGACAACGTTTTGTATACAAGCCTGAAACATGTGTATTTCTTTGAACAATAAAATTCGCGGTTCACGTATACCCTCGAAATCAACCATACCATCCTTGCAAGTACAAATGATACAATATAAGATAGTTATCTGAAATGTTGAAAGAATAGAATAATATGATACTTGTCGGCCACTTATACAAGTACAAAGATAGTTTTGATATTATTGTACTTTTGCTATCTTATTTTCCTTCACTTTCAGGTTCAAACGGAGCCGATGGTATGTATCAACTTTTGTGTGTATGCCAATTGCAACCTGTTTGCACAGTATCTATTATGCTTGCAAATACACATTTAAGTTTTCTTTGGTTGAACAAACTACTTGCAATTATATGTAAACATTATAATCATTACAAACCTTTTAAAACATTGCTTTCAAATCACCAGTTTAAATCTTTAGATAACATTTTTTAATAGTTGTTCACGTATTTTCAAGACGCATACAAATATTTATATACACGACGATTATGATACACATTTTACAACTTTAATTCATACCAATGTTAGGTTCTTGAAAATAAAATGTCTATTAAAAGTATTATAAGGATGACATTATATCATCTCTGACTTGCAGGAGGACCAGGACCTCAAGGACCCGACGGACATCAAGGACCCGAAGGACCTCAAGGACCTGAAGGAAAGGCTGGTATGTATCAACATTCGTGTTAATCAAATGCATTCTAATTACAATTAATCGTATTTGCTCACAAGGCACAAATAAATCATTTAAAAATGAATACGTTTTATCAACATTTTGATCAATTTTTCATTCACTTAAAACAAAACTAATCATTTAAAGAATTGTCTTTAACAACCCCACCAATGACACTGTAGCTTGTCTGTTGAGTTTGCAAATAACGCATACTGTGAATTCGTCTTATTTTCAAGGGTACACACTTTCGTTATTGATGTCACATTGTGTTTTCGTGGATATTTAATATAGTGGTTTTATCAACGTTGATAAACATTCCTTACTAGTGTGTATTTCTTTGAACGATAAAATTCGTTGTTCACAATTTCCCGCGAAATCAACCATCCAATTCCTATGAATACAAATGAATCAATAGAAGATAGTTATCTGAAATATTGGCAGAAAATAAGAATATGATACCTGTCAAACCACTATAACAAGTAAAAGTTAAAGATCTATTTAAACAGATTGTTTTATAGTATTGTAATTATACTGTCATATCTTATCATCTTACTTTCAGGAGCAGACGGAGCCGCTGGTATGTATCATCTCCCGTCCATGCCAATTGCAGCCTGTTTGCACTGTGTCGGTTATGCTTGCAAATAAACATTTAACTTTTCTGTGGTTAAAGAATTTACTTGCAATTATATTTCAACATTATTGTTATAATAACTAACCTTTTGAAACATGGCGTACAAATCATCTCTTTAATTCCTTAGATATCATTTTAGGATAATTGTTCAATTTTCAAGCCGCATACAAACATTTGTTAATTGAAGTCATAATATATTTTCGTGGATATTTAAAATAGTGATTTTGACAACGTTTTGTATACAAGCCTGAAACATGTGTATTTCTTTGAACAATAAAATTCGCGGTTCACGTATACCCTCGAAATCAACCATACCATCCTTGCAAGTACAAATGATACAATAGAAGAGAGTTATCTGAAATGTTGAAAGAATGAATAATATGATACTTGTCGGCCACTTTTACAAGTACAAAGATAGTTTTTATATTATTGTACTTTTGCTATCTTATTTTCCTTCACTTTCAGGTTCAAACGGAGCCGATGGTATGTATCAACTTTTGTGTGTATGCCAATTGCAACCTGTTTGCACAGTATCTGTTATGCTTGCAAATACACATTTAAGTTTTCTTTGGTTGAACAAACTACTTGCAATTATATGTAAACATTATAATCATTACAAACCTTTTAAAACATTGCTTTCAAATCACCCGTTTAAATCTTTAGATAACATTTTTTAATAGCTGTTCACGTATTTTCAAGACGCATACAAATGTTTATATACACGACGATTATGGTACATATTTTACAACTTTAATTCATACCAATGTTAGGTTCTTGAAAAATAAAATTTCTATTAAAAGTTTTATAAGGATGACATTATATCATCTCTGACTTGCAGGAGGACCAGGACCTCAAGGACCCGACGGACATCAAGGACCCGAAGGACCTCAAGGACCTGAAGGAAAGGCTGGTATGTATCAACATTCGTGTAAATCAAATGCATTCTAATTACAATTAATCGTATTTGCTCACAAGGCACAAATAAATCATTTAAAAATGAATACGTTTTATCAACATTTTGATCAATTTTTCATTCACTTAAAACAAAAATAATCATTTAAAGAATTGTCTTTAACAACCCCACCAATGACACTGTAGCTTGTCTGTTGAGTTTGCAAATAACGCATACTGTGAATTCGTCTTATTTTCACGGGTACACACTTTCGTTATTGATGTCACATTGTGTTTTCGTGATATTTAATATATGGTTTTACAACTTTAATAAATTTTACTAGTGTGTATTTCTTTGAAAGATACAAATGTTGTTTCACATATTCTATTACAACTTTAATTCATACCAATGTTAGTTCTTGAAAATAAAATTACTATTAAAAGTATTATAAGATGACATTATATCATCTCTGACTTGCAGGAGGGCCAGGACCTCAAGGACCCGACGGACATCAAGGACCTGAAGGACCTCAAGGACCTGAAGGAAAGGCTGGTATGTATCAACATTCGTGTAAATCAAATGCATTCTAAAATGTTCTAGTTACAATTAATCGTATTTGCTCACAAGGCACAAATAAATCATTTAAAAATGAATACGTTTTATCAACATTTTGATCAAACTTTTCATTCACTTAAAACAAAACTAATCATTTAAAGAATTGTTTTTAACAACGCCACCAATAACACTGTAGCTTGTCTGTTGAGTTTGCAAATAACGCATACTGTGAATTCGTCTTATTTTTAAGGGTACACACTTTCGTTATTGATGTCACATTGCGTTTTCGTGGATATTTAATATAGTGGTTTTATCAACGTTGATAAACAACCCTTACTAATGTGTATTTCTTTGAACGATAAAATTCGTTGTTCACAATTTCCCGCGAAATCAACCATCCCATTCCTATGAATACAAATGAATCAATAGAAGATAATTATCTTAAATATTGGCAGAAAATAAGAATATGATACCTGTCAAACCACTATAACAAGTAAAAAATAAAGATCTATTTAAACAGATTGTTTTATAGTATTGTAATTATACTGTCATATCTTATCATCTTACTTTCAGGAGCAGACGGAGCCGCTGGTATGTATCATCTTCCGTCCATGCCAATTGCAGCCTGTTTGCACTGTGTCGGTTATGCTTGCAAATAAACATTTAACTTTTCTGTGGTTAAAGAATTTACTTGCAATTATATTTCAACATCATTGTTATAATAACTAACCCTTTGAAACATGGCGTACAAATCATCTCTGTAATTCCTTAGATATCATTTTAAGATAATTGTTCAATTTTCAAGCCTCATACAAACATTTGTTAATTGAAGTCATAATATATTTTCGTGGATATTTAAAATAGTGATTTTGACAACGTTTTTGTATACAAGCCTGAAACATGTGTATTTCTTTGAACAATAAAATTCGCGGTTCACGTATACCCTCGAAATCAACCATACCATCCTTGCAAGTACAAATGATACAATATAAGATAGTTATCTGAAATGTTGAAAGAATAGAATAATATGATACTTGTCGGCCACTTATACAAGTACAAAGATAGTTTTGATATTATTGTACTTTGCTATCTTATTTTCCTTCACTTTCAGGTTCAAACGGAGCCGATGGTATGTATCAACTTTTGTGTGTATGCCAATTGCAACCTGTTTTGCACAGTATCTATTATGCTTGCAAATACACATTTAAGTTTTCTTTGGTTGAACAAACTACTTGCAATTATATGTAAACATTATAATCATTACAAACCTTTTAAAACATTGCTTTCAAATCACCAGTTTAAATCTTTAGATAACATTTTTAATAGTTGTTCACGTATTTTCAAGACGCATACAAATATTTATATACACGACGATTATGATACACATTTTACAACTTTAATTCATACCAATGTTAGGTTCTTGAAAATAAAATGTCTATTAAAAGTATTATAAGGATGACATTATATCATCTCTGACTTGCAGAGGACCAGGACCTCAAGGACCCGACGGACATCAAGGACCCGAAGGACCTCAAGGACCTGAAGGAAAGGCTGGTATGTATCAACATTCGTGTTAATCAAATGCATTCTAATTACAATTAATCGTATTTGCTCACAAGGCACAAATAAATCATTTAAAAATGAATACGTTTTATCAACATTTTGATCAATTTTTCATTCACTTAAAACAAAAATAATCATTTAAAGAATTGTCTTTAACAACCCCACCAATGACACTGTAGCTTGTCTGTTGAGTTTGCAAATAACGCATACTGTGAATTCGTCTTATTTTCAACGGGTACACACTTTCGTTATTGATGTCACATTGTGTTTTCGTGGATATTTAATATAGTGGTTTTATCAACGTTGATAAACATTCCTTACTAGTGTGTATTTCTTTGAACGATAAAATTCGTTGTTCACAATTTCCCGCGAAATCAACCATCCAATTCCTATGAATACAAATGAATCAATAGAAGATAGTTATCTGAAATATTGGCAGAAAATAAGAATATGATACCTGTCAAACCACTATAACAAGTAAAAGTTAAAGATCTATTTAAACAGATTGTTTTATAGTATTGTAATTATACTGTCATATCTTATCATCTTACTTTCAGGAGCAGACGGAGCCGCTGGTATGTATCATCTCCCGTCCATGCCAATTGCAGCCTGTTTGCACTGTGTCGGTTATGCTTGCAAATAAACATTTAACTTTTCTGTGGTTAAAGAATTTACTTGCAATTATATTTCAACATATTGTTATAATAACTAACCTTTTGAAACATGGCGTACAAATCATCTCTTTAATTCCTTAGATATCATTTTAGGATAATTGTTCAATTTTCAAGCCGCATACAAACATTTGTTAATTGAAGTCATAATATATTTTCGTGGATATTTAAAATAGTGATTTTGACAACGTTTTGTATACAAGCCTGAAACATGTGTATTTCTTTGAACAATAAAATTCGCGTTCACGTATACCCTCGAAATCAACCATACCATCCTTGCAAGTACAAATGATACAATAGAAGAGAGTTATCTGAAATGTTGAAAGAATTGAATAATATGATACTTGTCGGCCACTTTACAAGTACAAAGATAGTTTTTATATTATTGTACTTTTGCTATCTTATTTTCCTTCACTTTCAGGTTCAAACGGAGCCGATGGTATGTATCAACTTTTGTGTGTATGCCAATTGCAACCTGTTTGCACAGTATCTGTTATGCTTGCAAATACACATTTAAGTTTTCTTTGGTTGAACAAACTACTTGCAATTATATGTAAACATTATAATCATTACAAACCTTTTAAAACATTGCTTTCAAATCACCCGTTTAAATCTTTAGATAACATTTTTTAATAGCTGTTCACGTATTTTCAAGACGCATACAAATGTTTATATACACGACGATTATGGTACATATTTTACAACTTTAATTCATACCAATGTTAGGTTCTTGAAAATAAAATTTCTATTAAAAGTTTTATAAGGATGACATTATATCATCTCTGACTTGCAGGAGGACCAGGACCTCAAGGACCCGACGGACATCAAGGACCCGACGACACAAGGACCTCAAGGACCTGAAGGAAAGGCTGGTATGTATCAACATTCGTGTAAATCAAATGCATTCTAGTTACAATTAATCGTATTTGCTCACAAGGCACAAATAAATCATTTAAAAATGAATACGTTTTATCAACATTTTGATCAATTTTTCATTCACTTAAAACAAAAATAATCATTTAAAGAATTGTCTTTAACAACCCCACCAATGACACTGTAGCTTGTCTGTTGAGTTTGCAAATAACGCATACTGTGAATTCGTCTTATTTTCAAGGGTACACACTTTCGTTATTGATGTCACATTGTGTTTTCGTTGGATATTTAATATAGTGGTTTTATCAACGTTGATAAACAACCCTTACTAATGTGTATTTCTTTGAAGCGATAAAATTCGTTGTTCACAATTTCCCGCGAAATCAACCATCCAATTCCTATGAATACAAATGAATCAATAGAAAATAGTTATCTGAAATATTGGCAGAAAATAAGAATATGATAACTGTCAAACCACTATAACAAGTAAAAGTTAAAGATCTATTTAAACAGATTGTTTTATAGTATTGTAATTATACTGTCATATCTTATCATCTTACTTTCAGGAGCAGACGGAGCCGCTGGTATGTATCATCTTCCCGTCCATGCCAATTGCAGCCTGTTTGCACTGTGTCGGTTATGCTTGCAAATAAACATTTAACTTTTCTGTGGTTAAAGAATTTACTTGCAATTATATTTCAACATCATTGTTATAATAACTAACCTTTTGAAACATGGCGTACAAATCATCTCTTTAATTCCTTAGATATCGTTTTAGGATAATTGTTCAATTTTCAAGCCGCATACAAACATTTGTTAATTGAAGTCATAATATATTTTCGTGGATATTTAAAATAGTGATTTTGACAACGTTTTGTATACAAGCCTGAAACATGTGTATTTCTTTGAACAATAAAATTCGCGGTTCACGTATACCCTCGAAATCAACCATACCATCCTTGCAAGTACAAATGATACAATAGAAGATAGTTATCTGAAATGTTGAAAGAATTGAATAATATGATACTTGTCGGCCACTTATACAAGTACAAAGATAGTTTTTATATTATTGTACTTTTGCTATCTTATTTTCCTTCACTTTCAGGTTCAAACGGAGCCGATGGTATGTATCAACTTTTGTGTGTATGCCAATTGCAACCTGTTTGCACAGTATCTGTTATGCTTGCAAATACACATTTAAGTTTTCTTTGGTTGAACAAACTACTTGCAATTATATGTAAACATTATAATCATTACAAACCTTTTAAAACATTGCTTTCAAATCACCCGTTTAAATCTTTAGATAAAAATGTTTAATAGCTGTTCACGTATTTTCAAGACGCATACAAATGTTTATATACTCGACGATTATGGTACATATTTTACAACTTTAATTCATACCAATGTTAGGTTCTTGAAAATAAAATTACTATTAAAAGTATTATAAGGATGACATTATATCATCTCTGACTTGCAGGAGGACCAGGACCTCAAGGACCCGACGGACATCAAGGACCTGAAGGACCTCAAGGACCTGAAGGAAAGGCTGGTATGTATCAACATTCGTGTAAATCAAATGCATTCTACATGTTCTAGTTACAATTAATCGTATTTGCTCACAAGGCACAAATAAATCATTTAAAAATGAATACGTTTTATCAACATTTTGATCAAACTTTTCATTCACTTAAAACAAAACTAATCATTTAAAGAATTGTTTTTAACAACGCCACCAATAACACTGTAGCTTGTCTGTTGAGTTTGCAAATAACGCATACTGTGAATTCGTCTTATTTTTTAGGGTACACACTTTCGTTATTGATGTCACATTGCGTTTTCGTGGATATTTAATATAGTGGTTTTATCAACGTTGATAAACAACCCTTACTAATGTGTATTTCTTTGAACGATAAAATTCGTTGTTCACAATTTCCCGCGAAATCAACCATCCCATTCCTATGAATACAAATGAATCAATAGAAGATAATTATCTTAAATATTGGCAGAAAATAAGAATATGATACCTGTCAAACCACTATAACAAGTAAAAAATAAAGATCTATTTAAACAGATTGTTTTATAGTATTGTAATTATACTGTCATATCTTATCATCTTACTTTCAGGAGCAGACGGAGCCGCTGGTATGTATCATCTTCCGTCCATGCCAATTGCAGCCTGTTTGCACTGTGTCGGTTATGCTTGCAAATAAACATTTAACTTTTCTGTGGTTAAAGAATTTACTTGCAATTATATTTCAACATCATTGTTATAATAACTAACCCTTTGAAACATGGCGTACAAATCATCTCTGTAATTCCTTAGATATCATTTTAAGATAATTGTTCAATTTTCAAGCCTCATACAAACATTTGTTAATTGAAGTCATAATATATTTTCGTGGATATTTAAAATAGTGATTTTGACAACGTTTTGTATACAAGCCTGAAACATGTGTATTTCTTTGAACAATAAAATTCGCGGTTCACGTATACCCTCGAAATCAACCATACCATCCTTGCAAGTACAAATGATACAATATAAGATAGTTATCTGAAATGTTGAAAGAATAGAATAATATGATACTTGTCGGCCACTTATACAAGTACAAAGATAGTTTTGATATTATTGTACTTTTGCTATCTTATTTTCCTTCACTTTCAGGTTCAAACGGAGCCGATGGTATGTATCAACTTTTGTGTGTTATGCCAATTGCAACCTGTTTACACAGTATCTATTATGCTTGCAAATACACATTTAAGTTTTCTTTAGTTGAACAAACTACTTGCAATTATATGTAAACATTATAATCATTACAAACCTTTTAAAACATTGCTTTCCAATCACCCGTTTAAATCTTTAGATAACATTTTTTAATAGCTGTTCACGTATTTTCAAGACGCATACAAATGTTTATATACACGACGATTATGGTACATATTTTACAACTTTAATTCATACCAATGTTAGGTTCTTGAAAATAAAATTTCTATTAAAAGTATTATAAGGATGACATTATATCATCTCTGAATTGCAGGAGGACCAGGACCCCAAGGACCCGACGGACATCAAGGACCCGAAGGACCTCAAGGACCTGAAGGAAAGGCTGGTATGTATCAACATTCGTGTAAATCAAATGCATTCTAGTTACAATTCATCGTATTTACTCCCAAGGCACAAATAAATCATTTAAAAATGAATACGTTTTATCAACATTTTGATCAAACTTTTCATTCACTTAAAACAAAAATAATCATTTAAAGAATTGTTTTTAACAACCCCACCAATAACACTGTAGCTTGTCTGTTGAGTTTGCAAATAACGCATACTGTGAATTCGTCTTATTTTCAAGGGTACACACTTTCGTTATTGATGTCACATTGTGTTTTCGTGGATATTTAATATAGTGGTTTTATCAACGTTGATAAACAACCCTTACTAATGTGTATTTCTTTGAACGATAAAATTCGTTGTTCACAATTTCCCGCGAAATCAACCGTCCCATTCCTATGAATACAAACACTAGTAACCCGAATTTAGCTTGAACGGACAAAAACGTGTTAACGATATTTAAATGAGATTAATCGTCATTTGATAAAGCTTGACAAAAATTAAAAATTATTTTTAATTCATTTCAATTCATTTCAATTCATTTTAACGTCAGTCAAATAGATTTCTTTGCAGTCATTCAATTGAAATCAAGTTGATGGTAATGTACGTCAAACTAATAGGCCACGCCCCCGTTAAACTATTTCAAACTGGCATCAATTCGTTTTAAACATTGTTGAGACCCGAGCTTTGTACAGGTAAATCACTCAAGCAAAACAACCTTGATTTATGTATCGTTTATTTTTTTTTCAAATTTTATCGAATTTAGTTAAATGCGTGTATTCTTAGTAAAGTCGCACGCTTAACAATTTTTAACAAATGAATGAACAATACACGTGACATTTAAAAAATTTAAATATTGATGCACGGTTTTAAAAATGTGAATCTGTTGAAAAAAAAATAGTAAGATGTATAACATAATTTGAATTTGCCAAAATGTAGTAGATCTTTATCTCACATATTCGTTTCAAAAATTGGTAAGTGCTATGAAAACTCGTGAAAAATAAGTAACGTGTGGTCCCTTGCAATTACTTACGAAACTTTAGGTATTTCTGTATATTTACCGTTTCTGTTTTTCTGTTTTACTATATTGTACTCGTAAATTAAATATGTCACGGAAATAAAAGTAACTTCACAGAAATTATTCATTGCGTATATATTTCAAATCTTATATTTTCGGTAAACAACAAATATTCACTAGCTGTATATTAATATATGAAATAGCTTGTAATGAAAAAACAATGTTTTATTAAATAATAAAATTGATGAAGATAATGTTGACATTTGTTGAAATTAATAAACACTAAGTCTTGCTCAAAAATGTAAATGAAGTAACAGATTAATGAACTTTTAAAACAGTGTTAAATTGTAATACTGGTCGCTGGAGCAAAACAGGCGTAAATTTTGGGTGATCTAATTATATAAATGTCTGAGAATACACGCTAAATAATACATTATAACTCTCTTAAACTATCCTGGATTTCTACCAAACAAGGAGAGAAGCTTGTTTTTGATCATAAGACAACTTTCAAATTGAAAAAATGGAGGTTGAGCGTACACACACATGTTTATCACGTCACCTTTTTTATGTGCCTGTCCCAAGTCAGTGGCTTGTCGTTCAGTAGTTGCCGTTGGTTCATGTCTGTCATATTGTTTTTTTTTCTTTATAAGTTAGGCCGTTAGTTTTCGAATTTAATTGTTCCCTATTTGTTCATGTCGTCACCTTTTAAATATAGCCTTCTATAAGATATGGTCGCCTAACATAGCTTACATAGATAAAGGAAGATGTGGTGTGAGTGCCAATGAGACAACTCTCCATCCAAATAACAATTTAAAAAGTAAACCATTATAGGTTAAAGTACGGCCTTCAACACGGAGCCTTGGCTCACACCGAACAACAAGCTATAAAGGGCCCCAAAATTACTAGTATAAAACCATTCAAACGGGAAAACCAACGGTCTAATCTATATAAACAAAACGAGAAACGAGAAACACGTATATATTACATAAACAAACGACAACTACTGTATATCAGATTCCTATCCATTTAATTTTGATGGATAGTTGTCTAATTGCAAATCTTATCACATCTCCTTATTTTTCTGTTGAAAATGAACTTTGATAAGTTGGCCAAGCGGTTGTACAGGAAAGGCCCAAGTGATTGTACAGTAAAATCGCAAGCGATTGTACAATCAATTAATTTATTCGATATTGAAATAATGACTATTTTTTAATCTCTACTGGGGCAATGGCTTTTTAACTTTCGGAAAGGAAATAACAGAAATGGTACTTTGAAATTTTGAAATGCAACGATTTGTATTTCAATGGTTATTGACATTTTATCGCTGTTGTGTGACAGTTCTGATCGATTTATTAATCATAATACATAGTTTTGTATTTTATATAACTTCCCAGATACGTTGTATTCGTTCCCTCACGCTCACATCAATAAGCTGTGATTTCTGTTTGAATTCAATTTTATGAATATTTTATTTTGCTATATGTCATTTATCATAAGTTTCAAAATCTGCGTCAACTAATTTTGCCTCTTTAAAGGTATAAAATGAAATTAAGCCATTTTAACTTTACTATGGCATGGAACTAGAGAACTAGAAAAAAAGGGGACCAAACCCCCGATGCCTCTTATCTTATCCGCCACTGCATGTGTGTATCAACGACATGACGTTTTACAAATACGCAAATCGATACTTGTTCTGAAACTATACTATACTATACTATACAGCAGACATATATATGAAAAAAAGATGAGGTAAATGTATGAGTGCCAAATGCGATAACTGTCCACCCAAGATACAATCTGTTAAAAGTAAGCAATCATTATTTCAACGCTGAACAGTAAACTATAAAGGGACGAAAATTTACTAGTGTAAACAATTCAAACCAAAAAATACAAAATGAGAAGAAAAAATATCTAATAAATAAAAGAAATATAAAAGGTGTAGATCCAACGATGCAATTTTTGCAAACCATATCAGAGTTCCCGTCCTCATCACTCATATACATTGGTCATATGGATTTTACGAACACAAAATTCAAGGATCACTTATTCAACTATACTTTTTAATAAAGTTGCTGTCCTTGTGAATATTAGCACCGACGGATAGCTTTAAACTAGTAAGTTTGTTTAATAGGTAATTATGTTTCGTTGCTGTCTTGCGGACAAATACCTAAAGTTTCCGTGTCATCTTCAAACATATTAATGGATATATATTTGGGTTATTCAAAACTCTTTTCTTTGCTTTTTGGAAAATTGTCATATGTAGCAATCAATACAAATATACATTAATTGTCAGAAATATTAAAGAATTAAATAACTCAAGGATTTGTATAGAAAATCCTTGACGCACCCTATAAGCTGTTTTACTTTTGGAATAACGTTTTATCATTATTGAAGTTTAGTTTTTTTGGCACAAATATAAGAATAGATATTTTTTTCAAAATAAGGGCATATCCAATGCAACCCCTCTTTGAAGTCCTCTAAAAAAAAGTAAAATTCACCCGTATTGGTATGCTGGTGTACGTATATCACACGTTCCGTGTACAATATACTGAAATGACACGGCCGGGTATTGTAAAGCTATTGAGGGACTTTCAATGTCACATTCATATCCCTGGGTGAAAAAATTACAGATTTGTGAAACCTCGTGTGTACACTGACTTTTAAATGAGTTTTAGTATACCATGCTGTCTATTCTGAGCAATTTTTGTAGGTTATAAATGAAAAGGAAAATCCGTCAAAAACATTATGTGAACAGAAAGCGGGCTTTGCAAACGTGTCCCTAACGATAGAAAATGTCGAATTGATTATTCTATCATTCGAATATGAGTGAATAATGAATATTTATTTTATTTAGAATTTCATATTAGTTATTTTTGTTTATTGTATTTCATGTATTTACAAATTTTATACAAACTCATGACGATTTAGACCTTGACATTCCGTGTAGAGCTAAGACCCCGTTCACACTAGCATTTTTTTTTAATCGATCTAATTTGAATCGATCTAAATAAAACCAATTAGCGTTCACATTATCTTTAATCATAAAGATCTCTACCGGTCTAAACCGATCCACTGCGTAAACACTACAATTAAAAACGCAATCGATCTAACCTTTTTACCCGTAATCTATAAACATTGTGTAAACATTGATACCCTGACACACACACTTGAAAAAAAATGGATAAAGTTATTGTTTCTCCTGAATCAGAAGTTAACATTTTGGTACAGGTGTTATTGCCGCGTTTTCTATAATTTTGAAAAAAATATCTGTAGTAACGAAGTTACAACACGACGAAATATTGCGGTTCCTGAAAAGAAAAAAAAATCATCATAAGAAAAGAAGACACAGATTTCGCAATGCAAAGCGATGGCGAAGACAAAATGTTTTCATTTTTTTTAAATGTCTGTAAACAGAGAAATATGGGTTAAACAACGAACCTCTGAGATAGTTTTGGCGCTGTACATGCGCATACATTATTTTCGATCCAATCGTACTAGTTTAAGCCGATCTCTGCGTTCACATTTAAAGTAAGATCGGTTTACTTTAGACCGACTCAAACTAAACTACCTCTTTTGGTGTTTTAGTTTAGACCGATTGAAGACAGATTCAAAGCGTTCACATTGGCCCTTAAATCGATCTAAAGTGAACCGGTCTAGTTTAAATCGATAAAAATGTCCGAGTGTGAACGGGGTCTAAGACACCTGTTTCTAGTTGAAGACTAAAAATGCGGTCTTGATTCAGTAACTATGGTGTTTTTGTCGTTTGGTTGCTGTCAAATTGAAGTATATCCCACATCTCCTATAGTATGTGCTTTAAAATCTATGTATACGAATTCATAATTGAAAGGGTTATTTGCATGAGCATAGATCAATTCCATGAATATACTAATATAATTAATCGGTGTGAGCTGTACCACATACTTATATATGAACATCATTAATTTCGATCTAAAAAAGTCCCTATAAAGAAATAAATATTTAAAAAAGTCTTAATAAATTCCGATGATCACAAATCTAATCTATATTCGATTTCAATTATTTTGTGATTATATATAATATGTTGGTATTTTTTTTGGCAGAAATAACATTTTTTATTTATTTATCTGATATGACTTTAAAACACTGATTGAAGATATATATATAATGTTCACAAAGTATCATAATATTCCCAGTTAAAGGAAAATAACAGACTTCTTTTCTGTAATTTTTTTAACAAGGTTTTTAATTGTTTAATTATATCGTAAATTGCTAGGTCAGTGTCGGAATCCGGGCCATAGCGTACGTTTTGCCCTTGATTTGAAACTATATAGTTTTTAGCATTATTAAAATCGTTGTTTTTGGGGTTTTTTTCATCTTTGCTACACTCGACATTATTTCTTCCGCTGTATCACAGCTAGTGCATTAGTCTAAATGTCCGTACAATGTATAGTAATATTTCTATTCTTCACTTTTTTATTCTGAAATATAAGCGTTGTCTATTTTTATCTGACAAGCCCACACAAGGACTTTTCAGTAGTATAGAAAGTTCGCTATAGTGTTCCATCCTGGTCTTAGTGCAGGTTCGAGAGCTTAGTGCACCAAGGCGGCCCGGCAAGTCCCTGACCCACAATAGCAACACCGTCCTTTGGAGGATCAATTTGTTAAATTACCGGAACTATCATACTAACAGCATAATAGTCCCCGTCACAGACATATAATAAAGCAATGTATTATATGTCTCTGTCCCCGTTAAATCAGAGCTCTACCGTTAAATAGTAATTGTTATTAATGTTACTAAATTCTATGTTTACGCTATCTCAATTTGTAAATAGTTATTTTGTATAATAGAGTGTCTTGTAAGTCATTTTTGGGAAGGATATTGTTTTTTTTATAGTGTATGTAAATAATTGTGTAGGAATAACTTTTAATGCAATCAATTTATAATGCATTATAAAAAAAGCTAAACCATGTCGACCGTATGTTACCGCAAACAAGACAGCTGATTGGATAATTGAGATAGATTGTTACGCCTATATTGATACTTGATGTCCAATCGAATACCAGCAGACACCTGTCAGTAAAAACAAAAATGCAGGCGTGGATATATTAGAGATTTATTTGTGTATTCGATATTTGAAAAATAAGTTAGGTAATCAATTTTCGTTTTCCCCTTTTCAGGTGAATTTATATAACTGTTTTTACACTTTCTTATTCAACAGAAAGGTATTCAAATATGAGCGTTACCACAAGATTTTTTTTATAGCAAATTGTGTTTTCCGGAACGTCCTACCTCTGAAAAAGTTGAATCACACAAGTTTTATCTACCATGTACATAAAGGACCACTATTAAATTTTATATGTAAATTGTAAAAGATTAAGAATATTTTTTATATCTGTACTAAATAATTTTCTGAAATAAAATAAAGCATATTTCTCTCTGCCTAAATGCAACCGTAAGCACATTTTCATACTATTCTTTATCTATTTGCAAAAGACGAAGAATTCTCCTTAAACTGTAAATTATTAAACAGACAGACACACTTTAAAAGACAAAATACAAGCGTTTATTACCATCCAAAGAAATAAGTTTCTATAAAGTAACCAATCCTTAATTCACAACCGTCAAAACTCTGAACACATTTTTGATATTTATCCAAGAGATTATAAACTTTAAACCAAGTGGAAAAAAGAAAAAAAAAACGTGTTTAATTTTTTGGGGTAGACGAGTAGCAAATTGAATCAGGAAGTGTTATTGGAAAATATTTAAGATATATGATGATTTTTGTAAGCAACGTGGCAAAAAAACACGCATATAGAGTTACGTAGGTGACTTTTCCTCGAGTGAATGTCGTGTTAGCAATATGAATAATGGATTCAATTTTATCGGGAATTCTTTATTAAAATAGTCTTTGTCTCACAACGGATAATACTTTAGTTATCATGGTTATTTGACTAACGATGTTTAAAAAAAAGACAGAACGAATTTAATATCATCTTTCTCTTTTTTATAGTGTAATTATAAGTATGTTTTAACTGGCAAGAAATTATTCTGTAAATTTCTGTTATTGAATATCAAGAAAGAAAATAAAATCCGAAAATTGATTTGAAACTTTGATGCTCAATAGTTTTCCTGGAAAATGTTCACATCCCTTGGAGATAATTAGTGTACATGTACGTCCAGTTGCATTTATATTACATGCATGTCAGAACAATTGTGATGATGACGAATTTCTTCCTTTATTCGAGAACAATCTAATTAAAAATAAATTTGTGATTTTACTACGTCCATAACTTCGATGAACCAAAGTAATCTGTATTTAAATCAAATTGGTTCTTCTTCTTCTTCTTCTTCTTCTTCTTCTTCTTCTTCTTCTTCTTCTTCTTCTTCTTCTTCTTCTTCTTCTTCTTCTTCTTCTTCTTCTTCTTCTTCTTCTTCTTCTTCTTCTTCTTCTTCTTCTTCTTCTTCTTCTTCTTCTTCTTCTTCTTCTTCTTCTTCTTCTTCTTCTTCTTCTTCTTCTTCTTTTTCTTCTTCTTCTTCTTCTTCTTCTTCTTCTTCTTCTTCTTCTTCTTCTTCTTCTTCTTCTTCTTCTTCTTCTTCTTCTTCTTCTTCTTCTTCTTCAATAGTCTATCGGCATTCTCGATGAATACATAATGTTGGCATACGTGGACTAGTCTATTTACAAAACTTTTACCCAATTAACGCAAAATGTATGTTTCTTTCTTATGTATACATGTATCTATACTAATAAACGAGAAGACCTCATTTTGTGTGTCGCTTCTCTTCTTGCCACAATAAATTAATCAACACGCCTCTACTCTGTGTCGTATAGGTACAGTGCATAGTCGCATTTGTCATCCATTCATATGATTATTCAGATTGAGTTATTTTGGGAGACCACCAATTACTCCCTCCAATTTAGAACGTATGTAAAAGTAGCCCTACTCTGACACAAAATAGTGCTTTTGATGTCCTTGTTTACTTAAACTAACCAACAAAGGAGTAGGTCCGGTAAGGACCGATTTTGGCCTCAAATTTCAGGTTCATCTGACGAAAGATTTTGACCACTTTTTAAACACTTAAGGAGGCTCGAGGGTCTAAAAATTTCAGAAAAAAATCAAACATTTGTTTTTCATTACAAATTTTATTTATTTCCTTTTGTAGTTGTTACTTTATCATATGGTACAAAAATCATTCAAAACAATCAATTCGTGTTGGCCCCAGATGACTTTCAAAATGTATACATCATTGAAAAAGTTCCAAATTATCTCCCTTTGGTGGAAAAAATGCCATTTTTTTGCTCTAAAATTGAAATATCTTTTTCAACTCATCGGTGACCTATCTTTTTTAATATAATTTCCATATAAGCTGTACTTAAGCTAAATTATTGTAAAATTTTAGAGATTTCTGTAATAAATTTCTTTTTTTTATTTCGATATAACCTTTATTTCTCCTATTACTTCAACAGAAAAAAACCACCTTTACAAAAATGTAAGCTTTTTTTGAAGGCAGATTTTGAGCGCAAATGAACGGTGACCCCAGTTTTTTATTTTATTTTTCTATTAACTATAAGATAAAGTTCATTTATAGAAAAATATAGAGATATCCTATATAAATGATTTAGACCCGCGAACCCCCTTAAGTGTCTATTTTATTTGAATTAATTAGTTTATGTGAAAGATTTTAACAGATTTAGTCATTAAAAACGATCCGATTCAAGCTCAAATATGAAAAATCTACCTAATATGCCGAAAAATGTCACTTTTCAGATGGTAAAAATGAAGTCATTAAGTCATGCTAATTTACTGAAATCCTCATAATTCTAGCATTTTAGTTAAATTTTAGACGGTTTTCGTGTTAAATGAAAGTGGCCGCATCCGTGTTCATCCTCAACCTTTATATATGTTATGTATTATCATAAAATACAACTTACATTTCAATATTAAGGATGAACGCGAATGCGGCCACTTTCGTTTAACACGAAAACCGTCTAAAATTTAACTAAAATGCTAGAATTATGAGGATTTCAGTAAATTAGCATGACTTAATGGTGCTAGTACCGGATATATGTGCATTGTAATGTCAAAAACAGCCCATATTTATGTAGCAGAATCATTCTACTGTCCAATAAATAACTAAAGGTTTACATTTTAACAATTTTGTAAAACTGCTATATTTTGGGGCCAAAAAGGGGCCTTACTGAACATACTCCTTTGCAGAAATGAAACTTTTGGTGAAAGAGAAATATATTTCTAGATCATTTTGAGCCAAAATTTACTTGTCTATGAGTTTGCATTAAAAATTGAGGATTAATGTGCTCCATAGTATACTAATTCTAGATTTCCAGAAAACCAGTTTTTTTTTTAGTACCTCTGTTTTGAAAATTGGCATGTAGAAAGCTGATACATGTACAATTAAGGATATACCTGGTTTCTATGAAGTTAAACTTAAGGTAAAATATTTAGAAAGCTGTGAAAATTGTCCGAAATTTTAAGTCAGATTAGACTTCCGGTTTGCGTTTTTCTGTATACTTTGAACATATATGTATACTATGAATAAAGTGTATTTTCAAGTTAACTATCCACGGCGGTCACAGAGTTTACTAAATAGAGAGGATCAGCTGTATACTATATCAATGACCACCATGGATCGATTAGTAAACTTACTATAGAATTGAAAGTAAATACACTTTTTTTTATATAGTAATGAATGTTCATAATATACAAATATTAAAGCGCTAAAATTATTCATGTGAACTTTTGATACCGGATCCAGAACATTTTGTAAGGGGGTGGGGGGGGGGGCTGCTCCAGTCAATCAATTTTTTCACACGAAAGAGGGCGGGTTTCAAGCCCCCCCTTCCCCCTGATTCCGCCTATGCAAAATTCATTGATTACAAAAAAAGAGAAGAAAATGTGGTATGATTGCCATTTTAAGATAACTCTCCAAAAGAGACCAAAATGACACAGAAATTAACAACTATAGGTCACCGTACGTCCTTCAACAACGAGCAAAACCCATACCGCATACTCAGCTTTAAAAGGCCCCGAAATGACAATGTAAAACAAATCAATCGAGAAAACTAGCAGCCTTATTTATGTACAAAAAAAAAGTCCGAAAAACAAATATGTAACACATAAACAAACGACAACCACTGAATTACAGGCTCCTTTCTTAAATGTTCATAATATACTAAATGTATGTTCATACTGAAATTGATAGAAAACCAAAAATTGGGAATTTTGGAAATAAAGGAGGAGGGATAAAAAAAAATACATTTCCTGTCCCCAATAACCTATGATACTTTTGCTGAAATGCTCCAGTCATTCAATATTTTATAAAATTCTTCCAACAACACTTTAAATACCGTTTAAACTGCGCTCTGAATGCCCGCGATTTCGCGGGTGTGTTCTAGTATATTTTAAATTGCGCTTTAGTTCGATAGCCGTTATATCCAGGGGCCAGTAACAAGAAACTTCCCTAAAGTTCTCGTATTTCATAGATTACGATAACACAAAGAGTGCGGAAATAATCTTTTAATAGTGTAACCCAAATCATTCTTTCCTCGCCTTTTTCTTTCCCTTAACAACGCTTAAGAATATCCCTAAAGTGGTCTCATTCTAAGCACACTTACTAACTTTACGTCCTGACCGTCAACTTTTTTTTTATTTGAGTTAGTCATTGCCAAATAAAAATCTCTCTTGCGTTTTGAAGTAACAGGATGTTTTGCTTACATAGTCCGCTAAATTATTGATTCTGATAAAGTTACAAATGTGGTAAATTTAAGACAAAAACTAATATAATGGTTCAGTGCGAAAGACCACTTAAACCAAGTTTTAAACAAGAAGAAATATCCTCATATACCCACAACCGAGAAATTTGATATGAACAGTTTATGTCCGGTGCATTTTCATGGTTATCTATTTATAAATAAAGGAAAGATTCTATTCATTTTCATAATCCCGAACGACGATGTTTTATAGTTGTGGGGGAAATTTGAGGATCATAGAAAATTAAAAAGATGTGGTATGATTGCCAATGAGACAATTCTCTACCAGAGAACACATGACGTAGAATTTAACAACTTTCGATAACCGTACGGTCTTCAACAATGAGCAAAACCATACCTTATAGTAAGCTATAATAGTAGGCCGCGAATTGAAAAATGTGAAACAATTCAAACGAGAAAACTAACGGCCTAATTTAAGTAGAAAACAATAAAACGAAAAACAGATATGATATACAGCAACAAACGACAATCACTGAATTACATGTTCCGGACTTGGGACACGTAAGACAGTGTTTGAAAGTTTTTGAACAATTTGAGAATAGGTATATATATAGATCTTATTTTATAGTTTTTTTTGGGAAATTTGAGGATCTGTATATATGAGACAAGTGTTTAAAACAATATTTTAGCGTCTAAAATGGTCTCTTTAGTGGAGTATCAGGAAAAAAAGGGCTGGATATAATTATAGGGGTAAACAAGGAAAAAAACTATTTTCTAAATGAAATCATTCTTCTAATAGTACAAGTACAAATTAAACGATTACAGATTCAAATTTCCCAAAATTTGAAATCGGGCGGGTGTTTAGGCTGGAAGAAAGGGGGAGAGGATAAAGCCACAAATCATTTATGCTCGCTCTGTCTAACCGATAGTTCTTGCAATAAGTTTTCCATCCGTCACAAATTCAACAGGATATCAGCGGTCGCGGAATAAACGTCTTAAAAAGCGATCAGGATTTCTTCGTCTGGTTGTCTTCATATACATGTAAAACAAGCGCCATTTTCATTCTAAGAGTAGTTTGGGGCGGGTAAAACCACACTTACATTTAAACGAGTTAGGTAAAAATCGTGTTACGCTCGTTAATTCTTGAGTTTATGCAAATGGTTCTTACTAAAGGACAAAAAAAAATAAAATGTTTTTGAGTTACCCGATTTGAAAAGTTTATGATAAGGGTATGCAAAGAATTACCATAGATCCGTAAGAATTTCGAAAGTCTTATAAGGGCTGTCAATCATTCTAAGATTGATATAAGATTGCTTCTTGTTACACTCTCACTCACTAAGACAGTCTTATGATGATCTTAAGTGCTAAGAGGGCTTCTTGTTACCTGGCGTATAAACGAATAGTCGACAAGTGCCGTGCATTTTTTTAAATCAATATTTTTGGTATGTTCCAATCTGTCCTTCACTATTCAAGTATTTACAACGATAACGTTAAATTAATGTCCGATTGATGTAAAGCAGTCTAGTAATACTTGAATCATGTGATCATTATTTTGTAATATAATTACAATAAAGTTCGTATAGTACATGCAGTATGTATACGGAGTCTTCCGAAAAAGATTGTTTGCTATCGGAATTCTGATTGATGTTGGAATACGTGGATGTAAGGTGTCATTTTTATTTAACGTATATACTTACATTTTTCCCAATTTACTCTTGGTAAGAAATATGTAAATAGATTTTTATTTTATCAAATCTTTTTTTTTATTTGGTATTATTTAGATTTTTACAAATAATATTCTTTACACACAAAATGTTATTAATAAACAAACGTATGAGTTTAGTAATGACTAGTATGTAACTTTCGGACACGCAAGACAGAGATGTATATTATACACCTGATAGTTCAAAATGAAAAGTTACAAGCTATCGGCCGTGTACAGTCCTCAATACCCTTATAAAGGAAACGATGCATGAACTTGCAAGTCCGACAGGAAATCGTTTGAATACCTGGTCGTGTCACCTCACAATACCTTTTGGGGTAATACCTTTAGCCATGCTGGTGAACAGATGAGGGAAAGTTCGATTTTTTTTAAAATCACATAAAAGAATTATGAACACTTATTTATGATTTGAACTTTGACTTTTTAACTAATTCCAATAAAAACAGTTTAAAAATGACAGACCATGTTTTTTTTAAATAACATTTTCCCTATCAAGTTAGATAGATCGGATAAAACAACCGTACCATTGGAGCAATGCAATAAAAAATAAAGTATGCTATCAATCAAAATTAAAAACTTTTGAATGTAACAATATGGTACAAATCTGTTTGATTTACTGAATTTGCATTTTTTTTTATCGAAATGAAAATGTTATAAACTGCTGCCGGTTAATATTAATAAGAAGATGTGGTAAGTGTATCAATGAAACAACTCGCCATCAAGTCACATAGTATAGAACATTCCATTATAATTCAATAGTACGGCTTCAACACAGAGTTTTGGCCCACACCGAACAGCAAGCTATAATTATAACGGTCCCTAAAATGAATAGTATACAACAATTCAAAACGGACAAAAAGATTAAAGTCTAATCTATAAGTACGGTCATTTCGCTACGTTATTGTATAGCTTTTTGGTCAATTTGAAATAGCAAGTAAGCGTCTCACTGTTTTGTTTTAAATGAGAAGTAACACTGGTTCTGATTCGCAACCGAAATATAAACCGTACATTAGATTTTATCAATCGTTTCTAACTATAAACATTGTTTGATATTTCTCTATGATAGATTGACTCCAGTATAAGCTCTTCCACAATTTACGCCTGTTTTGCTCCAGCGACCGGTATTACAATTTAACACTGTTTTAAAAGTTCATTGATCTGTTACTTCATTTACAATTTTGAGCAAGACTGAACTGTTTATTAAGGTAGCACAATACAAAGATTTTTCATCCCCAATCAGACATCTTTCAACTGATGTAATTCCACTCATCTTTCTTTAAATTTTATAAATGAGGTACCAAAAGAAAAAAGAAGGATTAATCTTTCAAATTGTTATAATTTTATTATGACATAATTATTACATAATTGCCATATTGAATGAATGAATGAATTTTATTCTCATCAACTAATGACATAGTTATAGAGACAATAAGTATATACAACAATATAATATACAGTGCATGTATGAGGAAAATGATATACATTAACCAGGAGGAGAGACTTTCACATTAACAGCTTTAAATATCGACATAATTTTTCTAAAACAGTAATATTATTTGAGGAAAACAGATTACATAATTTCAAGGTGTTTGGATTTTTCCAACAAAATTTCGGCATATATTTTTGTCTTTCATTAACGAAAGATTTACAAGACAAAATATAATGATACTCGTCACCAATTTCAGCCGAGCCACAGATACGACATAATCTATGATTTCTCGACAGATTGTGATGTCCATACTTGAATAAATTTAGCTTCTTTGTTATTCATAGCATCCCAAAATACTTTATAGATTCTTGCACAACACAGTTTGACCTCCAAAACTAATTTTTGAATATTATATGTCTGCTTAAATTCAACAAATGTCAACATTATCTTCATCAATTTTATTATTTAAACAAAACATTGTTTTTCATTACAAGTTATTTCATATATTAATATACAGCTAGTGAATATTTGTTGTTTACCGAAAATATCAGATTTAAATTATATACGCAATGAATAATTTCTGTGAAGTTACTTTTATTTCCGTGACATATTTAATTTACGAGTACAATATAGTAAAACAGAAAAACAGAAACGGTAAATATACAGGAATACCTAAAGTTTCGTAAGTAATTGCAAGGGACCATACGTTACTTATTTTTTACGAGTTTTCATAGCACTTAGCAATTTTTGAAACGAATATGTGAGATAAAGATCTACTGCATTTTGGCAAATTCAAATTATGTTATACATCTTACTATTTTTTTTCTTCAACAGATTCACATTTTTAAAACCGTGCATAAATATTTAATTTTTTTAAATGTCACGTGTATTGTTCATTCATTTGTTAAAAATTGTGAAGCGTGCGACTTTACACGCATTTAACTAAATTCGATAAAATTTGAAAAAAAATAAACTTTGGCGATACATAAATCAAGGTTGTTTTGCTTGAGTGATTTACCTGTACAAAGCTCGGATCTCAACAATGTTTAAAACGAATTGATGCCAGTTTGAAATAGTTTAACGGGGGCGTGGCCTATTAGTTTGACGTACATTACCATCAACTTGATTTCAATTGATTGACTGCAAAGAAATCTATTTGACTGGCGTTAAAATGCATTGAAATGAATTGAAATAAATTAAAACTAATTTTTAATTTTTGTCAATCTTTATCAAATGACGATTAATCTCATTTAAATATCGTTAACACGTTTTTGTCCGTTCAAGCTAAATTCGGGTTACTAGTGAAATGAATCAATAGAAGATAGTTATCTGAAATATTGGCAGAAAATAAGAATATGATACCTGTCAAACCACTATAACAAGTAAAAGTTAAAGATCTATTTAAACAGATTGTTTTATAGTATTGTAATTATACTGTCATATCTTATCATGTTACTTTCAGGAGCAGACGGAGCCGCTGGTATGTATCATCTTCCGTCCATGCCAATTGCAGCATGTTTGCACTGTGTCGGTTATGCTTGCAAATACACATTTAACTTTTCTGTGGTTAAAGAATTTACTTGCAATTATATTTCAACATTAATGTTATGATAACTAACCTTTTGAAACATGGCGTACAAATCATCTCTTTAATTCCTTAGATATCATTTTAGGATAATTGTTCAATTTTCAAGCCGCATACAAACATTTGTTAATTGAAGTCATAATATATTTTCGTGGATATTTAAAATAGTGATTTTGACAACGTTTTGTATACAAGCCTGAAAAATGTGTATTTCTTTGAACAATAAAATTCGCAGTTCACGTATACCCTCGAAATCAACCATACCATCCTTGCAAGTACAAATGATACAATAGAAGATAGTTATCTGAAATGTTGAAAGAATAGAATAATATGATACTTGTCGGCCACTTATACAAGTACAAAGATAGTTTTGATATTATTTTACTTTTGCTATCTTATTTTCCTTCACTTTCAGGTTCAAACGGAGCCGATGGTATGTATCAACTTTTGTGTGTATGCCAATTGCAACCTGTTTGCACAGTATCTATTATGCTTGCAAATACACATTTAAGTTTTCTTTGGTTGAACAAACTACTTGCAATTATATGTAAACATTATAATCATTACAAACCTTTTAAAACATTGCTTTCAAATCACCAGTTTAAATCTTTAGATAACATTTTTTAATAGTTGTTCACGTATTTTCAAGACGCATACAAATATTTATATACACGACGATTATGATACACATTTTACAACTTTAATTCATACCAATGTTAGGTTCTTGAAAATAAAATGTCTATTAAAAGTATTATAAGGATGACATTATATCATCTCTGACTTGCAGGAGGACCAGGACCTCAAGGACCCGACGGACATCAAGGACCCGAAGGACCTCAAGGACCTGAAGGAAAGGCTGGTATGTATCAACATTCGTGTAAATCAAATGCATTCTAATTACAATTAATCGTATTTGCTCACAAGGCACAAATAAATCATTTAAAAATGAATACGTTTTATCAACATTTTGATCAATTTTTCATTCACTTAAAACAAAAATAATCATTTAAAGAATTGTCTTTAACAACCCCACCAATGACACTGTAGCTTGTCTGTTGAGTTTGCAAATAACGCATACTGTGAATTCGTCTTATTTTCAAGGGTACACACTTTCGTTATTGATGTCACATTGTGTTTTCGTGGATATTTAATATAGTGGTTTTATCAACGTTGATAAACATTCCTTACTAATGTGTATTTCTTTGAGCGATAAAATTCGTTGTTCACAATTTCCCGCGAAATCAACCATCCAATTCCTATGAATACAAATGAATCAATAGAAGATAGTTATCTGAAATATTGGCAGAAAATAAGAATATGATAACTGTCAAACCACTATAACAAGTAAAAGTTAAAGATCTATTTAAACAGATTGTTTTATAGTATTGTAATTATACTGTCATATATTATCATCTTACTTTCAGGAGCAGACGGAGCCGCTGGTATGTATCATCTTCCGTCCATGCCAATTGCAGCCTGTTTGCACTGTGTCGGTTATGCTTGCAAATAAACATTTAACTTTTCTGTGGTTAAAGAATTTACTTGCAATTATATTTCAACATCATTGTTCTAATAACTAACCTTTTGAAACATGGCGTACAAATCATATCTTTAATTCCTTAGATATCATTGTAGGATAATTGTTCAATTTTCAAGCCGCATGCAAACATTTGTTAATTGAAGTCATAATATATTTTCGTGGATATTTAAAATAGTGATTTTGACAACGTTTTGTATACAAGCCTGAAACATGTGTATTTCTTTGAACAATAAAATTCGCGGTTCACGTATACCCTCGAAATCAACCATACCATCCTTGCAAGTACAAATGATACAATAGAAGAGAGTTATCTGAAATGTTGAAAGAATTGAATAATATGATACTTGTCGGCCACTTTTACAAGTACAAAGATAGTTTTTATATTATTGTACTTTTGCTATCTTATTTTCCTTCACTTTCAGGTTCAAACGGAGCCGATGGTATGTATCAACTTTTGTGTGTATGCCAATTGCAACCTGTTTGCACAGTATCTGTTATGCTTGCAAATACACATTTAAGTTTTCTTTGGTTGAACAAACTACTTGCAATTATATGTAAACATTATAATCATTACAAACCTTTTAAAACATTGCTTTCAAATCACCCGTTTAAATCTTTAGATAACATTTTTTAATAGCTGTTCACGTATTTTCAAGACGCATACAAATGTTTATATACACGACGATTATGGTACATATTTTACAACTTTAATTCATACCAATGTTAGGTTCTTGAAAATAAAATTTCTATTAAAAGTTTTATAAGGATGACATTATATCATCTCTGACTTGCAGGAGGACCAGGACCTCAAGGACCCGACGGACATCAAGGACCCGACGGACATCAAGGACCTCAAGGACCTCAAGGACCTCAAGGACCTGAAGGAAAGGCTGGTATGTATCAACATTCGTGTAAATCAAATGCATTCTAGTTACAATTAATCGTATTTGCTCACAAGGCACAAATAAATCATTTAAAAATGAATACGTTTTATCAACATTTTGATCAATTTTTCATTCACTTAAAACAAAAATAATCATTTAAAGAATTGTCTTTAACAACCCCACCAATGACACTGTAGCTTGTCTGTTGAGTTTGCAAATAACGCATACTGTGAATTCGTCTTATTTTCAAGGGTACACACTTTCGTTATTGATGTCACATTGTGTTTTCGTGGATATTTAATATAGTGGTTTTATCAACGTTGATAAACAACCCTTACTAATGTGTATTTCTTTGAGCGATAAAATTCGTTGTTCACAATTTCCCGCGAAATCAACCATCCAATTCCTATGAATACAAATGAATCAATAGAAGATAGTTATCTGAAATATTGGCAGAAAATAAGAATATGATAACTGTCAAACCACTATAACAAGTAAAAGTTAAAGATCTATTTAAACAGATTGTTTTATAGTATTGTAATTATACTGTCATATCTTATCATCTTACTTTCAGGAGCAGACGGAGCCGCTGGTATGTATCATCTTCCGTCCATGCCAATTGCAGCCTGTTTGCACTGTGTCGGTTATGCTTGCAAATAAACATTTAACTTTTCTGTGGTTAAAGAATTTACTTGCAATTATATTTCAACATCATTGTTATAATAACTAACCTTTTGAAACATGGCGTACAAATCATATCTTTAATTCCTTAGATATCATTGTAGGATAATTGTTCAATTTTCAAGCCGCATGCAAACATTTGTTAATTGAAGTCATAATATATTTTCGTGGATATTTAAAATAGTGATTTTGACAACGTTTTGTATACAAGCCTGAAACATGTGTATTTCTTTGAACAATAAAATTCGCGGTTCACGTATACCCTCGAAATCAACCATACCATCCTTGCGAGTACAAATGATACAATAGAAGATAGTTATCTGAAATGTTGAAAGAATTGAATAATATGATACTTGTCGGCCACTTATACAAGTACAAAGATAGTTTTTATATTATTGTACTTTTGCTATCTTATTTTCCTTCACTTTCAGGTTCAAACGGAGCCGATGGTATGTATCAACTTTTGTGTGTATGCCAATTGCAACCTGTTTGCACAGTATCTGTTATGCTTGCAAATACACATTTAAGTTTTCTTTGGTTGAACAAACTACTTGCAATTATATGTAAACATTATAATCATTACAAACCTTTTAAAACATTGCTTTCAAATCACCCGTTTAAATCTTTAGATAACATTTTTTAATAGCTGTTCACGTATTTTCAAGACGCATACAAATGTTTATATACACGACGATTATGGTACATATTTTACAACTTTAATTCATACCAATGTTAGGTTCTTGAAAATAAAATTTCTATTAAAAGTATTATAAGGATGACATTATATCATCTCTGACTTGCAGGAGGACCAGGACCTCAAGGACCCGACGGACATCAAGGACCCGAAGGACCTCAAGGACCTGAAGGAAAGGCTGGTATGTATCAACATTCGTGTAAATCAAATGCATTCTAGTTACAATTAATCGTATTTGCTCACAAGGCACAAATAAATCATTTAAAAATGAATACGTTTTATCAACATTTTGATCAATTTTTCATTCACTTAAAACAAAAATAATCATTTAAAGAATTGTCTTTAACAACCCCACCAATGACACTGTAGCTTGTCTGTTGAGTTTGCAATAACGCATACTGTGAATTCGTCTTATTTTCAAGGGTACACACTTTCGTTATTGATGTCACATTGTGTTTTCGTGGATATTTAATATAAACGGACTGCAATAAATTTTGATTCACTGCAATTTTCATTCTCAAAATGGGTTGTTTTGAATCATTGCAAAATGGCTAAAAATCTATGTTTTTTCGCTAAAAACCTGTGTTTTAAATTTAATGTATGATTACTTACATATATCTTTTTAAATAACCATTTCATAAAGAGAAACAATTCGCATCTATGTTGAAAAACCTTAATTTCTTTTGTGCCAGAGAAACTGCATTCAGCTTTTCAATAATTCAGCTAAATACAATTTATCTATAAAAGAAATAAGAAAAGAAAATTCCGAACTGG